>CAWUFW010009185.1:0-315000 GCA_963921515.1 Calotriton arnoldi
CCTGGTCCTTTTAGAGTGTATCCTTCTATCCTAGTCCATGGTCTCACCTCCCTGTATCTCCTGGCCATGATCCTCCTATTCTTGTTTTTCATAGTTGTTGTCTTGCTCGTGATTCTGTGCCTTTAGTCCTGAACCTCTTAGTCCTGGTCCTTATAGTTTGCCTGGGTGGGCCTAGTTCTCCTAGACCTGCTCCACCAGCCATTGTATGTCTTGGTCACCTTGGTCCTAGTCATCCTGGTCCTTTTTGTCCTACTGTTCACTATAAACCTTGTCTTTTGGACATCCTGGACTTTCTTGCCTCTCCCAGCCTTGGTCCATCCTGGCACTGTTCCTTTCTGATTCTCTTGGCCCTGGTCACCTTATCTTGGAGTTCCTCAGCCTGAAATGCCTAAGCCTAGTACTGCAGCTCCTGGTCCTACTGCCCCCTTGGTCCAACTGGCCCATCGTGTCCTGGCCCTCTTAGTCTTACTGCTCCTGCTTTGGGTTGGACTGGTCCTTTCTGTCCTACTGGTAGTACACCCACTAGCCCTGGTCCTCTTGATCCAGGTTCTCCTTATTAGGTTCCTTCAGTACCTGGCATTGTGCTGCTGGTCATCCTGGCCATCACTGTTCAGTTCCCTTGGTCTTCCTGACTCTCGTGAGCCTTCTTGCATCTGTTTCTTCTCACCATGGTTTTGGTACCCGAGATGATTGCTCAGCACCACTTGGTAGTCCAGGCTCTGGTACCCTAAGCCCTGAGCTTTATTGCCCTCTTAGCCCTGTTTTCTGTCCTTCTAGTCATGATCCTTTTAGTCTACCTAGTCCTTCTTGCTGTGGTCCTCTGAGTATCCTTGGTCCCTGGCCTGCTTATCCTGGTCTCCTGATCTTACTGGTCATTGCCCTCCTGGTCCTCATCTTCATAGTCCTCCTCAATCTGGTGCTGATCCTCCTGGCCCTAGTCCTTCTGCTCCTTGTCCTCATGGTTCTGCATATTACAATTAAATTAAATGATTTTAAGAGAAATATTGAATACATGAATGCATTTTAACTGCTTATCTTGCACATTACGGCCTCCTAAAAGATTTAGTGTCTACGCTGCTATGGTAATCTATTAGAAACTCAAATAATAAAGATACTGATGCACCTTTATAGCCTGTCTGCACAATGGAAGATACTGATGCACTTTTATAGCTTGTTTGCACAGTGGTATAAATGTTTACTGCACTCCTGCACTTTCATGTATAATGATCCAGTCCATGTTTTAATAGATTTTATAGATGATTTAAATATAAATTTATAAGGTTAATTGGATTCTAATGTATAACTATGAATGTAATTACAAATTGTTGAGGATACTTGTATGGTTGTTTTACACAGAAGCTTACAAATGGTGTTATGGTTATGGTATGGCCAGTAATTGTAGCTTTGTTCTATAGGTGCCTACTATCTATAGGAATGTGATAATGTTTTGATATACTGTTTTGTCCTTAAGATATTTTAATTGCAATGATTTTTGTTAATCAAGCAATAAAGAATTTAATCAATCAATCACAACTTCTCCTCACCCACCACACATCACCTTAGCTTTTCCTAGTTCTGATGGTCTGGGACTTCCGGTTCATGCCAGCCTTAGCACTTGCTGGCCCTGAACATCCTGGTCTGTCGGGTCATCATTCTCATGTACTCCTGCCCCTGGTCCTTTGTGTCTCCTATTTGACAGGCTCATGGTCCTGGATCTTTACACCTTCCTGACCGTATTTTTGGTCCCCAGTACTTCTACTTCTGGTCTCCATGGTCCATGTAGTCCTAGTTTTAATTCTGTGACTCCTTAGTCTGGTCCTCCTGTATTGGTTCTTCTGGTGCTGGTCCCACTCACCTAGGTTTCAACAACCCTCCTAGTCCTCTGGTCATCCTGCTCCTTCCTAGTCTTACTAGTCCTCTTGATTTGCCTTTTGCAGTTTATTCATGTTCATTCGACCCTGGACTCCTCTGTCATGGTCCTGCTAGAAATTGTCCTCCTCGGTCTGGTCTTCCTTATCCTTGTGGCACTGGTCCTCCAAGTTCCCATGTTGCGGGTCACCCTAATTCATGTAGTCCTCACCAACCAGTTTAGAGTCTAACCCTCATGGGACGTCGGATCCTGGTCCTACTCGACTTGGACTTTCTGGCCTTTATAGTCCTACTGTTCTAGGGTCTCCTGGTCCTGAAAGCCCTGGTCCTTTTCAGTTATGGCCTTCCAGGTCCTGGTCAATTTGCTTCTACCCCTTGGCCCTTCTAGATCTGATCTCCGTGGTCCTGGTCCTTCTGTTTCTGGCCCTTTTGTTCTTTCTTCCATTGTTCTCCTGGTACTGGTCCTCTTTGGTTGGTCCACCTGGGGCTGCTACCTCTGGCCCTGGTCATCCTCATTCCTCTGGTCCTGGTCAGTGCCCTCTGGCCTTCCTAACACTTCTTGTTTTGCTGGTCTAGAGCCTTCTGCTCCTTCTAACCCTGGTCTTTCTGTTCCTTCGGACGCTCATCCACTGGGTCCTGATCCCCCTGTTCAGAATCCTCCTGGCCCTCCTGATCCTTCTTACACTAGTTCTGGTATCCCTAGTCCTGTTCCTCCTCATCTTTGTTCCGGTCCCCTCTGGACTAGGTAACCCTGGTCCTCATGGATTAGGTCTCCCTGGTCTTCCTGACTCTGTTTGTCCTAGTCCTTCCGGTGGTCCACCTCCTGGTCCTCATCCTCCTTCTGGCCATCATCATCATCCTACGTGTCCTACTCCTTCATTCACAAAGTCCCCTTTTTTTGGCTTCCATATTTCTTTGCTGCGACAACATGAATATAAACGAGGGCCAAACAGAGACAGGATCTTGCCCAAATAAAGCACTGTTTAGCATGTTAAAATTAAACTAACGTTCCCAACATATATTGGGCGTATGACTAAAATGTTAGTGTGGATGAAAGGGCCCATCATGACATGGGGCTAATAAGCATATATGCCTGAAACCCATTCTGATGGCTGAATTGTATGAAAAAAGTGTGTTTATTCAGCTAGCAGCTGAGTAACTAGACACTCCCCCATGAATTACCCAGCTGCATTGCTTACTTGTCTCCTGCTTTCACTTCCCCTGTTCTAAGGAAGCCCCAATGTTGTGTCTCACTCAATTTACCTTCTGAAAGTGTCCCAAAGCACTGTGCCCCCAGTTGCCTAATGTAAGTGCCCTACCCTCTGTAGACCAGAGACCACCTTTCTCTCTGCATTCCCTATTTGCTTCTGCTGAGCTCATCCTCAAAACCATCAACAGGAAGAACAGAAACATTAAAAAAACACAATGTAGGGTCTCACTGGGTTAATAATCTAGAATCTTGTTAGACCATGGCACAATTTTAGTGAGAAAGCCTTGTTGTATCTGCTGTTAGCTGTGGCAAAAAGCAGCAGGTGGTTCCAAAGAGGAATGTGTATTAAGTATAAATGTAGTACTAAAGCAATATTAGAGTCATAAAACAAGCAAAATAGATTCAAAAACCTATTCAGTGAAAAGGGAAGATAATAACCAAATGACACAACAATCATCAAAATCAAATTAATAGAACCAACGGAAATGAAAATATTAATTGTTTAAGTCCTTAAAACGCTTATAGGAAAATGGGCTGATAAAAGTTAATGTTAATCTATGTTCATTACCAAACATGAGCACCAGGGTCCATGCTTGCATGAAAAATGAAAAGCAGTTACCAGCACTGTATTGCCTTATAGCATCTGGGAGGGCTGAGTATCCTGATAGGCTGATGCCCTAAAATAGTTTCCATCTTCGTGGTGGTTTTCTTTAGACTCCAAAATGATTCAAGGGGAACAGAGCTCTCTAATCCTGCTTTCTGTTATTACCAAGAGCTCCACTTTTTCAGATGATAGATATATTTTCCTGGTCACTCTTAAAGCTCCCAGACTATATGGATGGCTTTCACAAGACCCTATCCCTGATGACAGAGAGAGGCACGCTCAACCATTTACTTCAACCAGGACTTGAGCATTCCATTTTGTTTTCTGGTAAACTGAGGAACACTTGCTCTGGAGAATGTTTCAAAATGTCTGATCCCCAGGGCCTATATTTTAAGCAAAGACCTCAAGCCCAGGGGCTGTCTTATTTATATGAGGGAACCTCGTCCTTGAAAACCAACCATGCCTATTTCTGAAGTCACCCCACTACACCCCCCCCCCCTCCCCCCATTGCTACCAGAGAAAGTGTGGCACACAGAGCACCTTAAAAGACGTCTGTGACGCTACAACACTGTCTTCCTTGAAAATGTTACTCAAGAATGTTCCACCCAGTTCTTTGCCTCTTTGTCTGGGCCGTCTGATGTTCCATTTCACTACCCTCTCCCACATTCCAAGATAAGTAAACAGTAATTAATTTCTCCTCCACCTTTCCTGCCAGCAGGTCCAGGGGTTTTCCACACCTCATCATAGAGCAAATTACTGCCATTGTAGAGAAAAGAGCCCAGGAGGACTAAATCAATTAACGCCAAGATTCTCAGGCAGAGAAATATTGCTTTTCTAAAATCATCTTTGTAATCTGTGTTCACCACAGAATTAGATTTTTGATAAATATTACAATGGTGCATGGATGATCTCTATGGCGTCTTCCAATCCTGACATGAGGAAAAAAGATTTTTACTCACAAGCCGACTTTTACCACATAAAAATATACTAGCATGGGCAATGAGAATGTACTCTTGGTATCCTTTCACTGGAAACACCAGTGTAACTATTAGGCATGCCGAGATGCACCACAGACCTTGCAGGCATCAAGGTACTACTTATAATGAACTAATGTCAAATGTAGCCTTTAAAACATGTTGAAAACTATTTCCTTTGATATATGTCTTTTTTAGTGTCACTGACAGCAGTTCAGGGCTGCACTGGCAGTGCTGAAGACAAGCACTTAAATTCACTCCTGTGAGCGCATCTCTTGGCACTAGTGGAACCTCAAAACACTATGGCACAAGGTGGTGATCGACTCTGGACAGAGAACCTACATTTTGAAGTTCCAAATTTTAAGTTTGTTCCTTTACTTCAGCAAAGTTGGCTCTGCTCAAATCTGTAGGGGAATGTTATTCCACAGGTGAGCAATTAGAATTTTAAAGCCCTGCCTACGTCTTATTCTTAGCTTGGGGGATCTCAAATAGGCAGGACCTCAAAGAGAATGCATTGGCATATCTCTTGAACTGTTTAGTAAGGAATTTGCTGTTTGATTTATGACAATTGATACTGCATTCCAACATTTTTTAAAGCAATGCAATTAGAGAAATGTTGATCCTGTTCAGTTAAAGAAACCTTGCACTAACCATGGGGTTAAGCACAGGCAGTTTTAGCAGAACCTTGGTCATCTTGCTGTTCACCCTTTAGTTGCACAAGAAACCAGAGGAGCCAGCACATTCTACCATGTTATGTACCTAATAGTGCACCTGCAACAAAACATCTGAGTTTGCTATGTTTTGGAAAGCCACATAGGATGTGTCCAGTCAGTTTGCAGCAATGATCACTAGAAGAGAGGTAAGCAGAAACAGAGCTCTTGTCAGACAGCAGAGTGCTTATGAGGAGTTTCTGATGCAAAGGAAGGGGCAAATGAGGGGGTTGCCTGGACTCTGAAACTATACTAGAAGCAACAAGTACCAAGACTTCCCAGGTAACAATTGTGCAGACCATTCAGGCAACAGAATACCAAGTTGATATATTTAATGGCTGTCTGTCCATTGGTCAACTAGTTACAGTTTCTGTCACAGAAATGCAGCAATTGGCTCAATTATCTGCTACTTTGACATGCAATAACACCTGCTTCCTTCTACCTCTGAACTTAAAACATCTAAGTGAGACGAGAAAGTCTGAAAAACATCAGGATATTTAATTTCCTGGATGCCTCCCACCAACAGTCAGATGTGAGGATGCAGTTTTGTGATAAAGGTGTTCTGGAATTAGAACTGTCTGCCCTGTGCCAAACAGAAGAAGAATACTGCATATGTCTAGATTAGCATCTGTATGAGGTGCACATAAAAGGAAATATATGTAAGTTAGGAAAAAGTGTGATGTCTCCTGGTGAGGGACAACAGGAACAGAATTCTCAGGTGAGAGAAGTTGGCCTATGTTTAGAACACTTAAATTGTTACTTCTTCAATGCTACTGCTTGCAAATTGATTCCCTTCTGGTGTTGGAGAAATGGAATGGGTCATTCTCTGAGAGTGTAGAATTAATCTAGAGTGAGGATCTCCTTTCACTCAAGGGGGCCTATCTCTGATTAGGGTCAGTGCTAAACTGGCTGCCACCCTGCACATCCTTTTTGTGATATATAACGAGTGCATGCTCCTGTATGTAACAGATGGCAAAGCACACGAGGTTGATTTTTAGGTCTCGCCTATGCAGCGCGCATGCGCTCCATAGGCAAAAAGACCTTTTGGAATCGCTTCGGCTTTTCAGCCAAAAACGTGCACGCGTTCCATTGCCTTCAATGGCAACGCGTGCATGTTTGGCGATTCACTTGCGGGAGCGAGCGGCGCCATATGGTAGCAATTAACGCTCCTGGCACCGCTCGCTCCCGCAAGGGAAACGCTTTCACTTTTGCCGACATTTTTTTTTTTTTTACTTGAGGCGCGCACGCTTGTTGCTATTGTTTTTGTCGCACCCCCTCTCCACCCCCAAGCTTGCCTGGTTTATTTATAGTTTTACTTAAAATGTTTGCTAGTGTTGCTTGTAAATACTATTTCGGTGGATACAGCCATGCCGGCGAAGGGCTGACGGGACTGGCTCCTTCACTGTTAATCAACAGGCAGCCAAGGAGGTGGTAAATAATGTGTGGAAGCAATCTGGGGCAGCTTCTCTCGGAGAGTAACCCCCTCCACCCCACACCTCAGCTGTGGCAACCAGAACACTTTTCTCAGAGGATGAGTGTAAGGTGGGGAGGGGTCTTAACACCTGTCTTAACATGGAGCACCTCGCAGAGTTGTTTGGGGGTTATCTTTGGGGGAAGCAAGTCTGAAAAACGGGAGACACCCCTCCGAGTAGAAACGCACAGACATGATGTGCAGTGTACTGTAGAAAGAAACGCACAGGGACTACCGTAGCCAAGGCGCCAAGTGCGAGGTTCTAGCTCCAGAGACCACGCTTCCGAAATTTTCCATAAAAAGGAAGCGTTTTTCTCAGAACAAATCACCTCAAACGATTATTAACGCACTCTGCACCCCCCCCCCCCTTCCCTTATAGCGCTCCTCCGAGGACAGAATCCTTTGCAGGACCGTTTTTCCGACTGATATTTAGGTAACTACAATCCATTCGACGTCTAACGATTCCTTTATCCTCCTCTCTTTCGACATCATTGCTGTGCAGCTTTATTACAAGGTAATTATGAAAAGTGTAGCGTTTTTCATCCAAGATCCTGTGCAGATCCTAGAAACCCGGCCCCCAAACTGTTTAGTTTTGTGTAGGTGTTTGTGTTGTTGGGACGGCAGTCTGCTTCACGCACAGGAAACTGTTCAGTAAGATGTTCTTTCACCGTTCAATAAGGTTACCACCATCTTATCCCCTGACACTCTTTATGTGATTGATAGGAACTTTTCCCATCTAACCATCTCTGTTCTTGTGCACTACAGCGGGTGGAAGCCGTTCCTGGTCAGTAATATAACCAGTGAAATGGTGTAATGTGTAGCTCTTCAGAGACATTTCTTTTTCAAGACCCTCTCACTTTGTATTGCTGGTCTGTTTTTTATAGGTGTAGACGTACAGTTCTGGAGTGTAGGACTCTTAATGAGGAGGGGCAACTTCCTAGACTCATGGGGGGCACGAACAGGCAAGGAGTATTACTGAGAGCATAATCGATCATGAGAGCAACGTTCTTCTTCTTCTTCTATCATTGATTACCACCTGAAAAGTAGGATTCTTGACAATAACCCTTGGAAAATTATTAGGAGAACATTATGCTACAGGGGCCCAGAGAAGTGTTATCCAGGGAGGAGTGGTATTTTTCGTTTGCTCGGTAAGGTGTGGGGCTACTGCCCTCTGCATGGACAAGTGGGGGGTGACTAGAAAGTCATCAGTGGTCACAGAAGTTCCTAAGATGGTGTTTCTTTTACATTTACCTACTTGTATGTGTTGTGGAACCTGAAAACATGGAGCACTGATATTTTATTAGGACCTGTGGCACTATAGCGGTGAAAGGGGGGGGCGAATGTCAAGCAAGGATCTTCTGAAGATTGAAACCCCATTGCAGCTTGATAGTTCCTAGTGGACATTGAGGCCATGTCTGTAGATGACACCAGAGCATATGCTCAATGTTGTAGCATCCACAGAGGGTTGACGGTATAATCGTCAATAAGCTTGTCAGTGAGGCATGCGCCTCGTCCATCACCCATGAGGGAATTCTACTGCGCATCCACCCCTATGGTGAGCTCGCCAAGGCTGGCCAAACTCTATCAAGATCCGAATCTTCCGCTCTTTCAACATGCCAATAGGTCTCGCCTTTGGGACCTTATAAGTGTTTAGTTAAGCAGCACAATATCCTTGGTGCAACAACATCAACTGTTGCATGGCTAAGCACTTATAAGGTCCCAAATGCGAGACCCATTGGCTATGCCAATGCTTGTTTCTTCTTCTATTTAGGCAGCCATTTTAGGGGATGGATCCACTAATGTCGGATTATTGGCCTCTTTGTACTGTTATAGGGTTTCTGCACATACAGAGCTATGCACAGGATAATAGGACCTCGGAATATAGTGGTGAGCCAACCATATGCCTTAGCACCCAAAACCCCAACCCAACTAGCCTTAGCGTCCCATTAGCACTGATGTACCAATGATTAGACAACCCAGAACACGATTTCTCTCTCTCTCAGGACTCGCAGAGGCAAGAACACTCTTTCGTCACTCACTCGTACCTGTCCACAACATGCGTAAGAAGAGACACTGTATAGGTTAAAATGTTTATTTCAACTTACGTGCTCTAAGATACAGTACACGTGTCAGTACTAATAGCATAATACATATGAATAATATAATCAGCATAGTTACTACTCCATAGAATACGAACGAGGAAAGCATCTCATAAAGCAGTGGATATATGTCTAACTAACATTACCACCCTCCCCGTGCTGGTAGCCAGTGTATTATGAAAATAGAAGACCTTTGGGCTTTGACTAGCGAACCCCCATACCTCAGTCTCTAGATGCAAAACTACATCAGCAGACAATCACAGCTCTTCTCTCTGGAAAGGTCGTCTCCAAGTGCTCTCTAGAGCGGGCGACCGCATTATTAAAAGCACACTAATTTCTCCATGGCAGCTGTACATGGTGTTATGTCTAGGTGCGAGGGACGGGCCAAATCAGTAAGAACCAGGGACGTGTTATTCGACCTTGTAACTGTTGTTCAGACTGAGCCCAAAGGAAACAGGAGAAAAGGTGAGAAACAGAAAATGCAGACAGTTGTAAAATAACTTGGCAGTAGCAGAGGGCGACAGAACAACGGCCAAGAGTAACGTGCGCAAAAGTCATCATGGCAGCCAGGCCTGTGCCAACGTAGCCAGGCAGGCCACAAGCCATAAGACACCCTCCCCTGGACAGTCCATCGGCCAAGACGAAAATGAAGACAGAGTTCCAAACACCTGAGCAGAAATGAGGCAGTCCACCGACAGCGAGCGGCAAGTCAATCAATCCAAAAACGTGGAAGAGCAGAAAAATGCTAAACCGTCCAAGAGGACATCATTTGAATCGTCAAAAAACGTAGACGCCATCCAGTCCAACAGGTCAAAGCTGCAGGAATGTTCCTCAGAGGATGGAGCATCCAAAAGCAATGCGGGACAGCTTGAGTGATATTCAATATAACTTCGTTGTAGGAGATTCTGAGCAGCCGCCCAGATATCCCATTGTGCCAAAATCCCCAGTGCAGCCGCACGCATCATAAAGCCAGCAGCGGAACAGTCCCGTTCATGGGCCTCTAAGGGACCCACCAACTGAACAAAATCCGGGACAGACAATGACGAATTGGAGAGGCAATAATCCATGGTCCATGTAAACGGACAGCGGATGCAAGACATCACAGGTTGCACGCAAGTGAAATACGCAAAGCGAAAGGAAAGGGTGTAGGACACACTGATAGTTGCCAAGGGCAGAACATCGAAGCCAACCAGAAGTCGCTCACGGAGCAGCTGGAGGCGTTCGGGATCGAGAAGGGCCCAGTGGTGTGCAGCCATTGCGCAGAAAACAGACCAACAGCAAGACACCAGCCGCCAAAGCGAGGATTAATGGGAAACCACCAAAGACGCTAGAAAAAATAGAATGTATGAACGCCGGTATCACACCGAAAATAGTTTGGAAGGTGGACACCAGGCCAGACCCCACAATCTTAAAAAAGTGCACCAGACCCTCAGTGTTTGATGCGTTAAAAATACGATGAATCAACTCCCCAAAATGTTGGGGGAGGTCAGTGTTCAAAAGGGCCTGTATTTCACTGTGGGTATTCGCCACCTGGAGAATGAATGTCTCCCGGGCGGATGTGAGCATAACCTCCTCATTCAATAATAGGGCCTTTATTCTGCTCAACTTATTGAAATCTGCCTCCATGGTAGGAATGGAAGGCCAAATAGAGTTATCAACGATGTCGTGAGGGGGAGGAAAAAGCACATTCTTGCAGCAGACAACTCTGTGTGAGACCGTAACAATATACGGAATGCCAGCCTGTAGGCCACAACAGTCTTCGTTATTTAAAATCAAATAGCTACCGTTAGTAAGCAAAGTAAAAGTAGGAGAAATAGCAGGAGCAGGAATACCCTTTAACACACATGCAAGATTCGGAACTGAAACGCTACAAGCCCCGTGCAATTTAATATGTTTACAAATAAGCGAATGACCCACAGTTGAATCACAAGACTCCCCTGTGAGAAACACTTCCTTGCCGTCTCTAAGGCATTTATACATGAAAGGCAAGGACCAAAGTTCATGCAGGAAAGCACTACCCAAGGGCTGGAAACGGCCTACAGGATAATGTTTCATGCACGAGCTAAATTCAAACAGGGAAAAAGGTAAAGCTATAACCCCATGAACTAGCCACACCGCAGAATCTAGTTCCGCTACAGAAAATGGTAAAGGATCCACTTTCTCGATATGTAACAAAGTGTAAGATGCATCTTTCATGGACATAAACTGCTGTTTGTCAGTCAAATTAAAAGGCAAAAAAAGGGCAGTGGTGTTTAACAGATTCCAAGGAACTTTACCTAACTTAAGGGTTTGCAAAGTCCAGGCAAACTGCATCACTGAACGTAATTGATTCTGACCATGATGCAACATAGAGACATCATCTTGTACAATATCAACAACAGAGGACACAATATTCTCTAATGTGTAAATGCGGGAAGACAGGGTATTTATACTATTGTCAACAACAGCAAGCACCTTTTCCAAATTTGCTTGGTCTATTTCCCTAAGGCGGGAAGCAGCTTCCATTTGTGACAGCTTCCAGAGTTCATTATACGCTTCATAAATGAACCTCTTCGGTCGGGGACCACGAGGTCCCAAGATAAAGTCGGACAAATCAATAGTGCCTGATAGGAGGGACAAATGTTTCTTAACAGAGTCTAAAGACGAATGTTGTATCCATTGTTTACATAATTTACCAACTGAATACGTGGTAACAGTACGAGTTTCAGTAAACCTTGGATCAGGCTTGTCCTGTATGTAGCCAGGAACTGTGCCATGAAAACGCAGTTGGCATGCATTCGATGATATGGGCCATGCCAACCAGGGTGACTGTATCAGTGCAGAAACGTTAAAGGAATTGTTTTGAAACAAGCCCTGTAACCTCAAAAGGGACATATTAAAACGCAAACTATCATTTGGAGAACTCGACAAGGATGGGATGGCTGGCGCATTTAGTTGTTTAACGGAAGCCAACCCCCAACACGTGGTCTGATAAATGGAAGTATTTAAAAACATAATTTGGGCTGGGATGAGGCAAGCGCGGTGCAAAGCCTCGGTGCCCTGCACCTGCCATGGCTTTGAACCCCAGATTGATTTTAAATCCACTGTGTCTTTCCAATACTCATAACCACCCACCGCCAAGGCGCTCAAAAAGGAACCTGAATAAAGTAATTTGGTGTGGGTCAACATTATTTTTTGAGTCAATGGGGTTTTTAATTTAAAATAATAGGACCCAGGGTTCGATCGATTGAAATCAGTAAAATAGGTGAATTTATTTCGAAGAGTCTGGGAGCTACCTGGTATGGGGTTTGGGCAGTGTTCCCATTGGGTGTAAGTAACAGGGCTGCGTAGTGCACTTGGTTTGTGGAGAAAATGATTGCCCCAATGCTGGTAGCAATACAAATCGGCATAATTCGCAGAATTCATATACAAGTCCTCAGCATTAAAGGAAGCATAATATTTTAAATCAGCAAACAATGCTTCAACGGCATGCACATCCCAATCATCAGAATAAATATTACTTTTTACTACATCACCCATCGAGACTCGAAGGACATTTGGTACATTAATAATTTCCGTCGGGCCATGGATTTGAAAGTTTACCGCATCCCATACGATGCCATCAGCAACTGGAAACGCTGAAATGTTCACAAATGTGTGGTCACGCTTCATGATGTGTGAAGAGGAATGTGGAGCCAAAGTTCCAGCAACACTGTTCACAGCAGAGCGTTCAGGTAAATAGTGACCATTGATGAGTAGAAAAAACACTGTGACAAAGCCAATGGACATGAACAAAAAAATCAAGAAAAGTACCATCCAAATATATGTCCAAGGTGGAATCAAAAAATTGTCTCTAAACCAGGATACAAAAAGACTAAACTTGGACGGGACCGTTGATGAGTTGGAATCCGAGTCAAAGGAATAACGTGTCGGGCTCAGTGGCGTTGTTGGTTGGTGTGCCACCGACTCTGTGGCGGGATAGGTATATTCGTCCTCGTCGATGCAGGGGGATGCAGGGGGTTCAAATATATTTTCAGGCAAATCAACCATCTCCATGGTAACATCAGTGACCGTTCGTGCAGGCGTGCCTCGAACACATGTCCGATAAATGGCAGGACAAGAGACCGCTGGTGTGACACTATTCAGGATCGGCCAGATGTTGTAGCTTGACATTTTCCACTGAGATGTATCTGTTTTCCTTGCGACCGGGAAGCGGTGGTAAGATGACTGTACGTGTTCCCTTCAAGCCCAGGACTGGAACCGGTGCACGAAAAGAAGGGCCGAATTCTTTTTTGTTCTCCACCTTCTCTCGTACCAGGTCGCCAATCTTCGGAAGCCAGCCGGCAACCGGAATCTGCAGAGCAGGGTCTGTGGCTGAAGGCAAATGTGCAATTGCTAGTTTGTCTCGGGCTTCTTGTAAGTCCTGCAACATAGTAGAATGATTATCTACATCAAACTTGGCGGATTGCGCCGCCATGTCTAGACCATCAAGGTCAGGCACAAACATTCGTATGCCAAAGAGCATTTCGTAAGGGGTCCGCCCACCCAGAGGCCTTCTAGGGAGATTATTAAGTGCACGCTGAACGGTATACAAGTGGGCCAGCCAGTTCCTGCCAGTACCTATAACTCTAGCTGTCAAGGATTGCTTTAAGTCACGGTTCATTCGTTCAACGATAGAGTTGCCCTCAGGCCTATACGGAGACGAAAATTTCACCCGCACCCCCAAGGAGCCCATTGCGTCCTTGTAAGCCTTAGAGGCAAACGCCGGACCTTGGTCAGAATGGAAGGTGCCGCATGCAAAAATTCCCACAAAGACACGCAAATCCCTAATGACATTTCGAGCGTCAGCACTCCGTTGTGGCCAGACCCAGATGAACCGTGTGCACGAGTCCACTGCCACTAAGATATATTTATAGGCAGTGTCTGAAGAAAATGGACCGCAGTGATCCAAGTAAACACACCCAAAGGGTCTGTTTGAAATTCCAAGCGAGGTCTGCGGTGGTCGTGTGACCGTGGAAGGCTTGATCTGTTGACAAATGTCACAGGAAAGCACATAAGTACGTGTATCTTTATATAAACCACGCCACCAGTAACGCTGCTGCAAAATGGAAATTGTCGCAGACACACCAGCATGAGCCGAAGCCATGCCTTCGTGTGCCGCTGCCATCAAGGAAAGTCTGCGGTCCGCGTTGGGGATCAGCCGATCACCAACGTCAGGTATTGTTACATAAGGAGCCTGATCGGGACCTATCTGGTAAGAATATTTGGAAGGGAAACCTCTAGGGTAATTCATTCCTTCTTTTGTTGCAGCAATAGCTGCTAAGATATCAGTGTCTATTTTAGACATGGATCTAGTAACTGCTGCTACTGAACACGTGAGTACTGCTGATCTGGCAGCTTCATCTGACAAACTGTTACCAACAGCGTGTGCGCCCAGCCGCTGATGGCCTAGGGTGTGAACCACCTGCGTGAGTGGCAGACGTCTTTGTAATTCTGCCACTCTAACCCAAAGCATTTTATGCTTGATTGTGTTGCCTTTAGCGTCTCTATAGTCATTTTGCGACCAAAAGAACAGATTGTCATTGTATGATTGAACACAGTAGTAAGAATCGCACACTATTAAAGTGGTCACATCAGGATTTACCATCTCAAGCGCAAGCACCAATGCACGCAACTCGGCCAATTGTGCGGTACTGTCCCCGAGTGTCTGTGTATTTGAACTTTCCGTTCACAAACGTACCTACAACAATAGCACATGCGGCTGATAAGCATGCTTGGACCCCGTGGCCGGTTGTGCCGAACCATCGGTGTAGATCACACAGTCGTAATCCTCAAGCGGCAATAAAGACAAAGGAGGAGGATGAAAGAATTCATACTGCAAAAACTCCTGAGTCTGAAGAGAAGAGTCAAAAATGAAAGTGACATCCGGAGACGTCAAAGATGTTGCCCATTGAATCCAACGGGGGGTGCAAAGCTTTAGAGTTCGGTACACTTGCTTTGGTCACTGCCTCTAGAGCAGGATATGGTGTTACCACCAAAATGCGTTTTCCCTGTGCCAGTGCGCGCTCCTTCAGGATCGCCATTTGCACTGCTGTCAGAACTTTCTCCACAGATGAAAACCGCATTTCTGCGGAGGTGTACAGATGTGACTTGTATGCGATGGGTACTGTATCACCTTCATTAAAGGTTAAGTACGTGAAACCCACTGCCCCTGGAATGATTCTAATCACCAAGTTTGTGTGGTTATCACGCGTCAAAAGGTATTTGGACTCAAGAAGATCTGTCTGCAAAGACTGCAGAATGGAGGTATGCTCCGGAATCCAGCAAGACTTCGAAAAAGTAGGTTGTATCAAGGCATACAGTGGCTTGATACGCTGGGCGTATTCGGGAATATATGTACGTCCGAAGTTCAGAAAGCCCAGCAATGACTGAAGTTTCTTCAGATTAGTAGGAGGGCACAGAAGTGCACATTTCTCCAGAAAATGGGGGCTAAACCCTTACCTTCATTGTTGAGCTCATAGCCCAAGAACAAAACGGTAAATTCAGCAATATGAGATTTGGCAAAGTTAATTTTGTAACCTTGAACCGCGAATTCAAGAATAATGCGGTCTACTCGGGTTAGATGCGGAAACAATTCGTCGTCCGTCAGATAAATGTCATCCACGTACGAACAGGCGTCTGGATCGATGCCGTCTAACAAAGAGACAACACGAGCGGCGAATACGCCTGGACTATTCTTGTAGCCCATAGGAAGACGCCTGAATTTGAACATTTTACCACCGGATGTAAAAGCGCACCATTGGCCACTCTCCGGGGCTAAGTTGTGCGTGTAGAATCCATTTGAAAGGTCAAGGGTCGTTTTATATTTTTTACGAACAAGACTGTCTACAAGCGCAGAACTATGGGTATTTTGCACCGCAAAGGTCCGACAATGCGAGTTCAAATGCCGGTAATCCAATACTAAGCGGTACGATCCATCGGGTTTAGAAACCGCGAAAAGGGGATTGTTCATAGGTGATACACAGGGTTCAATTACTCCCTGATATTCCAACTGAGTAAGAATTTCGGAAACGGGGCCTTTGGCTTCACGTTTTATGGGATATTGGGGTTGTGGCTGCGGTAATGACCGCAAAGGTATTTCATGGGGGGGAGAATCTTCGTCCCAACCCACGTGATTGCGGAATAACGCTGGAGCCAGGGACACAGCCCACTCTGCTGCAAGAGCCTCCGCTTTGTCCTTTGGGACATGTTGAGAAAAGCTCGGAAGGATTACCTCCTCCCCTTTACGCGCAGCAAGAACGAATGGGGGTGGCCAATCCGCCTCTGCTAACAAAATGTCATATGAAGAGGTCAGATTTTCCCAAAAAATCCCTTTAATTACACGCTGTATATCACCTTCAATTTGAATGACAATATTAAATAGTCTGTCAGGGGGTGCCACTCTGGTGTCCGCTGTTTCAACAGTAATGAATGTTTCAGTTGCTGTCGCCTCCATATGAGGACGTAGCGCCTCCCGCACTATGGTAACTTCCGCGGCGCTGTCTAGGAGGGTTACTGCCCACGTCCAATTCAGGAGCCTCGTTCTCACCGTCTGTGGCATATTTCGCTGTTACAGCGGCAACTTTCTTCTTCTGAAATTGTGGTCGAAAACGTTGAGCGTCTTCCTCTTTTCCTCTGACTTGTTGTCGAGGCTGGTCTCGTCCCTGTGGGGCCTCACGGTCCCTTCCTCTATCCTGGCGGTCTCCTCCACCGGCCTGTGACGCAGTCTGTGCCTGTGAAGAATGAGGAGAACGCGTATCAGGGATCTGAAACCTATCCGGTGACTTAATTCTCGCTCTATCGCGTAAATCATAAGTGCGTTCAGAAGAAACTGAAACCGGGGATGCGCCTCTCGACCCCGGCTTCTTTTGTTGCTTACCCTGTTTTTTCAGCCTCCAGCTCTTTTTAGTGAAGACTGGTTTCTCATCTTTCTCAGACTGAGATTTGGTTTGTTGTTGTTGTGTTTGCGATTGTGTTTGCTGTTTTGCAAAAGGCTTATTACCCAGGCTATTTCTACCAATAGTTTTGTAAGCCTGGGTAATAATTTTCGGTAATTCGCGAGGCTTGTCCAATTCTGGGACTAGTGCCAAAGCGTTAGCTACTTGAAAGTTCACTGCATCGCCCTTGACATTCGCAAGGATCAGCTCAGCTACTACTTCAAACACTCCCACCAGTCTCATCCCTAATTCCACAGCCGCTTCAGGGCCATGTTCGTCCTGTACTTTTTTAATTACAGAGGGGAGAACCGTCATGGAAGGAGTACCAAAACATTTAGAATATACTGCTGCGAATACCTTACCCCAGTTGTCACATGCTGTCAACTCGGGAATTAAGTCTTTTGGCAAACTAATCGTTAAAATACGATGTTTATCCACTGGGGTTGTATGTGGAAAAACTGCCTCCAACTGATCAAACTTTTCTGCAAGCCAATAAGGAAAATCATCCTTATTTTGTGGACGTTTGCCCATCACCGAATTCACCATGACAGGACTTATGGTCACTCCGCCTGCAGCAGCTGGTTGGCCGGCAACTCCAGGAGCGGCTCCATGGAGGCTGCCTGTAACATATCGCACTAAAGCTCGATGCACTTGCACCAAGGCCGCATACATAGTGCGCAGTTCCGCGACTGGTATTGTCATATAACGCGGATGTGGGGTGTACCCGGCCAAAACAGGCCAAGTGGCCCCCTCAATTGATAAGGGGCCTAAACGAACCGTGGTAGTCGGTTGTGGGAGGGCGCCATTAAACCAAACACGGTGTTGCCAAGCCGTGAGCGGTACTTCAAGATTAGTATAAGGTCTATAGACAGCAGGAACAACGGTGGGTTCATATTCATGGAACAGATTATCGTTCGCGTTCACCGCTGGAAAAGTGATCCAAGAGTAGAACACTTCAAAGTGGAAAGCCGGATCGGCTTGAACCACAAAGACTAGTTCAACTCCCGCGTCTGGCACTCCATACACCCGTAAGTGATCCCGGAGTGCTGTGCGGCTATGCGCCGCTATGTCTATACCCGCCATTACTAACGGGTCTATTCAACAATCTTACACGAGGCAGCACAAAAAGGGTTATATTTTTAAAAAAAAAACTTTTTTAATAACATCAAGCTTGAAAGAACCTACAAAATCTACAATATAGGAGGTATCGCCGTCAAACACGCTTCCGGAGGCGTACGTGAGGGGTTTGTGGACAAGCACAAGTACTACTCAAGCATCTCGCAAGTAAGCTGCCCCACTCGTTGGTCGCGCCATGTTATAGGGTTTCTGCACATACAGAGCTATGCACAGGATAATAGGACCTCGGAATATAGTGGTGAGCCAACCATATGCCTTAGCACCCAAAACCCCAACCCAACTAGCCTTAGCGTCCCATTAGCACTGATGTACCAATGATTAGACAACCCAGAACACGGTTTCTCTCTCTCTCAGGACTCGCAGAGGCAAGAACACTCTTTCGTCACTCACTCGTACCTGTCCACAACATGCGTAAGAAGAGACACTGTATAGGTTAAAATGTTTATTTCAACTTACGTGCTCTAAGATACAGTACACGTGTCAGTACTAATAGCATAATACATATGAATAATATAATCAGCATAGTTACTACTCCATAGAATACGAACGGGGAAAGCATCTCATAAAGCAGTGGATATATGTCTAACTAACATTACCACCCTCCCCGTGCTGGTAGCCAGTGTATTATGAAAATAGAAGACCTTTGGGCTTTGACTAGCGAACCCCCATACCTCAGTCTCTAGATGCAAAGCTACATCAGCAGACAATCACAGCTCTTCTCTCTGGAAAGGTCGTCTCCAAGTGCTCTCTAGAGCGGGCGACCGCATTATTAAAAGCACACTAATTTCTCCATGGCAGCTGTACATGGTGTTATGTCTAGGTGCGAGGGACGGGCCAAATCAGTAAGAACCAGGGACGAGTTATTCGACCTTGTAACTGTTGTTCAGACTGAGCCCAAAGGAAACAGGAGAAAAGGTGAGAAACAGAAAATGCAGACAGTTGTAAAATAACTTGGCAGTAGCAGAGGGCGACAGAACAACGGCCAAGAGTAACGTGCGCAAAAGTCATCATGGCAGCCAGGCCTGTGCCAACGTAGCCAGGCAGGCCACGAGCCATAAGACAGTACAACACCTTGCCTCCACTCTTTCACGGTTGGTACCTCCCTTGCTCCCTTGTACCAGCTCTGAGACACCTGAATGTCTGGGTGAAAGAATAAAGGGTGTTCACTTTTAATACAGTGCAAGGAAAAATGTATGTGTGAAGATGGTATAAAACAAAACATGTCTTGGACACTGACCCATTCAGTGGCATTGTTAACATATTATGAATGCTGGTTACTGAGACAGCCCTGTTTAATGTAAGTTACTTATAATGTGAATAAATCCGTTGGTTCCTCCCTTCTGTACATTAGTCAATACATGTAAAATGGCTAAAACCTCTGATGAGTAAAAAATGCCAATTTAAACAAATATATTTAATGTTTGGTAAATGATATTTAACCCTCCTCCATCTAGCATACGGGTAGAATTATAAAAATAAAAGTTAAAACAATTACCTAGACAGAAGATAGCTGCATCAGTGCCCTGTTCCCATTTGCTACCATGACACCTAAGCCACTGCCACTTGTCCTGAACCACCTTTACCCTCTTTTTATCGATGGTGATGATGTCCCAGGACAGCTGGCAGCTGTCTTTGGTGCCCTGTTCTAAACAGTGAGCAGGAAGGGCACTGAGTTAACATTCCAGGGCCTCAATATCCTTTTGAAAAATTAAGTATTAGGAGCATCAGAATAGCAAATCGCTAGCTGCCCTTTTGAACCAAACCCCCGCACACTGGGGCAGTAACTTGCTGTCCTCAGCATTTTTGACTCTGGAAACATTCAGGGTTAACAAAGAGCTGCTCTGGTGCCTTGAGTCAAATGTCAATAGGGCACCGAGAGGCAGTGGCGGCTCCTCCGCTAAGGTGGAGGACCATTGCCCCACTGCTTTTTGCAGTGAAGAAAAAGGAAAAATAAACTGATAATAACTCGCTTTATTATCATTTTATTTGTTCCTGCTCTGGTGTCTCGGCAGGGCAGGGTGAATCTGCTCTGCTCTCAGAGCAGGGGGAGGAATGGTGGGCACTATGTGTGTGCACATGAATGTTTGACCGGCCCTCCCAGGCTGGCAAAACATTCATGTGCACTTTGCATGTTCTCCACCCAGGCTGCATTACTGCCTGCGTGGAGAACATGCCCAGGCTCCCATTCCCTGGCTGAACGCTGAACCACGGGGCTCAGACCTATCACAACACTGCATTGCAGCATTGTGATTGGCTATCTGGAGCCTGGGAGCCCGGGCACTTCCTGCTTCCTGTTTCCACAGAAGAAGCCAGGAAGAGGATGGAGGAGAAGCGGCGGTGGAGGCCGGCTACGCAACCAGCCGGCAGGTAAGAGATCTTTTTTTTTTTTAGCCCTCCTCCCCTTCTTCCCCCCTTCCCGTCCCACTGCTGCTTCCTGGGAGCATCTGCCAATGCCGAGAGACCATTTGCTGCTTTGTTCAACCCCCTGCCGTTAGAAAAGACCAGGAGGGGGGACTACTTCTGCCTTTAAGCAAGGTGGTGAGGTGATTGGGGACTGAATCTCCCAAGTCTGTGATGGAGGCAAAGCTGGGCAATGAGGGCTTAAATCCCATCTACATCCTGTCGGAAGGCAGAGGTTTGCCAAATAATTGGAACTCTCTCCCTTGGGTAAGGTCGCAGGTGCAAACAATACACCCAACCTAAGGCAAGGCAATCAACAATTCCCCTCATCCTTGGACCAGGTGGTGGATAGCAAATAGCCTACATTATATAGCCCAAGCATTGGGGGGAGAGGCATAACTTCTCCCAGATTGTGGGCATTAGCTACAACAAACACCCTTAGCCTTGAACGTTGTGAGGAGGCATGAACTATCCTATCCTTAGGCAAGTCTAAGAAGGCAACTATTCTCCCTGACCTTGGAAAAGTGACATTAAGGTGGGGGTTGATTCATCAGCTCTTGATAGCCTACAGGCAGCAAGTACTCTTATAAGCTGAGTAAGAGCATCTGAAAATAGTATTGTAGAATGCAACTGAGAGCAAAGTTAGCAACCGGATCACAATGCACAGCATGGGCTTCTTGATCATTAGGACAAAGGAGCCAAAAACAAGATCTAGCTTTAATTGGCCATGTAGAAGTTATGGACCGGGCAATTCGTGGTAGTAAGAATGCACAGAAAGAGAACACATTTGGGAGAGAACTTGTTTCTGGGGTGGGACTACATTCCCCAGCAGCCCCGCAATGCTAAGCCCAGCCCAGGGTCAAAGGGCTTTGTGACATTGCGCTATAAAGCGCTACTTTGAGGCCGCAGTGCGGGACGCGCGTGGGCATGTGCCCGGGCCAATACCGGGCCCATCTTCGCCGATCATCAACTGGAAGAAGCTGGGCTATGCCTCTTGGTCCCTGGACTTAGCTTTAGCACATAGTGAGTTTTCATTAGTCGCTGTATTGTACTTTGTGACTCTGATTCTTACGCTTATTACAAGGGGCTAATTCTTGCTAGGGCTCAATTAGGTGAAACGTGGGCAAACACCAGCTACCTGGGGATAGAGACGATGCCATTGCAAAACCACCTGGAAGCACTACACTTGTCTCCTTCCTGGTCCATGCTGTTGGAGTAATTACTAAATAAATCGATCTTTTGGAGAGACGCTTAGACATTGGAGAGAGCCCTAGCTGTTCTTTAAAGGGTCAGCCTGGGCACCGTCTACGAGTGGAAAGTGAGGGCCCCCCTGCAACATATTGCCCACCATCCAACGTGCTTGAATGCAAGCTCATTCACCTTCTACTAGCTTGCTTAATATTCTGGTTCCATTAATGCAAGTGACTGTGGGCCCTTGGCCAAAAGAAAGTGGAAACCCAAGAAAGTGGGAACATCTTTCAGAGCTCATAGGAATACTGACAGGAACATTGCACCCACATCTTTGCAGCCTAGCCTGTCATTATCATCTGCAAATGGAGTATCCAGTGAAGCCCTAAATATTGACTGGGATTAAGTATAGAGAAAATTAAATACATTGTGGTCACGTGTGTTACTCCTTAGGTGGATATGCTACATAGCCTGGAAGATGCTAATATGAAATTATCTAAGCCCAATACAAACACAATGGTTCACCCGGCTTCTGCCCAGCCAGCCTTGTTTAGTAGACAAAGGCCTTTGGCTTTGAGCACTGTCCCTAACTCAGGTTCAAAACCAGCCCATGAAGATATGATTGCCATTGATGCTCAGCCCTCCTCCTCACAAGTTGAGGGAGCCTAGGTACCTTGGGAGGGGGGTAGAGGCTCTCTGGGGCGGTCTATAGTCCTGATTGATTTACCTGATCAAGGTACTGGCTCGCTGCTTCAGTCTTTCCCCATCCAGTCATGTTTAAATCTTCCCCCTGAATGTTGCCCCTGTGTAACATCATGACTGGTGTACCACATTTAAACTCCTTCAGGGAGGAATCCACTCATCAGCTCTAAAACAAAGGGCCTGATTTAGAGTTCGGTGGACAGGATACTCCATCACAAACGTGACTAATTTCACGTCCATCGTATTCTAAGTGCCATTGGATATAATGCACTTGTTATACTGCGGGCGGGATATACGACACTTTTGTGACAGAGTAACCTGTCTGCCAAACTCTAAATCAGGCCCAAAGTATGCCACCAGTTGACCCGAAATTCTGATGTTAACATCAATGAATGCAATGATATCTTGTTTGTGAGGAGGGTTGGGTGGGTTGATACTTCAACCAAACAATCAATACGGGATTGTATTGTAATTAACTGCAATAACGCAGGGCTGGCTTACCGCTTAATTTAATTTTGTGCCAGGAGGCATTTGCAGGGTGCTGATACTAACTTTGTTCCTTTAGGCTATTTCTATAAACCCTTACAACCTAGGAAGGAGGCTGGGCATGGGAATCCACCACCCAGGGTAGAAGAGCTATCTAGATTTACTGTCCCCATCTCTAACAGATTTTTTCCTTCGTCAAACTTGGCTGACATTGACTAATACTCAGACAGCCCAGCTCCCTTTACAGAGATTGTTCACGCACAAGTGGTTAGTCCTCTTACTGGGACTCTTGCCAGGGAACAAGGTATACTACTGAAGATGGTCCGTTGGAATACAGCAAGTGTCAGGGACAAGCAGCAGGATCCCAAGTGGTTTGACTTTATCTTGCAGTTTTATATCGTCATGCTGCAAGAAACCTGGGCTCTTGAGGAGATCATATGGGATGGCTGTAAAAGCTTTACTATACCTGCTGTGGCCTCTTTGGGCCAGAGAGCTCGGGGTTGGCCATCTTGGTTCAGATCTCAATCGATCTCAAAATTGTCCCTATAGTTTTGGATTACAGTGGGATCCAGATTGTGTGAGTTGTGCAACCAAAAAAGTTAATTTTTTTCCTAATTAACTTTTATATTCAGTGTAAGAACTGGTCTGTCAGATAGGGATACTTTTCCAGGTGATGTCAATCATGAATGCTAGATCATTTAACCTTTGTAATGATTTTCATGTTATACTTGGAGGTGAATTTAATGCTAAACTGGGTACCATTACTAGTGTGATTGATCCTTTCTTGCTGTTTGATCTGCCTGCTCACCTTGCATTAACTGTTCAGAGAGGTTGGAAGCTGTATAATGCCCTGTGCAACTTGGGTCTTTCTAGCGTGGTGGGTGACTACCTCAAGCAGCCCCCCTACTTTTGTGTGATGGGGTTGTGGTTCCACAATTGACTATGTTTTTGGTTCTTGGAACCTGGAATGTTTTGCATGCTTGAGGGGGGCTCACAGAACATTGCTACAGCAGTCATAAACCTATTGGATTTTCTCTGAACCTACCTGTTGGCTCCTGCCCTCCTGTTACTCCTGGTATAATCAGCCTTTCCCAGAAGGATAAGGGCCTGACACATCTATTAATAGCAGGAAATCTGGCCATACTAGTTGACTGTCTCTTAGCACTTGGTTCTTTGGCCTCTGATATTTTAGAGGCTTTCTCAAGTCTAATTATTTCTGCTAGGGCAATCATGCTAAATCTTTAAGGATTGTGAGGGTCATGTAAACTGGGTTGGTTCAATAATGAGTTTAGAGTCACCAATTATAGGCTTAGAGAACTTCTGAATGCTAGGCCCAGAGATCAGCAAAGTATCATGACTGCCAGACTAGATTATAAAACGGCCATTAAGACTTGAACTAAAGTAGGAAAGATGGAAACACTAAGGGCCCGATTCTGATGCGGTTAGGAAATCTTCCCGATCGAATCGGTTTGGAAATGGTTTCCAACCGACTCGGATCGGGAGAGTCCAACCGACCGAGTATGATGCATTCGGATGCTTCCAGATACGATTTGGTTGGACTCCCATGGACTTCTATGGGAAGCCTATGTTCCTAACCGCATCGTAATCTGGCCTTCGGTTGGAAAGACACGTTCCCGATCTGATTAGGAAGAAGCAAATGCCATTAGGAGGCCTTCCTAACCGCATCGGAATCGGGCCATAGGTGGGAATGCTTTCCTAACCGCATCGGAATCAGGCCCTTAGTTTCTACATGAAGAGACAGAGATACAAAGGGGAAACCGTCAATGGTAAGCAGGCTTTCCAACATTCATCCAATGGCCTAGGGTCTAATATCAATCCAGAAAAATGGGTGACTCATTTTAAACAGATCTACTCCTCAGCACTTAGCCCTGTGGCTGAGCCTGCTGAAGAGCCCTCACAGTATCCTCTGGAAATCTCCTTTGAGAATGCAGAAGTCACTAGTGCTATCATGGCCAGCCCAGCCAATAAGGCCCCTGGGCCGGATGGCGTGCCCATGGACTTGTGCAAGGCTAACATCGAGATATGGGTCCCTCTTATTGCCAATGATTTAATTGCTGCTACCTCTGTTAAACTTCCAGATTCATGGAAAGGTGTGACAATAGTCCCAGTCTTTAAGAAGGGAAATAGACAGGATTCTTGTTGCTACAGACCCATTTCACTGTTGGACTCTACAGTCAAGATTGTGGGGCATCTCATCTTAAATCGAATTAAGGCCTGGGTGCAGGATAACAATGTTCATTTCCTGATGCAATATGGTTTCAGGGAAGGCTTGGGGACTCTAGAACAATGCTTTAATCTCAACCTTATTATTGGAAAGTATGTTACAGCAAAGAAAGGGGCACTTTATTTAGTCTTCATGGATTTAAGTAACGCATTTGGCTGTTGAATTGATTTGTAATGCGTGCTGCAGAAGGCAGAGAGAGGGAGGCCCTGGGAAAAATGTTACTGTGAGATTACGGGGTCATTAAAACCAGTGACGGGCCTGAGCCTTATCCTTTACTTGTGAGGTTTCCGTGGGAAAGGTCTCTGTTAACGAAAATTCGAATAGGCTCAGTTAGAAGCCATCTCTGCTTTCCAGCTGGCTGGTTCGATCCAACCCTTATGCAGCCTTGCCCATGTGATGGTATTTCCCCCAAACGTCAGAGGGCTGTACTTTGTGCATATTATGCACTGTTTCGATGTAGATACTTCTTGTCCATTTTCAGAACTCTGGTTTCAGCCAATACAGGCCGGACTTTTTCTATCTTCGAATGCTATCCGAGCCGGCAGTTTGTTTTGCTGTAGGTGCCTTCTTAAAAAGTGCTCTATATTGGCAGAATACTGCAAATGTTTAGCATAACCTGATTATAATAAAAAGTGCGCCTATGAATTCAATAATTTTTAGTGTCCTAAATGATTTTGCATTTTGATGCTATGTCACCATGTATTATTTATGTGTGCACTTTTTTAATGTCAAAATGTATTGGTGATGTCTGTTTTATTCTTTAATGATTTATTTTTTAATCATCGAATAATGATTTACAAGGATGCTATGAAAATGGCAGCAGAAGTGAAGTGGATGCTTATTAAGAGGAATGCATGGATAGGAAGGAGGACTGGATACATAGATCCGAGCAGCACCTCACTAGATCCAAAATCAAAAGAGCTGTCTACTGCCATGAATTCTGGCCTAGGTGCAAGATTTAAGACAGGACCAGTGTAAGCTGGCAGCAAGTGTGAAGGCACAAACTGAAGAATGAACCAGAAATCGAAGCCATCTGTGCCCATTGTGGAGGAAATCAAGTAGTCGGACATCAAAGATGCAACAATAAGTTCCATACAGCAAGGAATTAAAATGTGTTTGTATGAAGAACAAAGGCTGAATTATTTTCAGTGATCCATCCTCTGGTTATTCATGTCCCAGAGTCCCAATGTTCGAAAGAGGACATAATCCCTCAATTGGAGAAATTGATGAGGCATATTTTGTCCTTCATCTATTTCAGAATTGTCTACGTCTGATGCTCACAGGGTGCCATTTTCTTGTCTACAATCAGGTACCTGATCACAGACAGTGAACACTTGTTTCTCAGACGCGTAAATCAAAGAACAGGTTCTTACTCAAGCTTGAGAACATCAAAAGGTAAAAGGTGATAGTTTTCATTCCACAAAATGGTGCTGTGAAATCTGACAACTCATTCCATCATTTAAGGATCTAGTTGGGCAAGCCATTATCATCCAGGAATTGAATCTAAATGTTTTGCAACTCAGCAAACGTAGATTTTTTAAAGATGTAGTCAATGTCAAACATTTTTTGCAAGAAATGAGCGGCTCCAAGAGCAAAGAATGATACATTTGGAAATATCCAGATAGTCAAAAGATGTTGTTTGGTTTTGACAAATCTATGTAGAATCACACTGTGGTTGAATTGTTGGTTAATGCAGGCAGCCAGGGTGTGAGGGTAAGGTCAAGACACCCCAGACATATAGATAGGCACGCAGAGAAAGAAACATCAGCGGGATGCAGCCCCTTAGAAGAGAAAGAGTCAGGACAGATGATAGTTGGTGGAGGTTTTGTGGCGAGAACACACAAAATACATAATAGGTGAGAATGCAACAAGTTGGAAGCCATAAAAAGGCAGTGTATTGATCCTTTCTATGTAATAACCAAATAGAAGTATTAACCATGAACGTTAATGGATTAGGTAGTAACCCAAAATGAAAAATGTTACTTGCTTGGCTAAAACATAAGCAGATACGATACTGTTTTTGCACAAGACTCATATCAAGAGAAGTATTGGCTCGGAGTGTAGTGATCCGATATGTTACTCATCCGAAACAGCAACACATTGATTGTGCAATACTTGTCCAAAAAGATCTTTTTTGCAAAACGGATGCAGAATATGCATGATCAGGTGGTAAATTTTCAAGTATGATCATATTGGTTAGTTTCTGTGCAGCAATTCATGATGATTGCGCAGAAGTATAGACATTTCAGGAAAGATTGTCTGAAAAGGCGGGAACTAGGAGGTCTTTACAAGGTACCACATTCGCGAGCCTATTGAGTTTAAGACGATGGTAACACATTCGTTTCGATGCTTAGGGTCAGTCTAGTGGATGAAAGGTAAAAATAGTGATTGTGGAAAATGTTTGATTGATTTTTCCTTTTGTGATTGGCTGTTTAAATGGTTTTGGACTTGCTGTGTGGAGGATACAAAATGTGTTTATGTTAAATTAGAATGTAATTTCGTCTTGTAAAGTGAAATATTCACTGATTTGAATGTGGGAGGTGTTTACAGGACATTCTGAGGTAGAGAATAATAAAGTCCCAATAATAATACTGTGATAACACTGTTGAAGGGAAGGGAAGGGGACGGGAGAGGAGGGGAGAGGAGAGGAGGGTAAGGGGAAGGGGAGGTGAGATACGATGGAAGGGAGGGAGGGAGGACGCACTCAACTCTGATAAGACAGAGATTGTCATAACTAGCAACAAGCTAAACCACTGGAATCCCGCTTATTGGCCAACAGAGACAGTCGTAAAAAAGTCTATGCTTCAAATTGACAAGAATCTGTCAATAAAACCTCAGATAGTTACCGTAACGTTTTCATATTTCTTCCAACTCAGGAAAATCAGGAAAATCTTTTCAATGGAAGCAATCACCCAAATCATCATTGCCGTAGTCTTATTGAGAATTGACTCCGCAAACGTCCTCTACCTGAGACGCCCAAAAGGCCTTAACCGTAGACTTCAAAAGAAGCAAAACCAAGCAGCAAGAGTTGTCTTCCAACAACCGAGACACTGCCACATTAAGTCACTGATGAAGAAGCTACACTGGCTCCCAGTGGCCCAATGGACCATATTTAAAACAGGATGTATCATCTTTAAATCACTCCACAACAAAAGCCCAAAGTACATATCTGCAAGAATCCAGAACTACACTTCAAAGAGCAATCTCAGGTCAGCACAAATGAACCTCCTAATAGTTCTGAAATGTAAACGAAAGAGGCTGGGAGGGATACGTTTTTTAGTTCTAGGTCCTCAGGGCTGGAATTCACTCCCAACTGCAATCAGACTAGCAGAAAACTACTTGTGCTTCAGAAGGATGCTGAAAACATTGCTATTCTCGCATGCATACAGCTAAGAACCTGACTAGGTGAGGCTCCTTACCCCAGCGCCAAGAAACCTATTGTGAACGTGCGCTATACAAATTGTCTAAAGGAACGAAGGAGAGAGATATGGTGGTAGGAATGAAGGAAAGAGAGGGAAATATAGGCTGGCAGAATGGAAGGAAGGAAGGAAATCGCTTAATGAAGGAATATCGGAGGCAGAAAAAGGGAAGAGGCGTGTATTACACTTGAACTACTTACTATGCCAAGAAACACTGTGTAAAAACTAAGATGTGTCTTAGAATTAATGAAAATGTTTAACTGTACTTTGAACTAAAAGGTCGAATTAAAATTAAACACTTCCAGTAATGAAATACACATGCTGCCAAAAAAACATATTTGAATAAACCCTGGCTCTAGGAGTTAGCTAATGAAATACAAATTACCTAAAGGCGTTTTGCTGAATGAGAACCATACACCATTAACATTTTGACTGTTCGTACTTAATTACTGACTGAATTTGCATCTGTAAAGTGTCTGCCTCCTGTTTGCATGGGGAAATGAAGAGGTCCTAATAACGATTTCCAACAAAAGTACGTGTGCTCATTTCAAATCACTACCTGGCAAACAAATGCGCTAAGATTACGCTCAGAATCATTGATCAAAGCCTGGAGGGCTCCCTAGTAATAATGTAGAAGGTTCATTATTACCACTCAGTGATTATTCTATTCTGAGCACTGCCTTCAGCTAAAGTAATTTTTACTAATAAAGGCAATTACAGTGTATTACATTGTAAAAAAAATGTCCACTTGTCAGGAGCCTGTGTTTCACTTTGAAGCCAGCTATAAGTATAACGCCAATTAAGCATGGGTCCTGGAAGCTAGTGCTAACATAGTCCTGAATCCAGCCCATCCAGCCAAGCCCCAGTGTAATTCATTATGACAATGGAGAGGGAGAAATGTTTCCCCGTCTCTGAGGTGTATTGTTCAATCATTCAATCAATATTTACTTTATTCGATTCGCATCAGCAATCATAAAAGTACAATAATAACATCAATTAATATCATTCCAAAAAAATAAATTCCATACAGGTTCACTCTCAAACATGAGCATAATACACAACTAATAAAAATCTCAATAAACACCAACAAACAGTAAAATTGTCTAAAAATTGCATGTATAAGAAAGCTGGTCTTGCTTGGTTAAAATTCAAAGGTACAAGTAATGGGCGGATATACTTTTGTCGTAAATTGGCCCATTTAGGGCAAACTACAACAACATGTAAAGTGTCCAGTGCAGAGAACGCATCACATGTGCGATTTGGAGGGTCTTGTGGCTTATGCCAACCTGCTACTAATTGAGGAAACATATTCAAACAAAAATATGTTAAAGGTCTTCTGTGGGTAACCGGCATATCCAATGTTAAATAACATTCAATTTTATCCATAGATTTTACCAAGGTGTATTGCTTACTTCCCTGTTTCACGGATACAACCAGTCTTATAGAAGGAAGAAGGAATACATTTAGGTTTTAACAGTTAACTTGAGTGACAAAGCTGTGAGTAAAGATGTATTCCTCTGTTACATATTTACCTCATAACTCTCAATTTCTGTTCATAATTCCAATTTTTGCATCTCAACAGCTGAGCCCATTTATTGAGCTGGGCATCAAGGTGCCTACATAAAAATAAACACAGACACAAACACCTTGCATCCACTAAGCAGAACACAAAGGGATTGCTTTACTACACTCCCTCCTTTGTTAACACTGCTGAACACACAAGGCACCACCTCGGCATGGACTGGGACGAGGAAAAGAGAATCACAGTATTTACATTACATTATGTAATCCAGGCCTTGCCTCCTCATCCTCTTCCTTGTCCCACCTGGACCACAATTAACTGAATTGGATGCACATCTATAATGAACCAAAGAGAGCATTCAGAACGTGCAATACTGATGAAAGGGCCGGAAGAAAAACACTACCAACTCTGTGTCACCCAAGTCTAGACTTTAGAATAACTAACACAAGTGATGATGCAAAATCCCAAGTAAAAACATATGAATATCCAAAGGAAAGGCCAAGTTAACCGCTGACCAAGGCACGGACAAGCCCGGGTAGAAGGTACCGTGATTCCAGCTTGGAAGCTTCACTTGAATCAGAACAAGTGACATCATCAACCTTACTATGGAAGGAGTTAGTCCTATACATTCCAGCCAAAGAAGCTTATACAAGAGGGGGACCTGTCCTGCTACAACTCAATGACTTGTCAGACACTAGTGTATGAAGCTTGACCTGCTCTTTAGAGGAAACCTTGGACACGTGACAGGTTAAGCATCCTCGAGAATGAAGCCAATGTCTAAGGCAAAGCTAACCTTCTACAAAATCTCACTAGTTTGCATACAGCATAATGCAAAAACCCAGAATATCAATAATAAACACTTTAGGGCATGGTGCAAATCCTGCCCTCAAAATGAAATAGGAAATATATATTTTGCATTGTGGAATCTGCATATTGGCACCAAAAAGAGTATCCTCTTCAATTTATATGAGAGTCAGGGATTTTTTTTTTAAAGGAAGCCTTCAGTGACACATGCATCCATATTTTGCAGTACTTATCTCAAAATCCCCTGTGCCCACCCTGCTACACATAAGAAGTAGTCTTTTACAGCAGGAACCGGGAGCATGGCAGTTGTGCATAGGGTGCAGCTGGAGGCCATGCACGTTCCCCAAATCCTCCAGTGAATGTCCAAAGTCTGTAAAAAATCGAAAGGAGCGCCTAAAATAGACAATGGACATATGTTTATAGTCGATGGGAGCAGAACACAAAATCAACGAAAATGTAACTACGCTTTCAAAACAGAAGAAATGATTGAAGCAGGTGAGCTTGTTTTTTTCAGATGCATGCTACTGGTCAACTAGTGTATCACATGAACAAACACATCACGACATGCGTTTCAGCCTACCTATTCAGCAACCACAGAAGGCGATAAAAATGAAAGAGTGAAAGGCCTTAAATTAACCCGCATGGCACCTCCAGCTATGTAACCTTGATTGTGCCTTCTGGCAATCAGTAATTCAGCCATTGGTTCACTGTTTTGAAACCTGAGAGAGTCAGATATGTCCAGTAACGCTTGGCGGCCATACCTGAATCCGCCAGACAACTGTGTGATTCATGCAGGAAGACTGGACTAGTTGTTGCAACTTCCTGTGGGCTCAGACTCGGCGCTCATTGTAGCCTGTTGCCACCATCTGTGAAGGCACGTGCTGCAGCCATATTCTGTTGTTCCTGACACTTTTTCAGTGGATCTTTTCTGAGAAAACAACCATGTTGACATAGATTCCATGACCTCATCCCTCTGTCCCCTCTTGCCTGGGTCCCCCACCTGCTCCAGTTCTTAAACGCCTGGAACTCTTGCCAAGATGTCATCTCTAAAATAAGGCATCTCAATTTTCCAGATCATTAATGCGTTGGTCGTCTGACATTTATGACACGATTCATGGCCATATGAATTATGCACTACAAATTAACATTTCAAACGCAGTAGCTGTCACTTGACATGTACTTACAAGGTTCTTAAATAAAGCTTGGGAAATTTATGAATATGCGAGGGAAGGGGTTTTCTTGAGCTGTTCTGTCTTTATGTCAGGACATGTAAAGTGTACCTGATATGAATCCATATAATGTTACAGTGTGGAAAAATCTTTTATTCATTATTTTTCCTTTCACAAGGTTTGAAATTTAAGTAAAGGAATACTTAATTTACTGGAGCCCTGCACTGCCTTTCTAATTCTGCTGCAGACATTTAATGCCATACCCCAAGACTTCTACTGATGTTATAATGCCAACGTAAGGTCAAATATGGGATCTTTTCTCAACAATCAAAGGGCCGTGAAGAGTTACTGAAACATGCAGGTCCATGTGCAATGTACACCGAGTACAACAATGCTCTGGTTACTTGTGTCTCTTTAATCCCGGTTAGGGTGCAAACAGACCAAAGCAAGATTATATCAATCACAAATTGTGCCTCCGGGGGGTGTTTTCTCCTGATTTTTGCCCCATAAGATAAGACGAAAATCAGGCAAGGAACTAGCACCGGGTGCTTACTTGCACACCTCGGACCTGGTAGAAATATTTGCAGTCTGTATGTAATTTCCCATTCTGGGGTTTGCTATTCGGATTTGGGCTCAAAGGCCAAGGTCGAAGTAATTAGTGTGGGTGCAATCTGAACCTGCAATTGTACACAACTTGTAATCGGGCACTCCTTGAGCACATACAGAAAACACCATTATAGTGCGGTGTGGAAGGGCAGAGAATGGATAGGGTGCAGTATGCTAGAGCTCAAAGCTTTACATTTTATTTTGATGCATCTGTGTTGCTTTCCTTGTATTTACAGGTTACTGGCCGCAACATTTCTTCAATTATTTGAATTCAACATTTTAACTTATAAAATGTTTGCACTCATTTTATTAGGTTTATGTCTTCTCGTTCTCACTATAATTTTTTTTGTAGTAACTATAAATAAGAAGGAGTGGGCAGGCACAGCTGGGTGCTAGCTTATTATTTTCCACCCTCCTGACAGTTCGACTTTTATATCTAAGCTAATCTTTCTGAGCAAAAACCTGCCCCCTCTTCAACCAGGCAAACACAAGGAGACGATGGACGGAGCGCTGAAACTTTTCAGACACTCACCCACAGTCGCAGATCTGGGTTGAATCCAACATCATTCTTTAGCTCACTTCGCCACCTCAGTTTAGACCCAGCTATATGCAAATCAGTCTTGACCCTGTGCCTCATGGGAACAGTCCAGCCCGAACTGCCAAGCCAGGTCTTCCCTGAACCGGAAACAAGCATCCTGGGACTGGTTTCTGGGTAACACCCTTCATCAGCCAGGCTAGCTTGAATCCAGTAGCAAAGTGAGCAAGGGACCCACGTCTGGGCATACCCTGCCAACTTACGCCGAACAAAGCAAACACAAGGAGACGATGGACGGAGCGCTGAAACTTTTCAGACACTCATCCCCAGTCACAGATCTAGGTTGAATCCATCATCATTCTTTAGTTCACTTCGCCACCTCAGTTCAGACCCAGCTATATGCAAATCAGTCTTGACCCTGTGCCTCATGGGAACAGTCCAGCCCGAACTGCCAAGCCAGGTCTTCCCTGAACCGGAAACAAGCTTCCTGGGACTGGTTTCTGGGTAACACCCTTCATCAGCCAGGCTACCTTGAATCCAGTGGCAAAGTGAGCAAGGGACCCACGTCTGGGCATACCCTGCCAACTTAGGGCGAACAAAGCAAACACAAGGAGACGGTGGACGGTGCGCTGAAACTTTTCAGACACTCACCCCCAGTCACAGATCTCGGTTGAATCCATCATCATTCTTTAGCTCACTTCGCAACCTCAGTTCAGACCCAGCTATATGCAAATCAGTCTTGACCCTGTGCCTCATGGGAACAGTCCAGCCCGAACTGCCAAGCCAGGTCTTCCCTGAACCGGAAACAAGTATCCTGGGACCGGTTTCTGGGTAACACCCTTCATCAGCCAGGCTAGCTTGAATCCAGTGGCAAAGTGAGCAAGGGACCCACGTCTGGGCCTACCCTGCCAACTTACGGCGAACAAAGCAAACACAAGGAGACGATGGACGGAGCGCTGAAACGTTTCAGACACTCACCCCCAGTCAGAGATCTGGATTGAATTCATCATCATTCTTTAGCTCACTTCGCCACCTCAGTTCAGACCCAGCTATATGCAAATCAGTCTTGACTCTGTGCCTCATGGGAACAGTCCAGCCCCAACTGCCAAACTGGGGTGGCATGGTGGCATGGTGAGCAAAAGAAAGATGGATTTAACCCAGATCTCTTGACTGGGGGTGAATGTTTTGATTTGTTCTGCATTCCGTCCATCAATTGCGTGTCTTTTGCTTTCTCGCCCTAAGTGCGCCAGGTATGCCCAAACGTGGGTCCTGGGCTCACTGTGCCACTGGAATCAAGCTATCCTGGCTGATGAGGGGTGAAACCACAAAACCGGTCTTAGGATGCTTGTTTCCGGTTCAGGGAGGACCTGGCTTGGCAGTTCGGGCTGGACTGTTCCCATGAGGCACAGGGTCAAGACTGATTTGCACATGGCCAGGTCTAAACTGGGAAGGCATGGTGAGCAAAAGAATGATGGATTTAACCCAGATCTCTTGAGTGGGGGTGAATGTTTTGATTTGTTCTGCATTCTGTCCATCAATTGTGTGTCTTTTGCTTTCTCGTCCTAAGTGCGCCAGGTATGCCCAGACGTGGGTCCTGGGCCCACTGTGCCACTGGAATCAAGCTATCCTGGCTGATGAGGGGTGAAACCGCGAAACCGATCCTAGGATGCTTGTTTCCGGTCCAGGTAGAACCTGGCTTGGCAGTTCGGGCTGGACTGTTCCCATGATGCACAGGGTCAAGACTGATTTGCATATGGCCAGGTCTAAACTGGGGTGGCATGGTGAGCAAAAGAATGATGGATTTAACCCAGATCTCTTGACTGGGGGTGAATGTTTTGATTTGTTCTGCATTCCATCCATCAATTGTGTGACTTTTGCTTTCTCGCCCTAAGTGCGCCAGGTATGCCCAGACGTGGGTCCTGGGCTCACTGTGCCACTGGAATCAAGCTATCCTGCCTGATGATGGGTGACACCGCAAAACCGGTCCTAGGATGCCTGTTTCCGGTCCAGGGAGGACCTGGCTTGGCAGTTCGGGCTGGACTGTTCCCATGAGGCGCATGGTCAAGAATGATTTGCATATGGCCAGGTCTAAACTGGGGTGGCATGGTGAGCAAAAGAATGATGGATTTAACCCAGATCTCTTGACTGGGGGTGAATGTTTTCATTTGTTCTGCATTCCGTCCATCAATTGTCTGTCTTTTGCTTTCTCGCCCTAAGTGCGCCAGGTATGCCCAGACGTGGGTACTGGGCTCACTGTGCCACTGGAATCAAGCTATCCTGGCTGATGAGGGGTGAAACCCCGAAACCGGTCCTAGGATGCTTGTTTCCGGTCCAGGGAGGACCTGGCTTGGCAGTTCGGGCTGGACTGTTCCCATGAGGCACAGGGTCAAGACTGATTTGCATATGGCCAGGCCTAAACTGGAGTGGAATGGTGAGCAAAAGAATGATGGATTTAACCCAGATCTCTTGACTCGGGTGAATGTTTTGATTTGTTCTGCATTCCGTCCATCAATTGTGTGTCTTTTGCCCTCTTCAACCAAGCACGATTTAGATGGGCCAGTAGAGTGGACATGCCGAATGCAAGCCTGCCTGCGCCTGTCTGTGCAGTGACCAGGCACAGGGCACAGAGCTCTGTCCAACGAGAGGTATGTCCTCCATTTACTTCTCTTTACACAGACTTATTAATGCAAATCAGTCTTGACCCTATGCCTCATGGGAACAGTCCAGCCCGAACTGCCAAGCAAGGTTCTCCCTGGACCAGAAACAAGCATCCTGGGACCGGTTTTGGGGCATCACCCCTCATCAGCCAGGCTAGCTTGAATCCAGTGGCACAGTGAGCCAGGGACCCACATCTGGGCATACGCTGCGCACTTAGGGCGAGAAAGCAAAAGACACACAGATGATGAACGGAATGCAGAGCAAATCAAACATTCACCCCCAGTCAAGAGATCTGGGTTAAATCCATTGCTCTTTTGCTCACCATGCCACCTCACCACAAGTAAACCCCATATTAACCTGTGCTGAACCCTCTGGTAGCCTGTCACAAAGCAGTCAGGCTTACCTTAGAGACAATTTGTAAATTATTTATGCAGCATTTCAAATAGTAATAAAGTGAAAACACAGCACAAAACACATCCCACACCACTAAATTGTTTAACAGCAAAACAATAAAAATCCAATTAGTAGAAAAAAAGATATGCATTTTCAAAGATTTAGATGAAAAAAGTGCTTAAAAGAACAAAGCGCCAACTGTGTTTATATGGTCCAACTGTTGTTTCTAGCATGGCCCAATGTCGTTTTCCATATGTTAGCATAATTGTGCAAGTTGTAGGGCACTTTTATTTTGCACGTTAATACATATCACGCTTGCCTTTGTGCCACTTTGTATTTTCACACACAACCTGCACATGTTTTTTGTATTTTATTCTTTTCCTGGGATTTAGTCTGAACAGCCTAGACAAGGTCAAACAACATTGTCCCTTGTTATTCTCTTTGGTCAGACACTAGCACCTAGACATAATAAAGGAATGAAGCTGCTGTTTTTTAATACACATATCTTGTCAGATAACTGAGAGCAGGGATTCTGGAAAAGCACATACTGTGTGAAGGTCCTGAAGCAGGACTGCTGCGTCAGCTGAGATGTAGAGCATCCACCTATGTAAGCAAAGGTACGGGGTCTGCCACTAATCCCAGAGATCTATGATATATATAATCTTTTAGCTTCAGTAGAAAAGGGGGGGTTAGGATAATCTGTCTTCCAACATGACTGGGATTTTTATGGTATATGGTTTGTTAACCTTGCTAATGATATTTTTGATAGGCATCTGTTGTCTAATTGTGGCGGAAATACTGCATCTTAGAGCTCAATAGTTTTTTTTTGTTCAATTGTAAACTTTTTTCGTGTCTCTTTTTTATCTGATTGTGGACACGTACGAGTGAGAGAGCGAAAGGGTGTGTCCTGTTACCGTGATCCCTGAAAGGGTTGTGTTCTGGGGTGCCAACTCACTTGTTCCTCTGGAAAGGTTAGGAGGGCAAGTGAGGCATTAGAGCTAGTCAGACTTGGAATCATAAATACTGAGAAGGTATGGAGACTCAGTCCCTACATGCTGATGCTCTATGGTTCCAAGCATAGTTCTATTCCTGAGCAGATTCCCTGCAACAACACTAGACTGGGACAAAATCACAGGTTCAGGCTGACCGCATGGAGCACGGGCCGGATATAGGGACCAAATTCGAACTGCTGAACAAAGTACCATTAATCCTGGTTACGGAGAGTTGCGAGATTCCACATTGAGGAAGCGTCGCGCAGAGGCGGTTTCGATGACCTGCAAGTGGCGATCTGATGTCCTGCATAGAGGATGCATCACACAGCGACTGTTCCAATGAAGCTGTCAACAGAGCTTGTGATGCGAGTTCCTGCGTCCTCGTCAAGGATGTCATCGACGGAGACTTGCAATGTGAAGTCCTGTGTCAGGGATGCGTCACCCAGCGGCAGATTCGAGGAGCTGCAGGCTCCGATGCAAGATCCTAAATTGAAGATGCATCCATCAGCAGCGAGTCCAAAAAGCTGTGGGCTGCAATGTGAGGTCCTGTGTCGGTGATGTGTCGCGCAGCTGGAGTTCTGAGGAGCTGCGGGCTTTGATGCGAGGTCCTGCATTGGACATTAGCTGTGCAGAGGCAGTTCTGATGAAGAGGTGAAAGGAGATGTGTTACACTGTGCCAGCTCTGCCCGACAGAACACAGGTGGGCTGGCATAGCACCTTCAGGCACACGATCAAGGGTCCAGGACTAGGGTGGCACCATTTTGGGGTCAAGACTCACAGCAGGCAGAGTCTAGGTGCTGGGTTCAAGGTGTTTAGAGCCTTTTCTTTCCCTGAGGCTTTGATCAGGAGGCCAGCCAACTAGCCCTTAGAGTCACTGTGGTGGCACCTGGTTGAAGATGCAGGTCCAATCCTTATCAATTAGACAGCAGGACAGCAGGGCAGCAGAGTAGCAATCCTTCTTGCTGCAAAGCAGCACAGCTGTCCTTCTGAGTACACCACAGGTTCAGAAGTTTACTGAAGAATTGGGTCTGAGGGCCCACTATTTATCCTTGGTGCCAACTTTGAAGTAGGAGAAGGGTTCCACCACCAAAGATGTTTGGAATTTCCTTCCTCCCTGCCATTCCTCCAGCTTGTCTGGGGGCACAAAAGACTAGTGTGAAACCCATTGTGAGTATGCTGTGACATAGTCTTGTGATGTGCACATGTGGGAGGAGACAGTTCAGCCCGCTCATCAAATCAGAGATGGCTCTTCCTGCCAACACCTATTCCCCCTTTGTCTGACTGGGAGTAATACACATACACCAACTGCCAGCTACACCTAGTCATGTGACCCAGGATTCAGGCTACAGGTACCAAATGATTAGCACAAGAAAATGGCAACTTTCTAAAAGCATCATTTTCAGAATTGTGAATTTGCGCCCGATTCACAAAGGTAAACTTAGACTTGAAGTCTAAGTTTAGACCTGAAGTCTAAGTTTAGACCTAAAGTCTAACTTTAGACTTGAAGTCTAAGTTTAGTCCTGAAGTCTAAAGGCCTGATTACGAGTTTGACGGTAGGGGAACTGCTGTTGAAACAGTGTCAGAATCACCTCCACCCAGCTGGCGGTCCATCCTCCGAATCACGATGTTGGCGGTCTGTTGAAGGAAAGACCTTCAGAGTCCCACTGACTCCGCCAGCCAATCGCAGAGCTTTGTGACGGTGGTAGGAGGAAAGCAGGTGCCAGTGGGCAGTGCAGATAAGGTCACTGCCATTGGAATTACAGGTTGGCTTTCTGTCGAGCCGACGTGGCAGTTAGACTGCCTGCTTAGAGGCGGTGGAATTGAAGGACATGGGGTGCAAACTCACTCATTGCCTTTTCTTACCTTTAGACTTCCATGTAGATCCCTTGCTCCAGGGCCTCCCTTCACAGCAGCATTTTGACCCCAACGAATTCGACCCTGTTTGAGCCAAAATCCAGGTATGTCCATTTCTCACTTTTTACACATTAACTGAACCGGGCACATATGGTCCGGACTCCAGCAATGGAAAAGTACTCGTACTAGGTATTTTTTAACATGTGTCATGCATATGTATACATTTAACACTAGTGCAGTCAAAATATACACACCTGCATCAACACATCTATATTCTCCGCTGTCAGAAACACTGCCACTGCGCCAGTGGTGACATCATAATTCCGAGGGCGAGAGACTGCTGCTGCTGTAGTTTTTTGGGACTGCTGCCGAGGCACTATGGCGGTAAGACCGCCTAACTCGTAATCAGGCTCTAAGTTTAGACCTGCAGTTTAACTTTACACCTGAAGTCTAAGTTTAGACTTCCGGTCTAAACTTAGACTTTAGGTCTTAAGATAGACTTCAGGTCTAAAGTTGGACTTCAGGTCTAAGTTTACCTTTGTGAATCGGGCCCTTAAAATCTAACTTTATCATTAAAGTTGGTTTAAAGTTACAATTCTTTAGACACGAAACTCGACATTCCTACCTGTTCCCAATTGAATGTTATCACTTATTAAATGTAATAAGGTAACCCAGTGTTAGCTTATTGGAGAGGCAGGCCTCGCAGTAGTGAAAAAGGAATTTAGGAGTTTTTTACTACCAGGACAGGTAAAAATTAAAAGTGCATATCCAGCTTTTTAAATGCACTACACCCTGCCATATGGACTGTTTAGGGCCTACCATAAGGGTGACATATGTATTATAAAGGAAGATTTAGGCATGGCAAAAGGTTTATTTTGCCGGGTGAAATTGCAGTGTAAACTGCACACACACACACTGCAATAGTAGGCCTGAGACATATTACAGGGCTTCTTATGTGAGTGACACAAAGTGTGCTGCAGGCCCACTAGAAGCATGTAATGTACAGGTACTGGGTGCAAGTAGTTTCACTTTACTAGGGACTTGCAGACCAATTAAATGTGCCAATTCGGTGTAAACCAATTTCACCATGTTTAAAGGAGAGAGCACAAGCACCTTAGCACTGGTCAGCAGTGGTAAAGTGAACGAAGACCCATAGCCAACAAAAATGAATTCAGCAAATACAGGAGTAAGACAAAATGTCTGAGGGAAGACCACCCTAAGACTGACAGGTCTTCTACAGTGATCTAGTTGAATTTTTGAAAACTAGAGCACACCAAATATTTTTCTTTAGAAACACTATGAAGAAAAAAACAAGTTGCTTTATCTCATATTTCTATAATCGCAATATTTTCCTTGGAATAAATGACATTTTGAGTGCTGTAAATGATATATTTATAAGGATTTTAGTTTTCTTACTTGAAGAAACTTCCATTTTCCTATTGGCTATATTTGTTCATTTGTTCTTTAATTTAAATGTTATGTGCCTGTAAAATAGGCAATAATCCAAGTTTAACATCACAAAACGACATTGTAAAATATGAATTACGGCAGAACGGCCATTACACCATAAGCAATCATTTTTCCGCTAGCTCACTTTGAAAAGTAAATCTTGACTTTTATGCACCAGCGAAACCACATGCCAAGGTTTAACTTTTTCCTTTAGCTTTAATAAATAATATGCCAAAATGAGAAGTTGCTCACTTTGTCAGCTTTAATTATAAATTGTTTAGGTAATATTTGTAATACCTTGTTTACACAGTATTTATCTGTAAAGCAACTTGTAGCCAGAAAATACAATTGTGAATACGTTTCTTAGCACTGGGCTGTACTAATACGATAGTTCTAATGGGTTTCTTGGCACTGGAATGTGCTAACACAAAAGCTCTTGGTATCAGTTATTTTGCAGGAATCAGGTACCCAGTTTTACTGTTAATGTGATAAAATTACATGACAATAATTTGAGAAAGAATGAGCTTATTTCTCACATCATTCTGCAAAGGTTGCTCAACCTGACAGGTAATAATATCCAACAGGTACACACACCAAGACTAGATTTGATTGGCAAGCACACATGTCCAGTTTGCAGAGTCACAGGAATGTTGTGGTTTTGCATCCTGACATAGCTGCTTACACTGAGAGGTGCCACATTTATAAACTAATCCTCTTTCTTTTCCCCATTGCTTGTCTCCATTCCAGTGCTCTTTCTCACCACTGAACTGTTCGGTTTTGTAGACAAACATCACTATTGTGCTGGATCAATAGCCGAGTTTATGTCTTTACGTAAAACATCGAACTTCTTAAGTCTAGATCATTTTCTCTCAACTGTTTCTTGGCCTGTGATGTGTTACAATAGGCTCCTTGTTCACGTGGTCATTTCAATATTTATATATGCCTATTATGCCTCTATGTAAATTATCAAGGAAGAAAAGTTAGCCTGTCATGCCTGTACGGATGATCATACACAGCTCTTATTCAAACTTGTTCGAAATCTAGAGCAACAAAGGGGCATATTCACAAGGACTTATCGCCGAGTTATCGGCACTTTAGCGCAGCAAAAGTGGCGATAGAATTATCGCCCCATTCGCAAGCTGGTGCTAACTGCCTACATCGCCACATATCCAGCGATAGCTGCTGCAAAAAACATTGCCACGGTTGACACCGCCAACTAACGCTAATGAGATGCAGAGTAGGCGTTCCCGTGCGAAAACACCACATCGCGACATTCACAACGAACAGCCAGATCCGCGATGCGAACCAAAAACAGACGATAAGCCGCGCTAGCAGGAATTTTACACCTGCTCTCTGCTGGTGTTAAGCAGGACGACTACCTGCACCACAAAAGGGAGCCCAGCCCACAGCCACACCTGAAGAACAACAGATGCCCTGGAGCCACTGCTCATGCAGCTCGGAGACCCCAGAGGCCCATAACACCCACCGCCACCACCCCCAGGACCCCCCCACACCCCGGGGCCCTCCCCCAGCCCACCCACCCCGGACAAAGATATGCCACAGCAACTTCACAAAATCACGAGATAAGAAAGACCCTGATGTCGCCCACATACAACAACAAACACACGTGTGGTCAGAATAAGGAGAATCAAACAATCAAACATTCAACTGTGAAATTCCCATAACAAAACTTTACTAATACACAACACAAAACAACAAATTAGATTAGTCCTTGCGGATCCACTCCGGACAATCTGGAAGCCACAGCCTGCAAGACAAAATCCGAGATGAGAATGTGTGTCATGCGCTCATCAAAGGACAGAGAGAGAGAGAAAGAAAAAAAGGGAGAGAGAGAGAGAGAGGGAGAGGGAGAGGGAGAGAGAGAGAGAGAGAGAGGGAGAGAGAGAGCGAGAAAGAAAGAGAGAGAGAGAGGGAGGGAGAGAGAGAGAGAGGGAGAGAGACAGAGAGGGAGAGAGAGACAGTGAAAGGATGAGAGGGCGAGAGACAGCCGCCCCTGCGCACCCATGCCCCACAGCCCACCTGCTGCCACCGGTGTGTCTCCAACCACGTGCCGGGATCCACTGCAGTCCACCATGTCCTTTCATCTGCAATGGAGTCCAGAGTACATACCATTGCACACAGCAACATCGCCCGCCCTCCCGCCCCTGTGCACACATGCTGCTGCACCCCAGCCCCTCCCGCCGCCCAGTGGACATTGTCCGCTCATGTGCCCCCAGGCCTCACTGCTCACCTTCCGCCACTTGTGTGTCTCCAACCACATGCCGGTGCATGCTCCGAGCCCGTGACACACGACCTTGCCAGACTCCACATCACGCGGACCCGCCCCGCGGGCCACTAGGTCACACACCTGGATCTGGGCCTTGATTTCGGAATGGGAGAGTCCATAACAGTGCACACGTCATTAACGCTGGCTGCACACCCGCTCAGCATCATAGGTGCCACTAACTCCGTGAACCTTGAGGCAACGCCACGTGGTGGTAGGCCCGCGTCGCACGCAGGCTCCGGCCTACACTGCGGTCCAGCAGGGCTCACACCAACCCTCACCAGCCCGGACAGCCAGGACGGGGCATCATCGCAGGCTGCGCACCCGCTCAGCACATCAGGTGGCCCTACCTCAGTGCCCCGTGAGTCACTGACCCGTGGAGGTATGCCCGTGCCGGCCGACGTGCTCCGGGTGCCACTAACCCAGTGCAATGAAAGTCACCGTCCCGTGTCGCGCGGGCCGTGCCGCACGCAGTTCTGCTCTGTGCCCCGCAAGTCATGGTCCCTTCATGATTGCGTCACGTGACATGGCAGGCGGGCGCAGCATTGTCCCCTCGGGCATTGTGGAAGATCTGGTCCATGTAACTCTGTCGTCCCACCCTTTATACATATACGGAGTGGGCTGGGCTTGCGTACACACGTCCAGCGTAGGGGTGTTAAGTATCATCTCCGAATGTACAAGGTGCGCAAGTCCGCTCGGGCTCTTGGCTCATGCATGCCAACTGCCGTGTGTATCGTTCTTGGTGCGCCATGGGCCTAAGGCCTAGCCTCAATTGCAGCGTGTAAACCACATCACATTTCCACATTGCAAGCAGTAGTCAGACTGACATTAGGGATGAATGCTCCTTTGTCTCCACACCGGAGGCGGACGGGCATCTGCACCTCCGACCTTGGATACAGCATGCGGCAGAAACCCCCTGTGAGAGATATCATAGCATATGAAGACGACTCCCACACTTCACACAGCGATGATGAAGGACCAACGTATCCACACCCCACACACAGAGGCCCTTGCCCGGGGTACTCTTGCATGGAATGGCCTTCACACTTACGTACACAACAGCACATACGTCCTAACGTCTCACACCCATACGACTCAATGCTCCGAGCTGTGGCTTTTTATCCACATGACTGCCGCAGGTCAGAGGAGTGGCGGTTCTGTGAGTGCCACCACCGCAATGGCCGAACAACACGGGCACATGCACAACCCCAGTCACGTGGGACTGTACCGTGCCCAATTGCTGCAAATGTTGGGGGGCCTGCCACTTGCAGTGTTGCGCATCAGTTACCGTCTGAGCTTCCGTCTTGCGTACGTCACCTGCGTCCAGCCCTGGTTCCACTGTCGAACATGCATATTCGAGTGGCCACCTGGTCGGACACAGACTGTCCAGAACGATCACAGTGACCCACATGCCAAGAAGTCAGACCCCATACCCACAATGGTGACTTCACGGAGCTGCACAGGTCTACCAGCAACTATCCTAAACCACCAAGTCTGGCGCACAGAGGTGGACCTGCCAATAGGGACTCACCCCTAAATGAAATGCGTCATCCAGTCCCACCCTGTGTACGGACAATGCCCAATGAGGCACACGAATTGCCATCCTACCCAACACCCATCACAGTTGAACACAAGTGTGGCAGCGCAGACTTTATTAGCATGTGCGTGTAAGTACGGGCAAGATAAGGGCCACAACATGCAGACCAAGGCATTAGACAATCACAGGCAGCATAGGAATGCAGCCATGTCCACTGTTGTTGTGGGAAATGTGGACTCATCACCAGAATGCAACAAGGTGTTGGGACCTGTGCCATGGGTTACCATCAGTCGTGGCTGCTGGAACGTTGTTAGTCGCCCATGAAAGCGAGCACAGCTTCCTCTGCAATCAGTTCCAGGAGTACGTCGTTGTTGAGCTCAAGGAACATGAGGGCGAGCCAATCCATCAACTGGTCCGGACAGATGTGCTCCGTCCACGCCGTCTCACCAATCCGCAAAACAGCCCAATAGGGGGCGCCTTAATGTGGTCACTGCACACGAGGAATCGTGCAAACTCCCATGTCCAACTGCCAGCACATATGCCAAACATCCAGGCATCCCATGAACGGGAATCACGGTTACACTCATGGTCGTTATTACAGTTCCCAGACTTTTGCCATTTTGGTGTCATTTTGCCTATTACATTTTCCACTGTGGTTATAGCTTGGAGTGACATTTTTATTGTGCTATATTTTCAACTTTTTTTTACTGTTTTTCACTTCTAAATGTTTTCCGCATTTTCGTTCAGTTAAGCCTGCCTGCTTTGTGTCATAGCTACCAGAGGTTGAGCTCAGGTTTAAATTATTGAAATCTTTGAATGAACACAACAGGACAGTGACTTTATTACTTGTGATGGACGGTAATCCACCCCAACTAATAAACCACTTCATCAGAAGCAGTAGTAATATTTATATGTTAAGGCTGGTAAATGTTGGAACTTGGGTTACTGGTTGAGGGGGGTGAAACCCTACACAAGCAGCAACTACAATTCTTGTCAGAGTGAAACACGAGCAAACCCCAAATTAACCTGGCTCAACATACTGGTAGCGTTGCACAAAATCAGTCAGGCTTAACTTAGGGCATAGTGTAAAGTATTTATGCAGCACCTCAGACATTAATAAAGTGAAAATGTAACACAAGACAAATCCCACAGCATTTTACCACACCACGGACCATGGGCCGGATACAAGGACCAAGTAAGGCCTGCTGAACAAAGTACCTAAAATCTTGGTTCAGGAGCATTCTGAGATCCTTCATTGAAGAAGCATCACACAGAAGTGGTTCCAATGAGCTGTGGGCGATGATGCGAGTTCTGGTGTCGAGGATGCATTGTTCAGCGGTGGTTCCAATGAAACTATCGAAGAGGCTTGCGATGCAAGGTCCTGCGTCATCGTTGAGAATGCTCTCAATGAAGGCTTGTGATGTGAAGTCCTGCATCAGGGATGCATCATGCAGCAGCTGTTCCGAGGAGCTGTGGACTGCGCTGTGAGGTCCTGTGTTGGGGATGCATCTCTCAGGGCAGTTCTGATGCAGAGCTGCAAGGAGATGCGTCGTGCTGGGTAGGTTCGGCCCAAGAGTCCACAGCTGGGCTGGTAGAGCATCTTCAGACCCACTTCCAATGGTCCAGGCCTGAGGTGACACCACTATGAGGCAGGACTTACGGCAGGCAGAGTCCAGGTGCTTGGTTCAAGGTGATTGGAGCCTTTTCTATCCCTGAGGCTCGGATCAGGAGGCCAGTCAATTAGCCCTTGAAGTCACTCTGGTGGTCCTGGTTTCAAGATGCAGGTCCAGTCCTTCTCACTCAGGCAGCAGGGTGGCAGAGTATCAGAGCAGCAGATTAGCAGTCCTACTTGCAGCAGAGCAGTACAGCAGTCCTTCTTCGGCTTCCACAGGTCAGGAGGTGCACTGAAGAGTTGGGTCTGAGGGTTCACTACTTATCTTTGGTGACAGCTTTGAAGTAGGAAGAGTTTATAGAGGGTTCCACCCCCAGAGGTGTTTGGAATGTCCTTCCTCCCTGCTTTGGCCCCAGCTTGTCTGGGGGCACAAAAGACTAGTTTAAAACCCTGTGTGTGTGTGCTGAGGCAGAGCCTTTTTGATGTGCAAAATGTTGTAGGTGACAGCTCTACACCCTATCAAGTCAGAGATAACCTGCTTTGCCACCACCTACTGCTCCTTTCTCTCACTGTCTGGGAGCAATGCACAAAGACCAACTGCCAGCTACACCTGGTCATGTGACCCAGGATACAGGCAACAGGCACCAAATGGTTGGGACAAGAAAATGCCAACGTTCTAAAAAGTGGCATTTTCAGAATTCTTACTTTACCATTAAAAAGGGTTTTAAATTATGATTCTTTAGAGACCAAACTCAACATTCCAACCTGTTCCCAATTGAAAGTTATCATTGATTAAATATAATAAGGTAACCCAATGTTAACCTCTGGTGGAGGCCGGCCTTGCAGCAGTGAAAAACGAATTTAAGAGTTTTTCACTACCAGGACATGTTAAAATCAAAACTACATGTCAAACTTTTTAAATATACTGCATCCCGCTCTATGGTTTGTTTGGGGCCTATCCTAGGAGTGACCTACATGTATTCAATAATAAGGTTTAGGTCTGGCAGAAGGTTTATTTTGCTAGGTGAAATGACAGTGTAAAATTGCGCATACAGGCTCAAATGGCAGGCCTGAGACAGGTTTAAAAGGCTACTTAAATGGATTGCACAATGGGTGCTGCAGGCCCACTATTAACATTTAATTTGCAGGCCCTGGGCACATGTATTACCACTTTACTAGGAACCTGCAAGTAAATTAAATATGTCAATTGGGTGTAAGCAAATTTCACCATGTTTAAAGAAGATAGCACCAGCAATTTAGCACTGGTTAGCAGTGGTAAAGTGTGCAGAGTCCTAACAACCAACTAAAACTGGTTCAGAAAACAGGAGGATGAAGGCAAAATTCCTGGGGATGACCCTGCAGAGAGGGCCAAGTCCAACAGTAAGAAACCAGGAAAATCATCCAAAGCTGACATTTTTCCACTTTGAAATATAGAATTAGAACACCAAGCGCCATAAAATATCACATCAAAACAATTTTAGAAGTAATGAAATATTAATAAAATACTATTTATAATTAACATCTCCATATCCATGAGGGCCACCCTTGCACTGCTCCAATTTAGGAAAGAATTGATGATTCACCTCTTTAAAGAACACTACATCACAATGCATTAACAGCTCACACAGAAGCTACCATTCCTATCGCTCATTGACTTTATACTAGATTTTGACCATGTACAGCTCTCTGCTGCCTTTTGGCTAGGTTTGTGCTATAGAAATACCCTATTCATACACATACACATTATTAAAGCAACTAGAAGAATAATTAGATTTGGTATGCTAAAAAAGAATACAGAGGTTTATAAATAAATTCTCGTTTATATGCTTGTCTAGCAGAGTCTCAAAGCATGAATCTTCCAAATGGGTTCAGCTCATTTCCTAAGTCAGGATTTTATTTTTGCTATTTGATCACCTGGTTTTTGGACTTTACTGTGGGTGGGACTCACTACCTGAGTCTCACTCACGATAATTGTATGGCAGTCGAGTACCCAGATGTAGTGACCCCTTTGGGGATTTCCACCAGGGGTGGTACCTGAGAAAGGTTCCCACAGTGGGTGGTGCAAGAAAAAGTTGTGGTTTTCATGGTTATCTGGGGAGGAGGGGGAGCTGTCCAAGGGGTGACTATAGTGGTTGGGTGGTCCGGTGAGGCAATGGTTCCTGAGGTAGAAGGTGTAGTGGCTGGCCCTGAGGAGATCAGAATGGGGGTGGTGGACTCCCTAGATGCCTGGATGGGTTACTGGTGGAACTTGAAATGTCAGGGTAGGAGACTGCCTGGGTTTAGTGAAGGATGTCCTCTTAGAACTGTTTTACATGAACCTGAGATGGCAGCTGTGGCAATGCCCAGCCGGGTGTCCAATCAGGTAAGTCCTGTGGGGTCAGATCCTGGGACAGAAGACAGAGGTTCTGTAGATGGAGGTATGTTACAGAAAGTGGCTGATGTCACGGTGCAACGTCCAGATGGCCAGGTGGTACCTACTCTTGGAGAGGCCCCTGAGCACTGGTCTGGAGGGGTGGATAACACATCTGTTAAGGATTGTCGCTCAGAGCTGTCGGAAGGACATGCTGCAGAGTCTCTGCCTTAGTGGGCTCCTGCTTGGTGAGCTTTGGGTGTACCAGTTGGGGAGGATGCCAAAGAATGGAGGGGTGCAAGATGTAGGTGAATCATCATGACCTATACAGGTGACTGAGTGGGGCCTGTCTTAGATAAAGGGACCCAGATAATGCCTGGCATTAGGGAAGCATTTCTGTTATGGATTGTTGCTCTAAGCTGTCAGAAGAACATACTGCAGAGGCTCTGTCTTAGCAAACTCTTGCCTGGTGCTCATTTGGTGTACCATCCCTGGATTGCAAGGCCATAGTGCAAGGGTGCCTGTATTGGGGCTTGGCAACCACAAGTGTTTCAGCGCAGGGAGGGAGATGAAGAACGGCATATATTAGTAGATATGGTGTTTTTCAGCTCTCTCCTGTTCACACAATGCAGCACAGTAACTTTGCTGTCATACTGTACTTAGGTAGTCTCAGCAAGGCTGGGACTATTGTGACATCACTACAATCTGCATTTGACATAGATAACATTCCTGTGGCGAGGGCTGTCAGTTGATAGTTATTATTGTTGGATGTGCCTGGCTTTGTCGAGTGGGTTGCACTGTCTCTGACTAGAAATAAAATGCTGGTTGAATAACTGTGGAGGTGGTGATTTCATTACTACATTTTTGGTGAAGATCGTGTGCAGCCAGGTGTTCACACGTCGGAGGGCAGAGAACCCAAACAAGAACCTATGTCGAGCCCCGGACGAGGTGAAGCGCGTCTTTCATATTCCTGTAAAGCCAGCGGAGGGACCCTAACATGCGTAGAGAGACGTGTCCTCAATGTCTGGGACATAAGCACTGCTAGGAGTACAGCAGTGCTCTGGGACACCTTCAGCCTCCACTTGCCGGAAAGTCAGACCGACTGTTAGCACTACAACCACTCATCAGGTACATGCTGAGATTTTGTTTCATCAGCGGGGGGCTGCACAGATTATTTACAACATAAGTGCAGGGTGAGGCGTGTGGTCTTTGGGGGCCTCAATTATCAGTAATTTTGATTCCCAGGCTCACAGTGGCCCAGTGAGGCCCGTGTGCGAGCTGCACGCAGCACTCCTTACGGCCTAATTTAAGACGCGTGTGAGGCACTTTCCCGAGTGCGCGTTCCTCATAGCGCATCACCAGCAACCATGCGGCACACTTAGGAATCAAGAGAGACTATCAAAGCTTTGTGCAACCTGTACATTTTCCTTGGGAGTCATAATCTGTGCGTGTCTTCAGCATGAACAACACGGAGAGCAGACATGCAGCTCTACTGTTATGTTCTACTCCCATGAGGCAGTGCTCTCTGGGAAGTAGTTTTTGGGCGTTTTGGGCTATGCAAAAAAAAACAATAACAACAGAAAACAAGAGAGTTACTTGGCTTATTTGTTTTGTGAAGAGCAAGAAAAGGTCAGCATACTGACATTGTCAGTCCACAAGGTGAACTACCTTACCATGTAATACCAACAATACATGTATCAGTGCAGTAACATTAAATTGAACTCCTCCTTGCTGGTTCACCTGGTGGAAAATTATTACCATAAATTTGGGAAATGCCATAACCATCCTACCACCTTTTCTTTTGTCTGCGGGTGATACAGCCTTAGAGTGGCAGGACTGGATAGATTGTTTTTAGAATTATTTGATAGCCTTGGATAGTACCAGATTTCCAGCGATCAGAAAGAAAGCATGTTGTTGGGAGCTTTGGGCAAGGTAGGTCAGCATGTTTTCAAGTATCTTCCTCAGACAGCAGAGAAAGTGGATGATGTCTTTAAGGATGCTGTTCTGAGATTTTGCACCAGGATTGCCAAACAAGAAAACGTGGTTGTGCACCACCACAAATCTTATACACAACCGCAATGTGTTACAGAAACATTGGAAGAGTCTGTCTCTATGTTAAGGGAGTTGTCCGCAAAGTGTCAATTTGGGCAAATAACTGATGAAATTATAAGAGACTAACTTATTGTTCACATTTTTAGTAAAAAGCACAAGAAAGATTGTGGGCTGCCAAAAATCCTACACTAAAAGAGACCACAGACGAAAGTCATGGAGGAGTCAGAAAAATGTATGAAGGAGATGAAACACATTGCTCAGGAAAAAGGGTCAGAAGTGTCAGTAATGCAACGTGATTTGTTGCTGGTAAATGCTGTAAAGAGCAACTGTCAAATTACGGGAGGAATGACTTCAAAGAGTAAAAATACATAAGGTACCATGGGTGATAGTGCCCTGACTAGGAGTGGTTCACATGTTTGTCACAGATGTGGCAGTACTTTCCATTTGGCCGATTCCAAGAATTGGTTTGCACTGAGTAAATTGTGCCATAAGTGTGAGAGAAAAGGTCACTGTGCACGCATGTGCAAAGCAAATATGAAGAAAGTAGCTTTTGTGGAGGAGGAAGAAATTGAACACAAAGGGGCCGATTCCGATCTCGGTCGGAGGCGTACCCAACACCATTCGGTCGGGAAAAAAGCCATGCGAAAGCCTGTTTCCCGACCGATCCGTACAGCACACCGAACGAGTAAGTACGATGCGCACAACAGCAAAGAATCCGGCCGAGCCGTACTCACCCAAACCAGGTCCTGTTCCCCGACCGAGGCGAATCCGGAAACGCCGAATCGAGTCGCACGGAAGGAAAAATGCAGCCCCGTCCGGCCGGACAAGTACGATGCGCTTTCCGTACGCGCCGAACCCGTGGCTACGCACGGCACGTCAAAGCATCCGGGAGAGGCGCACATAAGCTCCGATTCGCGCCACAACACGATCCACGGCTCCGAGACGAACACGGCAGCGACGAGGACGACGCGAAGCGACGAGGACGAGGCGAAGCGACGAGGACGACGCGAAGCAACGAGAAGGACGAACGACACGAACCAACCATGAATCCTTTCGTCCCGATCATACCAATATTCTACATTTACTACCGGAACAGGCACGGACGCGTACGGCGCAGAAGGTAAGCCAGACACCAACCACAAAACACATACAACACGTACACGACACATCACACACACACAGAGGGATGCAGAATATACTTACACCAGCAACAGCAGCACCATAGGGGCGGGATGCCCATCACCAATGCCACATATGCACACAGGGGCCTGAATGCGCACCACCACCCTCACCCAGGGGGGCAGGATGCCTACCACTACTACCACCCTCACCCAGGGTGGGCTGGATGCCTACCACTACTACCACCCTTAGCCAGGGGGGCAGGATGACTACCACCACTACCACCCTCACCCAGGGGGCAGGATGCCTACCACTACTACCACCCTCACCCAGGGGGCTGGATGCCTACCACTACTACCACCCTTAGCCAGGGGGCTGGATGCCTACCACTACTACCACCCTCAACCAGGGGGGCAGGATGCCTACCACTACTACCACCCTTAGCCAGGGGGGCAGGATGCCTACCACCACTACCACCCTCACCCAGGGGGGCAGGATGCCTACCACTACTACCACCCTCACCCAGGGGGCAGGATGCCTACCACTACTACCACCCTCACCCAGGGGGGCAGGATGCCTACCACTACTACCACCCTTAGCCAGGGGGCTGGATGCCTACCACTACTACCACCCTCACCCAGGGGGGCTGGATGCCTACCACCACCCTTAGCCAGGGGGCTGGATGCCTACCACTACTACCACCCTCACCCAGGGGGGCTGGATGCCTACCACCACCCTTAGCCAGGGGGGCTGGATGCCTACCACTACTACCACCCTCACCCAGGGTGGGCTGGATGCCTACCACCACCCTTAGCCAGGGGGGGCTGGATGCCTACCACTACTACCACCCTCACCCAGGGTGGGCTGGATGCCTACCACCACCCTTAGCCAGGGGGGGCTGGATGCCTACCACTACTACCACCCTCACCCAGGGTGGGCTGGATGCCTACCACTACTACCACCCTTAGCCAGGGGGGCAGGATGCCTACCACCACTACCACCCTCACCCAGGGGGGGCAGGATGCCTACCACTACTACCACCATCACCCAGGGGGGCAGGATGCCTACCACTACTACCACCCTTAGCCAGGGGGGCTGGATGCCTACCACTACTACCACCCTCACCCAGGGGGGCTGGATGCCTACCACCACCCTTAGCCAGGGGGCTGGATGCCTACCACTACTACCACCCTCACCCAGGGGGGCAGGATGCCTACCACCCCTCACCCAGGGGGGGGCAGGATGCCTACCACTACTACCACCCTTAGCCAGGGGGGGCTGGATGCCTACCACTACTACCACCCTCACCCAGGGGGGGCTGGATGCCTACCACCACCCTTAGCCAGGGGGCTGGATGCCTACCACTACTACCACCCTCACCCAGGGTGGGCTGGATGCCTACCACCACCCTTAGCCAGGGGGCTGGATGCCTACCACTACTACCACCCTCACCCAGGGGGCTGGATGCCTACCACCACCCTTAGCCAGGGGGGGCTGGATGCCTACCACTACTACCACCCTCACCCAGGATGGGCTGGATGCCTACCACTACTACCACCCTTAGCCAGGGGGGGCAGGATGCCTACCACCACTACCACCCTCACCCAGGGGGCAGGATGCCTACCACTACTACCACCCTCACCCAGTGGGGGCAGGATGCCTACCACTACTACCACCCTTAGCCAGGGGGCTGGATGCCTACCACTACTACCACCCTCACCCAGGGGGGCTGGATGCCTACCACCACCCTTAGCCAGGGGGCTGGATGCCTACCACTACTACCACCCTCACCCAGGGTGGGCTGGATGCCTACCACCACCCTTAGCCAGGGGGCTGGATGCCTACCACTACTACCACCCTCACCCAGGGGGGCTGGATGCCTACCACCACCCTTAGCCAGGGGGCTGGATGCCTACCACTACTACCACCCTCACCCAGGGTGGGCTGGATGCCTACCACTACTACCACCCTTAGCCAGGGGGGCAGGATGCCTACCACCACTACCACCCTCACCCAGGGGGGCAGGATGCCTACCACTACTACCACCCTCACCCAGGGGGGCAGGATGCCTACCACTACTACCACCCTTAGCCAGGGGGCTGGATGCCTACCACTACTACCACCCTCACCCAGGGGGGCTGGATGCCTACCACCACCCTTAGCCAGGGGGGCTGGATGCCTACCACTACTACCACCCTCACCCAGGGGGGCAGGATGCCTACCACTACTACCACCCTTAGCCAGGGGGGCTGGATGCCTACCACTACTACCACCCTCACCCAGGGGGCTGGATGCCTACCACCACCCTTAGCCAGGGGGCTGGATGCCTACCACTACTACCACCCTCACCCAGGGTGGGCTGGATGCCTACCACCACCCTTAGCCAGGGGGCTGGATGCCTACCACTACTACCACCCTCACCCAGGGGGCTGGATGCCTACCACCACCCTTAGCCAGGGGGCTGGATGCCTACCACTACTACCACCCTCACCCAGGGTGGGCTGGATGCCTACCACTACTACCACCCTTAGCCAGGGGGCAGGATGCCTACCACCACTACCACCCTCACCCAGGGGGCAGGATGCCTACCACTACTACCACCCTCAAGTGGGGGGCAGGATGCCTACCACTACTACCACCCTTAGCCAGGGGGGGCTGGATGCCTACCACTACTACCACCCTCACCCAGGGGGGGCTGGATGCCTACCACCACCCTTAGCCAGGGGGCTGGATGCCTACCACTACTACCACCCTCACCCAGGGTGGGCTGGATGCCTACCACCACCCTTAGCCGGGGGGCTGGATGCCTACCACTACTACCACCCTCACCCAGGGGGGCTGGATGCCTACCACCACCCTTAGCCAGGGGAGGCTGGATGCCTACCACTACTACCACCCTCACCCAGGGTGGGCTGGATGCCTACCACTACTACCACCCTTAGCCAGGGGGGGCAGGATGCCTACCACCACTACCACCCTCACCCAGGGGGGGCAGGATGCCTACCACTACTACCACCCTCACCCAGGGTGGGCTGGATGCCTACCACCACCCTTAGCCAGGGGGGGCTGGATGCCTACCACTACTACCACCCTTAGCCAGGGGGGGCAGGATGCCTACCACCACTACCACCCCCACTCATAGGATGGACAATGCATGACACAACCAGCACACCACAACCTAGGGAATGCAAGAAGAAGACATCCCCCCAACACCATGACAAGCGTGTGTAGACTGTGTCAAATGCCTACAACACCGAACATGACTTTGAACATACAATGTGACCCCCTAGCACATGTGCCACACATATATGTGTGTGGCACCCACAATGCAAGCAGGCCATGACCATTGTGGCAATGTGGTCCAAACCCCCATCATCACAGTGACCAAAATGTAAGTGTGGGGTCCATAGCTGAAGCACACTTTGAACAATGTGGCAATGGGGTCCAAACCCCCATCATCACAGTGACCAAAAGGTAAGTGTGGGGTCCATAGCTGCAGCACATTTTGAACATTGTGGCAATGGGGTCCAAACCCCCATCATCACAGTGACCAAAAGGTAAGTGTGGGGTCCATAGCTGAAGCACATTTTGAACATTGTGGCAATGGGGTCCAAACCCCCATCATCACAGTGACCAAAAGGTAAGTGTGGGGTCCATAGCTGAAGCACATTTTGAACATTGTGGCAATGGGGTCCAAACCCCCATCATCACAGTGACCAAAATGTAAGTGTGGGGTCCATAGCTGAAGCACATTTTAAACATTGTGGCAATGGGGTCCAAACCCCCATCATCACAGTGACCAAAAGGTAAGTGTTGACAAAGAAAGAGGTGCAACTGCCAAACTGCATGGATGATTCCTGGTCACAGAACAACAAACCCATCAGTGGCAAAGTAGTGTATGTGTCCCATTGCAACTCAAATTGGGGGAGCCAAATCCTGCAGTGCAAATAAGACATAACTTTGGCCATGTGCAGACAAACAACAACCATGGGGGCTGACACCGTCAACAATCATCAATGACACAATGACAGAAGTGACCATCCGAATGCAGACCCACATATTTGCACCAATGGGCACACACATGCAGATACCCTGTGGAGACTGCAGATGTGAGGTGAACAGATACCATACCATGGCAGCAATGGGACACACAAACCATGATCATTGTGCTGACCGATGACCTAGGAGTCCCAGGGACAGCAGGGGAAACCCACCAAACTACATACAGCCAATGGCACACCAAATATATGCCAATGCAGTGGTGCAGATGCACAAACACAAACAGGCAGACCCACCCTGCACATCATACACAACAGGTGAGGGTGGGGGGTGCCAGTGTCCCCAGGCAACCACACAACACATGAGGAGACATGAATACCAATCATACAGATGTGCATACAGTGCCACACAAAGGTAACTCATGGATCCAAATTCCCTATGTGGGCAAGCAGGCATTGTCAGATGAGAGGGAGCACAAATCACACATGTCACACAGGCACGTAGGGACAGCAACTGACACAGCAAGGCACAGACACACCACAGCACCACCCCCAGGGCCCCCACAATGTGGTGACCCTGGGCTGCATTACAATCCCACTGTGATGACAAAGCTAAATGTGGTTCACACTGTGAACCACAGTCATGTGTACTGAGCAACTAACTACCATCACACCTACACAAGCACAAATCAAACAGTATGGCCAGTGAGCCAAGGCCAACATGGAGGCAGGGGCCTAGCCGGGCAACAACTCTCATCTGCACACACTCAACACCACACCCCTCGACCTCCAACAATGTGCAGCAGTGAAGCACACATGCACTGGTGACATTGCACAGGCACCCATGACTATTCCAGGGTGGTGGGTGGGAACCAAGGTGCAGAAACACATCACACATGGACACTCAACAAGACTCCTGAATGTCTGACACACTGCACACTACGCCGTACATGGACATGATGGCAATACCACACCAACCAATGGGATCACAGCCACAGTCACACACCAATGAAGAAGCCAAGGTCACCCACAAAGAACACACATAGACAACAACCAACATTGCAGCCCGGACCCTGAGGAGTGCCAGCAGTCACACACACAACGTGTCACAATCACTGAAAGATAACACAAACTGGAAATCACATGACAGGGGCAAACAACAAGTGCCAAGGGGAAACCTGACTGTCACCCAGCTGCGTCTGCACACAAACTCAGCCCTGACAGCAAGCACACCTATGGGTGACACCCTGATGACCAGTAATGTGCCATGCACCCACATCACAGAGAACCCAGGGAGAAGACTTTGGGGGAACATAGCTCAACTCAGCTAGCATCACAAACAGGTACAACACTAGGGATCACAGCATGCACAGCTAAACGGAAGTGAACACACAGACATGCACATACAACACACACCTTGGGCGCAGGCAATGTCACAGGAGTACACACTGCCATGAGGGGACTCCACTCCTGTGTGAGGAAAGCTGTGCCATATGTTGCCTCAGTAGGGCCCCACCATGTCAGCTGAGCACTTGGTCACACAATCAACAATTAGCACCAAATGAGGGCTCCCGTCACATCAGCCTGGTCATGGAAGTGCCAACGGAATCATCAGCACAGATCCAACACACTTGTATAGCAATGTTGCACTGACAACACAGATGAGTCCTTCCCCATTGATGCCCAAACCTGCATGTCCAGTGGAGATGGCCACACGGTCAGGGAAGTAGACGAATTGAACAATGGCAGGCACAACAGATGTGCAGGGGTGGAAGCCACAGATGTGAATTTGCCAATCTAAGTAGGAAATCCCATTGCCAAATACTGAACACATGACACCCTCAGATGCTGCTATGGATGACATGGATACACCACAGGATAGGACACATTCCCCTGGACCACATGGGTTCCTGCACAGTAACACTTCATTATCATGAGACCAAATATCACCATCACTGCAGCAAGGGCATGGTTAGCATCATCAACATCATGTACATCAGAAGCAAAAGCACTAGAGAACAGAAAGTTGCTTTATTCAGCATATGTGGCATTAAAAGTAGAAGTCCGGTAGAACATAAACAAAGGCCAATGGCCAGTCCATCAACAAAGTCACAAGTGGGTGACAGTGGCAGATGCCACCCTACACATGCCTGCACAAAACCAGGGACAATGCACTAGGAGGGGCAACCGGGGGTAGGCCAGGCACCGCAGGGACAGGATCAGGGCTCACCAGGAGGAAGCAGGGAAGGGGTGGTGGGTGCTGGAGAGCCACTGACAACTGCAGTGGAGGTGTCTGACATGGTGTGTGCCGGCACAACTGGGGGCATGGCTCAGATGTTGTGGGTGCCGGCACGACTGCAGTGGACCCTGCAGATGGAGTGGACAGGTCCGCCACTGCAGTGCCCAAGTCAGACAGGGTGGTAGTGGACTCCACTGCAGTGCCTACCACCAGGGGAGGAGAATGGGGAACAGGCAAGGTGGGCTGGACAGAGGGGGAGGACACCCTCACCACATCAGTGGCACAGACAAGCGCAGCGGGCGGTGTGGTGCCGGGAGAGCAAGTGGCAGGGGAGAAGGCCGGAGCCTCTTGGGGATGGTATATCTGTGGGTGGGGGAACCTGGGGCAGGGTGTGGTGGGGGCACCTGTGGAGTGGGGGCCTGAGGGATGGAGGAAGGAGACCTGGTGCTTGAGCTGCAGGGCGGCGGCGGGGTCTTGCTCTTAGCACTCCGGGGGACTTGCGGGTGGGGGCCTCAGTCTGTCTGCGCCTGGGGGAGGGTGTCCGGGGGCGAGGGGCACTCTGCTCCGTGTGGGGGCTTCCTCTTCCCCCTGGATGCTGGGGCAGCTGGATCGGAGGGGAAGAGGCCGAGGTCACTGAGGAAGAGGCGCTGGGTCTTTGGGGTTGCAGGTGAGGCAAGGGAGGGTGCTTTGGAGGGAGAGGCAACTGAGGACTGCGCAGTGCCCGTGGATGCGTGTGTGTGTGTACCAGGGCCCCATCCCCTGTGAGTCTGGTTTCAGTCCCCTGACTGTGCGTGCGTGTGCGTTTAGTTTGTGGCGTGTGTGTCTGTGTGCTGGACGTGTGTGTGCTGGTGTGTGCCTGTGCCGGTGTGTGTGTGCTTGGGACGGGTAAGGTGCTGGGGAGTGTGGATGGAGCAGAGGCAGGAGGGGTGAGGGACTGTCTGAGGAGGGACACTGCTGCCGTCAGGGAGGAGTCCATGGACCTGTTGCCCCTCTGTAGGTCAGACATGCCCGATGAGATGCCCTCCATGAACGACACCAGCTGAGTCAACAGTGCGGTGTGCGCATGGAGGACACTCAGCATGGCTGTCTGCCCTACATGGAGCTGGCGAAGGAGGTACACAGACTCCTCACTCAGGGCAGCAGGGGACACAGGGGCAGGGGGTGTGGTGCCTGGCCCAAAGGAGACACGCTCCCGAACATGGGAGCCTCCACGGAGCTGGGGAATGGGAGCCGATGGGAGGGCGGTGGTGGTGCTGGTGGTGGCGGGGACAGCAACACTAGCTGGGGTGTGGTGGCTGCTGACACCCGCCTCCACAAGGGAGTCATCCTCCGAGTTGCTCTGGTCCTCAACTGAGGTGGATGGTGCTGAGGACTCCTCGGTGTGGCTCCCCTCGCCCTCCGTGCCACTGGGTCCCTCCGACCACTCCTCGGCTGCTGACCCAGTCTGGCTCTCTGGCTCCTCCTGGTCCGTGGAGCTGTCCCCTTCCGTGGCTGTGGATGTATCTGCAAACAATGGGGAAACAGACAGACATCAGTCACCTGCACCAAACGCACACACCACTGTGAGCACAGCACATTACAGAGCAAGCCCTGGCACCATTAGTTGTACATTGCTAAAAGTGCCCTAACTGAACAGGAGAAGCCAATTGTCAGTCTGATGCCAAGCATGGCACTCACATCCCACATGGCCTTGCACCCATCTGTCTGGTGTCTGTTGGATTGCAACACCCCAGTGTGGACACATGCACCAAGTACACAGTAGTTGGACAGTGCAGAGGACACGGTGTGGCATGTGGACATGCACACATCACAGCTCTTGCCACTGAGTCAGTACAGGTTTCCGGATGAAAGGGATGCCCAGAGTCAAATAGGAAATGCATGTGATGCATACCAGCGACAGACACCATGATGCACCCATGTCCTGATAGCCAGCGCCACAATGGTGTGCATGTAGCACATGTCACTCCCCTGCAGGACCACCAATAAGTTGACACATGCCATGGCAGAGGCATGACTGCTAAGTCATACATCACTGTCTCAGTGATGTATGACTTGGCAGCCAGACAACAACACTATGCACTGTGTCACAATAGTAGGTCATGGGGAATGCAAGTCCTGGAGCTGCACAAGTGCACATGTACATCCCCCACACAACACATCATCTTAACCCTCATCTGTCCAGGTCACACCTATTGGACATATGGGAGACCTGTGACACTACCCTCTGAACCTGAGCCCCTCACAATTTGCTGTGAATGGGGAACAGCTGCCTGAACTTCACATTCGCATACCCCAGTCTGCACGGGCAGCTGATCAAACACCTATGTGACACACAAGTATCGTCTCCTATGGTCACATCTCCAGGGGCATGCTGAGCCCCTCCCAAGAAACACCCCAGCAGTCCTGGCAACTAATCCACAGCACACTGACACAGAGGCAGACACCTGAGGGGTCAAATCAGTGTGCACAATGTGTCAGCTGATACACGGGAGTGGGAGTACAGAGTGCATTGCATGGCCTGGAGTAGGCATGACTGTCCTGCTCCACATGAATGAGGGATGTGCCCTGGACAGTGGATAGCTGGCTATGTATGTGTGACACACGTAATCTGCACACTCCTGGGGCCCAAACATTGTTCCCACCCGCTGCATGGGCGTGTGCCACATACCCCAGGCACATGTGGTGGCTCAGCTCAGCAAGTGGACCGCATATCAAAGCAACACGCAGATCACATGTCCAAACCCAGGCGTTGTGTGAACAATGGACCCACCCATGATGCCCACAACAGAGTTAGGGAAACAGATGCTGTCCCCCACCTTTAGTGAAGCAAACTGCAAGGACACAGTCCCAAGTGACACAATTCCCTGAATGTAAGGGCCACACCTGGGTATCAGATGAGCAGTGGGCAGTGCACAATAGAGGGACATGGCTCCTGGACAACATGACTGCTGCACTGTGGCAGTTGAACCAGGCCAGAGGAGGGCACAAAGCATGTAATACAGAGTTCACAGTGCAGTCTTTGACTCACCCCCTCCTTGCTGCTGTCTGGCCTTCAGCTGCCCATCCAGGTCTGGAAACACCACCGCCAGGATCTGGAGCATGTGGGGGTCAGGGTCCGTGTTCCGCCCCTCCTGCGAGGAGGCGACAGCTTCAGCTGGACCCGTGCAATCCTCCGGGTCCAGCCCCGAAGGTCCTGCCACCTCTTCTGGCAGTTGCGGATCCGGCGCTTGTAGACCCCCACGGACCGGACGGCCCGGACGATGTCCTTCCAGATTTCCTGCTTCCGATGGGCATTAACCTGTCAGGATGACAAAGTGAAAAGGCCATTACCACACATGCAACATATCCGTGCATGACACAGTTGTATATACATGTCTCAATCACAGGGGCACATGATGTACACAGGCAGTGCAAAGCTGCCCATGGACAGTTTGCCAGACGTCACTACATGGTATCATTGCATTGGAAGTAAAACCATGTTCAAATGCACTGTCACTGCACCATACCTGTCCAGTGCAAGTCACTACACACTATGGGGGGTGACAACTACTCAGTGAGCCTGCTAGCCAGTGGCGTGCAGACTCAGCCTTGCTAGTCAGACAAAATGCACATTCAGAAAGGCAGTGCACAGAACACTCACCTGCTCCCCTGGTGTCCCATACAGCTTGCTGTACTGTGGAAGTAGGCTGTCCAGCAGGGCCTGGTTCTCTTCAAGGCTGAAGGCTGGGGCTCTCTCCACAGTACGTGCCATTGCAGGGTCCAGAGGGGCAGAGACAGCAGCAGTGCAGTGGCAGATGTCGTCCTGGAGCATGTAGTGCAGGCAAGTGAGCTCTCAGGGGAACAGCCAGCAATATATATGTGCTGGAGAGGCAGATACTGTCCCTTGTGTACAAAGTGATAGGTCCAAGTCGTTTGCATCTTCTGAATCTGGCCAATCCATGGAATAGCAGCACCAAAACACGCCCACAGCATCCTTCAAATCTTCAACTTCATGACATACATGATTTTGCAACATTGTTGTGGGTGACCAACTGAATTTACAGCAACCGACTCGTTCGAAATTCGAAAACGCGTCCGTTGCCAGGCAAGCCCATTGTCAATGGGTGCGCACCGATCGGTCCATTGCGGTACAACGCGCACAGGGGTACAACGCGTACCCGCACACATTGAATGCAATGGGCCGGCCGGAGGCACCGATCGGTCCATTGCAGTACAACGCGCACAGGGGTACAACGCGTACCCGCACACATTGAATGCAATGGGCCGGCCGGAGGCACCGATCGGTCCATTGCAGTTCAACGCGCACAGGGGTACAACGCTGCACCCGCACACATTGAATGCAATGGGCCGGCCGGAGGCACCGATCGGTCCATTGCAGTACAACGCGCACAGGGGTACAACGCGTACCCGCACACATTGAATGCAATGGGCCGGCCGGAGGCACCGATCGGTCCATTGCAGTACAACGCATCACTCTACATGTGACTGGCATATGTCAGCATGCCTGTCTCAGATGGACATATGCCAGCCACAGATAGCTCCCAGGGAGTGAGGGGCACACCTACATCACGACAGCCTGTCCAAACTTTATCATAAGGCATGTAAGGCTGCATTTCCTATTGTGTGTATGTTGGTGTACATGTTGTCCTGTGGGTGTCACCTGTGGGCAGCCACCCCCAGGCTGTGCACGTGTTCATGGGGACAGGATCCTGGGTGTTACGTGTACATGACCACTGTGATGTGCAACTGTTCATATCTGTGCATGTGCCATGGTCACATTTCACGGTGGTGTATGTGTATGTCATGTCACATACCCCGTGAGTCCCATGTGGGATGGTATGTTTGAGCCAGGGTGTCCCAGTGGCACAATAGTGATGGTCCTCCACAGTCTTTGTGCATGTAGTGTTTACAATGTCTCTGATTTCATGTGCACAATGGGAGACAGTCTCCACATCCACGTTGTGTGTGCATGGACTTTGATGTTGTGCGTGTGTGTGTCACAGACGTCCATGTCTGTCCTGCCGTGGCAAGTGGGGCCACTACCTGTGGGGGTCATGGTTGTTTTGCTGTGGTGTATACATGATACTCCATGTAATGCCAGTGTCCATGTGGCATTACAGGGTCCCTGGGAATGTACCTGTCGTTGAGCTGTGGTGCCTGGGGCACATCTGTCCTCACATGTCACTGTGGGGGTTATTGTGACACGGCAGCAGGAGATGGGAACTGTGACACGGCCTCATGATATCCAATGGGCCAACCTGGAACTAATTGATGCCACCTGTTGGACCGTGTTGACAGATGTTGGCCATGTATGTACCATACATGTCCTTCCGGTACTGCACACTTCATGTAGTTGTGCCTCATAATGATGTATGTTGGGATCTTGAGTGTGTTCAATGCCGCATATGTGGGGTGACTGACAATCTTGCTTACTTCTCCTCTGCACTGCAGGGCTCCTGCTGTCCATCGACCATTCCCAGACCTGGCAACGATGGTGGAACGGGACAGCATCCGACGGTACCGCTTCACCAGGCAGCTGATTGAGGATTTGGCAGTGCAGTTGTCCCCACATTTGCAGCCTGGCCGGCCGTATCCTACAGCGCTGACCCCCAAGGTGAAGGTGATGGCAGCCCTACACTTCTTTGCCACTGGTACCTTCCAACATACTGTGGCGACTGCTGGTGGGATGTCACAGACCATGTTGAGCCGTGTGCTCCGCGATGTTTTGGCGGCAATGTTGCTCTTTCTGAACCGGTACATCTATTTCCCTAGACTGCGACGACTCACTGACGTGAAGAGTGACTTTTATGCCCTGGGGAGGATGCCGCATGTCATTGGCTCCATTGATGGGACACATGTGGCTTTGGTACCACCACAGGCCCAGGAGCAGGCCTACAGGAACCGCAAGCACTACCACTCGGTCAATGCCCTGGTGGTGTGTCTTGCAGACATGACCATCACACACGTGTGTGCCCGTTTCCCTGGTTCAGCACACGATGCCTTTGTGATGAGGAGTAGTCGCATCCCCAGGATGATGGCACAGATGCAGAACCAGCGTGCCTGGCTTGTCGGTGTGTACTGACTTTGTGCCATTGTGTGTGATCTGATCTGTAGTATTCCGCCCACTTTTCCAAGTCAGCTAATGTGCACTTGTCTGTCCGTAGGTGACTCGGGATACCCCAACATGCCGTGGTTGCTGACACCCCTCAGGAACCCTGTGACACCAGCCCAGATGCGCTACAATGAGGCACATGGTCGGACCAGGAGAGTGATTGAGCGGACATTTGGTCTCCTGAAGAGCCGCTTCCGCTGCCTGGACAAGACCGGAGGGTCCCTCCCATATGCCCCTGCGAAAATGTGCAAGATTATCATTGTCTGCTGCATGCTCCACAACCTGGCAGTGCGGAAGGAGTTGCCTCTCATCCAGGATGACAATGACCAACATCCGCCACCTGTGGAGGATCCTGGCCTGGACCACGATGCCAGTGACGATGATGATGATGATGATGATGGTGAGGTCCGCACACAGTTCATCACCAACTTCTTTAGCTGAATGTGAGTATCCTGAGGTGTCATGTCAATGATGTGAGTTGGCATGATGTGTGGGTGGTGCTCTGGTGCTGTTGGAGTGTGTCCATGGGCTACTTGACTGGATGTGTGTTGCGATGTGTGCTAACAGGTGGGCTGTACTCCCCAACAGTGTTGACATGCTAACTTGGTTCTGGGTGGGTATCTTGTAACATGTATTGTGCATGAGTTTTGCTGTTCTGTCCTGTACTCCATTGCTTTTGACTGTGTGTCATTTCTGTCCTTCACAGGGTACTTTCAGATTCGTTTGGTCAACTGTGTCCACCGACGACGTGATTGCACATCCAGGCTGGTAGCTGTTGTGTCCCTACAGGTGATGTGCGCCACACCCATGGACTTCCTTCCGTCTGCAGTTGTTGACTGTGTGCCCGCTGCCAGGTGGGATTACCTTGCATCTGTAGTGGTTACGACATGTTGCAACTGTGTAATAAACCTGTGCTTCACTTTGTGATGTGCGTTGTCTGTGGTCACACATTTGACTGCCATTTGCTTACTGCACCTGTGGGCTACTTGACTACAACTGGGAATGGGTGTGGTGTCTGTGCATTGCACCGTCTTCCCTGGCAACATCAGTGTAGGCAATGAGTCAGATGGCCTAGGTGTGTATGTGTTGTGTAGCCCTGGTGGTGTGTCTCCCTCATGTGTGTCACGTTGCCTGTACTCACATGCCTGTGTTGTCCTTGCTGTTGCAGTTAGCATACACAGTGTAATTTTGCAGTTCATCATCCCCATAACAGCACCCACGTTGGAATCACGACAGAGGCAAGTATGGTGTATTAGTGTGTTTATTGTGATACATTTGTGTTAATAGTGCATAGGATGGGTAGTGCTGTACATAAATCTTGCAATCCCAAGTTCCTAGGTGAATTGAAAGTCCTGGTAGACAGGATCCCCAGTATCGGGGCCACAGTTGTCTGACACATTGGTCCAACTTGTACTCCCCATGCAATGTGTGGGAGTAGTGTTGCCGTCAACAGGGTGAACAGTCTGTGCACAAAGGCGAACATCCAGAACAGGTTCAGGCTTCCTTGGAGTTGCGCTTGGCCATCGGCCTCTCACTTTTCCCTCCTCGGACGACCCCTCTTCTTGGGGGCCCCTCAAGTACAGGCTGCTGCGGTGCAGGGGACTCTCCGCCAGAGTCCTCCTCCCTCCCTGTGGCAGTTGCAGTTTGTTCGGCACCAGATGTTGTTGGCACACAGGGAGGTGTGGACTGGTTGCTGTTCATCTGGCGGAGGCATTGTAAAATGTCCCTGTGCACCGCCGTCATCTCATGCAGTGCATCCCACTTGGACTCCACGCGGGACATGTGTGAGTCCACACGGGACATGTGTGACTCCACGTGGGACATGTGGGAGTCCAAGCGGGCATGATGGGCAGCCTGCTGCTGTTTCATGTCTCTGAGGAGCCCCACTACCTGGCTGAGCTCTCCGGTGCTGGACTGGTACGCATCAGCTATGCGTACCAGTTGTGGGTCATCATGCACACCAGCAACGTCTGCAAGCAGCGACCTCTGTCTCCCACCCCTCCCACCACCCCTGCTGACATGTGCAGTGTGTGCAGTGGCACACACAGATAACCCTGGTCCACCTTGGGGGTTGGTGGTGGTGTCCATGGCCCCAGGTTGGTCCAGGGTCCCTGTGCTGGTGTTCCTCCTTGTTCTGTCCATGTCGGCAGGGATGGTATTCGTGGTGACAGTCGTTGGAGGGGTGGGTGCAGGGGTGTAGCTGGTGGTCCTGCTGGTGCTGCAGCTGGTGGTCCTGCTGGTGCTGCATGTTGACTTGCACCGGATGTGCCAGGTTGTTCTTCATCGTCCGAGGAGGACAGAGGCTGTACGACGCCAGTGAGCTCGGCATCCTCTTGAGCCTGGGACTGGGACTCCTCAGCGTCTGCTGCTGTGTCCCCATCATCACCTGTTTTTGGGAGACACAAACAATGTATGTTATGTTTCTGCAGGCATCAATGGTTGACACACATGACAGTTGTGACTGTGCCTCTGGGTGCGGGCCTGTACATTGCATTGTCCTAAGTCGTCACAGTCAGGGGTTGATATTGGTGTGGCACATTGTCCTGCATTATTTGGGCATTTCTATGTATTTTCTGGGGTATGAACATGGTCTGCATTGGTTGTGTTTGGTTGACAGCCGGCCCTCCTTCCCACCCACCCAGCCAGTCAGTTATCCCACCATGGAACGTGCTTGCGTTGCAGGGAGTGTAAGTTGTCTCTCAGGATGTCACTCAGTGGTGTCCTGCTGTTTGTTGGTGCACATTTGCCAGCAGGGCCTTGTGCTCCCACAGCAGTAGCCAGTGTCAGCCATCTTGTGAGTCCTTCTCCACTTCCTGTGATGTGAGCAGGGTTCAGGGTGGTGTTGATGGGACAGTTGTGGGGGTGAGCTATGTCTGTGACTACGACTCCCATCATGCTATTGCCTCCACCCCACTTCCCAGCATTCCCATACTTACTTGCTTTTGTGGGGAGTTCAGTGTGTGTGGGTGTGAGAGCAATGGCAAGATGGCTGACAGTGGTGTCCTGCTGTTGGTTGGTGTGCAGTACCCAGCATGCCCTTGTGCTCCCCACGACACAGCAACAGTGTCAGACATCTTTGATGGGCCTTTCCACTCTCTGTGGGATGTGCATGCGTGAGTGTGAGCTTGCTGGGCCATGTCGTGGGGGATGTAGAGCTGTGACTACGACTCCCATAATGCTATTGCCTCCTCCCCCTTCCCAGCATGCCCATGCTTCCTTCCTTTTGACTCTGCTTCCCTGTGGGGTGGGCTGGCTGTGCTGACAGGATGGCTGGGAGTGTTGTCCTGGCAGTTGTTTGGCTAGAGGTCCCAAGAGTGTCCCTGTGCTTCACACAACATAACCCAGGGTGGTGGTTCTTTGTGGGATCTTGTGTTAGGATGGGGGGCATTGCATTCTACCAGGTGGGTTCTGTGGAGTTTGTGTTGGGGGGGTGTGAGGGGAGGTGCTTGTGACTATGGTCAGTGCTGCAAGTCCCCCTTCCCACCCAGCTAGCCAGATATCCCACCATGGAACGTGCTTGCATTGCAGGGAGTGTAAGTTGTCTCTCAGGATGTCATTCAGTGGTGTCCTGCTGTTTGTTGGTGCACAGTTGCCGGCAGGGCCTTGTGCTCCCCACAGCAGTAGCCAGTGTCAGCCATCTTGTGAGTCCTTCTCCACTTCCTGTGATGTGAGCAGGGTTCAGGGTGGTGTTGATGGGACAGTTGTGGGGGTGAGCTATGTCTGTGACTACGACTCCCATCATGCTATTGCCTCCACCCCACTTGCCAGCATTCCCATACTTACTTGCTTTTGTGGGGAGTTCAGTGTGTGTGGGTGTGAGAGCAATGGCAAGATGGCTGACAGTGGTGTCCTGCTGTTGGTTGGTGTGCAGTACCCAGCATGCCCTTGTGCTCCCCACGACACAGCAACAGTGTCAGACATCTTTGATGGGCCTTTCCACTCTCTGTGGGATGTGCATGCGTGAGTGTGAGCTTGCTGGGCCATGTGGTGGGGGATGTAGAGCTGTGACTACGACTCCCATCATGCTATTGCCTCCTCCCCCTTCCCAGCATGCCCATGCTTCCTTCCTTTTGACTCTGCTTCCCTGTGGGGTGGGCTGGCTGTGCTGACAGGATGGCTGGGAGTGTTGTCCTGGCAGTTGTTTGGCTAGAGGTCCCAAGAGTGTCCCTGTGCTTCACACAACATAACCCAGGGTGGTGGTTCTTTGTGGGATCTTGTGTTAGGATGGGGGCATTGCATTCTACCAGGTGGGTTCTGTGGAGTTTGTGTTGGGGGGTGTGAGGGGAGGTGCTTGTGACTATGGTCAGTGCTGCAAGTCCCCCTTCCCACCCAGCTAGCCAGATATCCCACCATGGAACGTGCTTGCATTGCAGGGAGTGTAAGTTGTCTCTCAGGATGTCATTCAGTGGTGTCCTGCTGTTTGTTGGTGCACAGTTGCCGGCAGGGCCTTGTGCTCCCCACAGCAGTAGCCAGTGTCAGCCATCTTGTGAGTCCTTCTCCACTTCCTGTGATGTGAGCAGGGTTCAGGGTGGTGTTGATGGGACAGTTGTGGGGGTGAGCTATGTCTGTGACTACGACTCCCATCATGTTATTGCCTCCACCCCACTTGCCAGCATTCCCATACTTACTTGCTTTTGTGGGGAGTTCAGTGTGTGTGGGTGTGAGAGCAATGGCAAGATGGCTGACAGTGGTGTCCTGCTGTTGGTTGGTGTTCAGTACCCAGCATGCCCTTGTGCTCCCCACGACACAGCAACAGTGTCAGACATCTTTGATGGGCCTTTCCACTCTCTGTGGGATGTGCATGCGTGAGTGTGAGCTTGCTGGGCCATGTGGTGGGAGATGTAGAGCTGTGACTACGACTCCCATCATGCTATTGCCTCCTCCCCCTTCCCAGCATGCCCATGCTTCCTTCCTTTTGACTCTGCTTCCCTGTGGGGTGGGCTGGCTGTGCTGACAGGATGGCTGGGAGTGTTGTCCTGGCAGTTGTTTGGCTAGAGGTCCCAAGAGTGTCCCTGTGCTTCACACAACATAACCCAGGGTGGTGGTTCTTTGTGGGATCTTGTGTTAGGATGGGGGCATTGCATTCTACCAGGTGGGTTCTGTGGAGTTTGTGTTGGGGGTGTGAGGGGAGGTGCTTGTGACTATGGACAGTGCTGCAAGTCCTCCTTCCCACCCAGCTAGCCAGATATCCCACCATGGAACGTGCTTGCATTGCAGGGAGTGTAAGTTGTCTCTCAGGATGTCATTCAGTGGTGTCCTGCTGTTTGTTGGTGCACAGTTGGCAGCAGGGCCTTGTGCCCCCATCAGCAGTAGCCAGTGTCAGCCATCTTGTGAGTCCTTCTCCACTTCCTGTGATGTGAGCATGGTTCAGGGTGGTGTTGATGGGACAGTTGTGGGGGGGGCAATATGTGTGACTGCGACTCCCATGATGCTATTGGCTACACTGACTTGGCCAGCATACACAGGATTCCTTCCTTTGAGTGGTCTTCACTGTGTGTTGGTGTTGTTGTGGTGGCTACATGTGTTGATGTGTTTGTTAGTTCTATTTGTGCCACTGCCTAGCTGTAGTTGTAGTTGTGTTTGTACATGTGTTGGCACAGTTGGATGTGACTTTTTTGATGGCATGTGTTGTGTTTATCTGACTGACATACACATTTTGGGATGATTCTGTTCTGGTTGCTGTGTAATTGCTATGAGTGCATGATTTGACTCTCCCCTTGACAGTGATGTGTGTGTTTTGTGGCAGTATATTGTGTACATTTGTTGTGTACTCACCAGGCTCTGGGATGTCCTCTAGTCCATATACGCTCACTGGCGGAAGGATGGCCCGCACCTTCTCCTCCCAGGGCCTGAGGTATATTGGCTTGGCAGGAGGGCCACTGCCGGTGTGTTGGCTGTTGATGTAGTCTTTCTTCAGCAGGACCCGTACCCTCCTGCGCACGTCATACCACCTGTTCTGGATGTCGGTCTTTGTGTGCCGACATGGTGATTGTGCGTTCACCCTGTTGATGATCCTCTCCCACATCTTGGTTTTCTGGGAGATGGGGGTCTGTTGGACCAGTGTGCCAAACAGCTGTGGCTCTACCCTGAGGATCTCGTCTACCATGACTTCCAATTCACTATCTAGGAACTTGGGATTCTTCTTGGGGGGCACGGTGATGGGTGGTGATGGTGAGTGATGTGTGTGTTGGTGTGCAGGTGAGGGTGTGTGAGTGTGTGTTTTGCTGGGTGTATGTGAGGTAGGTATTTGTTGGTGTGCTGATAGTGTGTGGCTTGTGTGAGGGATGAGCTGTGGGTGTGTGGTTGCTTTCTCTTGGGTGCTGGCAGTGGAATGGCATTTGCAAAGGCTCATGGTTGTGATTTGTGTCCTTTATATAGGTGGAGTTGTGGGTGTGTCTTTGTTCTCTGTCCCCATCCCACCCAGTATTTATTGGCTTGGTAATTGCTTGTTTGGCCTTTTTTTGGGTGTTTTTTCCTTTGTGCTGTTTGTGTATGTTGGAAACGTTCTTGTGACCGAGTCGGACCCTGCATTTGTCTCGTACGGTGTTCTCCGTTTCGTTCGCGCTGTGTTTGTGCAGTTTTCTATGCTGCGTACGCGTCGGTCGCGGTGTTTTGTGTTGCTTCGGCTCGGTTTTGTATGCGTGTCGGTCGTACGGCTTGTCCTCCGTCCGACTCGCTCGTGGTTTCGCGCCTTGCATCGTACTTTGCGGTTTGGAGTTCGCGTGTACGTTTCGGTCGGATTTGTTCCGGGTGCGTGTCGGTCGGTTGGATTCGCGTGTTTTTCCGGCCGGATTGCTGTTTTCCGTGCGGCTCGGTCGGTCGACTTGGTTTCGGTACGTGTCGGTCGGAGTTTTCACGCCTTGCATCGTACTTGGCGTGTCGGGCGCCACGGGTACGTGTCGGTCGGTATTATTTCCGGATCCGAGTCGGTCGGTGCTTTTTCCGGCCCGAATCGGAATCGACCCCAGAGTGTTGATTGTTAAGATGGGGGATTCGGAGGAACAGATGGAAAGAAAGAGGAAACAACCAAAGGCTTACTTTGAAATAAATGGGAAAAGGGTGTCGTTGATGATTGACACTGGTTGCCTGTACACCATTATACCTAAGTGGTTATTTGATGCAGCATGGCAAGGGTGGGAACTTATTCCTTCGGATGTGGCATAGAAAGGTTATCAAGGGGCGGATATTGGCGTTTTGAGGGATGCTAAAGCATCCACTAAATTTGCAGGGAGACAGACAGAAGGTCTGACCACCCATTTGGGGGTGGGCTCATCAGTATAATTTACACATCAAGGAGGACCCCAGAGCAGTCAATTAGGTCACTGTGGTTGAGGAAAATGACCTAACCTCTATTTTGAATCAGATCACTAGTGTATATGAGACCAAATTAGGGGAAGTTAAGAGGTGCATGCATGAAATTAGAATTTAAAACAATGCAGGTCCTGTTAAGCATGTTGCGAGGAAAATTCCCATGGCAGCACATGGGCAAGTAAGAGAGAACATACAACAAATGTTAATGGATAAGGTAATTAAGCCAGTTGAGGCTACTGAATGGTTGGCTCTGGTGGTGGTAACTAAAAAGGTGGATGGGTCACTTCATTTTCGTGTTGACTTGTGTAGTTTGAATGAGAGTGTGGTTATGGACAATTTTCCTTTACCCAGTATTAACAAAATAGTATTGTTGCTATCTGGGGGAAAGTATTTTTCAAAAATAGATTTAAAGAGCGCTTACCACCGAGTGAAACTTCATCCATATTGTAGACAATTCACGTCCTTCATAGTTTCAGAAGGAACATTCCAATTTGTTAGACTCCCTTTTGGTCTTTGCTCAGCGGTCAGCGTGTTTCATCAAGTTATCACTAAAATCCTCAGTGGCGTAGACAAAGCTGTGTTCTTTCAGGATGACATCCTTGTGTTTGGGGACAATGAACAGGAACACAACAGAACCCTGAGTGAGGTGTTAGGAAAAATAGGAGATGCAGGTTTGACTCTGCATACAGAAAAGAGTGTTTTTGGAATGCAGGATGTTGACTACTTAAGCTACCACATCACTAGTGAGATTTGGTGAGTGCCATTGTCAGTGTAGAGGTGCAGCTTGACAGAGACCAACTATGGTCCTTTAGGGGTTTAGTGGAGCATTACTCAAAATTTGTGCAAGACTTTACAAGTAAAACAGAGCCATTGAGGGAATTATTACGCAAGGGAAGGAAGTTTGAGCAGAGTAAAGCACAACAGGAGACATTTGAAATGGTTAAGGATGATATCGTTCACACTGAAGTTCTTGTACCATTCCAGTCAGAATTAAATACCTCTTTGACTGTAGATGCCAGTGCAGTGGGCATCGGTGCAGTGTTGGCTCATATGCATGGTAAGATGGAGAGAACGACTGCATTTGCCTCATGTTCCTTGACCGAAACTGAAAGGAAATACTCAGTCATAGAGCGTGAGACATTGCCAGCAGATGGGGCAATTAAGTACTTCAGGGTGTTTTTGTGCGGAGGAGTTTTCTACTTAAGAACAGATCATAAAATTATTTTTAAAGTGTTGGTGCCAGATGGGACTTAGAACTGTTCAGGGAGGTTGGCTTGGTTAGCAGTCAAATTAAAAGAATACAATTGTAATGTACAATATGTGTCAGGATGGAAAAACACCATGGCTGATTGCCTGTCAAGATTGACAGATAATAGCATAGACAACGTTGATCTGCAGCGTGAGGAGGTGGTGGCCAGTTTGGACAATGTCACAGAGGGTTTGGAGAACTCGATTTCCAAAAAGGAGTCGATTAGATTGGCACACAAGGGTCATTTGGGCCAAACATTCACTATTAGGAAGGTAAAAGAAAGGTTTTGGTGGCCGATCATGGATAAACAGATTAAAGACTGGGTGGAGAGTTGTGAAAGTTGTAAGGAATCAGAGAAGAGGTTGTGTGTCGGAATTGGGAAGGTGCATGATAGTCAACATGTTTTGGAAGCAGTAGATGTGTGGGAAAAAATGTGCTTAGATTTTATTTGACCTTTTAATTGTTATCAGAAACATGAATGCTACGCTGCAGCTTTAGTTGCCACAAATCAAGGTGGGTGGAAGTTCTGTTTATGAGATCCATTACTAGTGAAGCTACTATAAATGTTTTGAGGGAGGTGTTTAGACGTGAGAGTATTCCGACAGTCATCTTAACTGACAACTTACATCTGTGGAGATGGAAAATGTCTTTGCAAAACTGGGAGCAAGGTATGCTTGCACTTCCTTGTACAACCATCAAGGAAATGGATTGTGTGAAAGGGTGAACAAAATGGTAAAAGGTACCATGCAATTGGCATGCACCACTGGTATACAAATGCAAAGGGCTGTGAAAGAGATGCAGTGGTCTTATTGTACCACTATACATGTTGAAACGGGGAAAAGTCAGTTCGAAACAATGAGGGGCAGACAACCTGGCAACAAAATGGTTCCATCCTGGATGCGTGAGAGAAGTGTAGAAGAGAAAACAAGGACTGTCATGGAAAGGGGTCATGGAGGTTTATCCAGGTGGCAGATTGAATACAAGTTAAGCCAGGATGAGTTGGAAAGGGTTTATCCAAATTCAGAGGCCCATATCAAGTAAGTCAGTTTGGTGGAAATTGGGTCAGGTTGGATAATGGTCAAACCTGGAATCTAAGAAGAGTGGCTTTATATCAGAAGAAGAATAGCACAGGAGGTAAAGCTAAGGTTAGTGATGAGGTGAGCATACATTGGCCACTTAAGGATAATAAAAATGGTGAGGAATCACAGAGCAATGGTGTGGCTCAGTTGACTGAGTTGAGTGCTAGTGGTTGCTTTACAGAAAACATGAACAGACCAGGGCGAGAAGAAAGGACAAGAAGACCTCCTGCTTAATTGGGGGATTACATGGTAGGTTAATTGTCAAAATAGGACATGTGTTCCTGGCATGGTATTGCAGTACAGCATTTGTATTCTCCTGGGGCAACATGTTCCACTCTTCTTCTCAAACAGGGAAATTAGTTATTTAGTCATTTGTATGGTGGCTATATTTCTTTTTAGTCTTTTGTACAGTTGAGTGACTATATTTCCTTTTAGTCATTTGTACAGTTGCTATATTACCTTTTTCTTCTGCCTAATAATTTGTACAGTTGTTATATTATCTTTGTGCTAGAAATGGAGGTCTCTAGTTGGCAGAGGTATGCACCTTTGTCCAAGTAGGGACCTTTGCTTCTAACAAGGTAAGGGAGTTACACACTTTAGATAATCCCTGCTCACCCCCTTGGTAGCTTGGCACGAGCAGACAGGCTTATCCAAAGGCAATGTGTAAAGTATTTGTACTCCAAACACACAGTAACACAGTGAAAACACCCCAAATGGACACAACACCAGTTTAGAAGAATAAAGTATTTTTATCTAAATCAAACAAGATCAAAATGACAAAAATCAAGCATACATGCATCAAGATTTAACTTTTAAAAGGGTTTCTTACAAAAAGAAAACTGTAGAAACAAAATAGCTCCAACTGGGGCTATTATGACATCGTGACATGCAAAGATCCAAAGTCTGGCGCCGAACAAGAGGTGCACGGCATCGGGCATAGAGTCACATGGACCCCCAAACAACAGTACCTTGGAAACAAAGTATGTGCACGATGCACGGTGTCAGGGAGGTGAGGCGCCTGTTCCAAGGTCGAGGCCTGTTCCCTGAAAGCCACAGGGAGGTGCGACATCGTGTCCATGAGGAGGCAATGCGTCGAGTCCAGGACAGGGGAAGTTAGGAGGAGTCGGGGCGAGGCGTCGGTTCCGGTGAGGCGATGCAAAGTCAAAGAGTTAGTGAAGTCACCATCGGTTATCGGCTCTAAGATAACTTGATGCTGGCGCAGGCGGTGACGGCATCGGTGTGAGCGCTAGCGTCAGGAAGGCCAATAACTGCAGGCGCCGAGGGGGCGTTGGAGCTGCGGAGCAGACGGGGCAGTGCATCGTGCATTTCACGAGCAGTGCCCCCGGCCTCGGTGCAGGTCGCGGCATCACTAGCGGCGTTACTGACGGCATCAGAGTTGTTTTTCTTGCTTTGCGGCACCAACCACACAATTCTCAGGGCCCAGGAACTGGCATTGGCACCCTTTTGAATACAGGAGTCCACAGAGGAGTCCAGGTGCTGGTCAGTAGGTTGCAGGTGAAGTCTTTGTGTCCCTGAGATTTCAGAACAGGAGGCCAGCACACACAGGCCCTTGGAGATTCTTCTTCAAGCAGGTTTACAACAAAGGTTAAGTATTCGTCCTCTCCTTGGCAGAAGCAGCAACTGCAGGCCAACCCAGAAAAGCACACACAGCAAAGGGGCAATACTCCTCCTACAGCTCTCCAGCTCTCTTCCTTGGCAGAGGTTCCTCTTAAGTCCAGAAGTGATCTACTTTTCTGGGGTTTAAGGTCTCTTTGTTCTCTCTGTGGCAAGGATCTCTGAGCCCAGTTCAAACCAGTTCTGTCCTCTCTGGTGCAGTATCAATACAGGAGGTGGAGACAGCATTGTGCAGAGGAGACACTGCCTATTTCGGTGCTAGTGAAACTCCTCCCACCACTCTAAATGCAGCCAGGGTCTATTCAGCCCAACTATGAGTCACCCAGGAAAGGCAGGACACACCTCAACCCCTCCCTTGTGGCTGTCTACAGAGAATGAACATCCAAAGCCCCTGTCACTCCAAAACCAGACAGTCAATACACAAAACAGCAGAGGCACACAGAATGGGTAAATAAGAAAATGCCTTCTTTCTCAAAGTGGCATTTTTAAACACACAATTTAAAAACCATCTTCCTAAAAAGATGTGTTATTAAATTCTGAGTTCAGAGAGCCTAAACTCCATTTCTCTATCTTGTCCCAATCGAAAGCTATACCTGTAAGAGGTTACAAAGCAACTCCCATGTTAGCCTATTGGACAGATAGCCTTTCAATAGTGAAAAAGGAAATTGGCAGTAGTTCACTATCAGGACATGGGCACCTTGAGGGGTGCCTTACATGTAAGAAAAGGGAAGATTAGGGCCTGGCAAGTCGGTGCACTTGCCAGGTCGACATGGCAGTTTACAACTGCGCGCGCAGACACTACAGAGTAGGTCTGAGACACATTTACAGGGCTGCTCCTGTGGGTGGCACAACCAGTGCTGCAAGCCCACTAGTAGCATTTAATTTAAAGGTCCTGGCACACTCAGTGCACGTTACTAGGGACTTACCAGTAAATCAAATATGCCAATCATGGATAACCAATCATAATAACAATAATACACAGGGAGCCCTTGCCCTTGCACTGATCAGCAGTGGCAAAGTGGCCAAAGCATCTAAGCCAGCAAAAACGAGATCCAGAATACCATCAAAAATACAGGAGGTAGAGGCAAAAAGTCAGGGGATACCACGCCAAGTATGCCAAGCCTAACACTTTGTGTTCTGCATGTTATGTTGTCTCGTTTGTTTGTGGGTTTGTGTTGTTTGTCTGGAGAGTGAAGCTGCGTGACTGGGTATGGGTGTTGTCATTCACTATTGTTAAATGTCCTTTATTCCATTTTGATTACTTACCATATACGCTTTACAACATTCCAATGTAATGTATTCTGTATATTTGCTGTAAAGAGAGGAGATGTGTCATACTGTACTTAGGTAGTCTCAGCCAGTCTGAGACTATTGTGACATCACTACACTCTGCGTATGACATAGATAACATTCCTGTGGCAAGGGCTGTCATTTGACAGTTATTGTTGACTGTGACTGGCTGCATCAAGTGGGTTGCTCTGTCTCTGACTAGAAATAAACTACTGTTGAAATAGCTGTAGAGGTGGTAATTTCATTACTACATTAGCCTGCGCTGCGTGAACTTTTGATAAATATGCCCCAAAGTGGGGTGCTATTTTCTGAATGTATTGTAGTTGTTTAGCCCCATTAGCATTTTATTTGTGCATACATCTTTGAAATTAGTCCTTGCACCCACGGTGAGCCAGTGGAATACTTCAGAGCAGGGTTTATGTAGTTATGCTTCTGCACGTTCATGTAAACTCTTGATGTCTGGTTTTGAGCCTTTGGTGTCTATTAATGAGCTTCTTTGAAAGCCCTGTTGTTGGAAATGGCCATTTCTGCAGGGTCACCCCCAAACCTTATGCCTTCCTCCTCCCTTTTTTGCTGGATTCGTTTTGTTGGCTTTAGGTCTCTGGGCTCTTTACCACTGCTAACCAGTGCTAAGTGCATTTGCTCTCTCCCTAAAACGTGGCAACATTGGCTTACTCACAATTGGCATATTTAATTTACTTATATGTCCCTAGTAAAGTGCACTACATGTGCCCAGGGGATGTAAATTAAATGCTATTAGTAAAGCCTGAGGCACTGATTGTGCCACCCACTTATTTAGCCCTTTAAACATGTGTCAGGCGTGCCACTGCAAAGCCTGAGTGTGCAGTTTGAAGCTTCCATGTCAACCCAGCAAGTTAAACCTCTTGCCAGGCCCCAAAATTCTCTTTTATACATTTAAGTCTCCCCTAGGGTAGACCCTGACCAGCCCAGAGGGCAGGGTGCAATGTATATAAAAAGCAGGACATGAATATTTACGATTTACATGTCCTGGTAGTGGAAAACTCTTGCATTCGTTTTTCACTCGTGCAAAGGAATGTCTCTCCCGCAGGATAACATTGAAGTTGCCTTATTACATTGTATAAGAGTAATTACCAATTGTGAAGAGAATAACTTTTCAAGTTTGGTGTCTCTGGAATCACAATTTAAAATCCTAACTTATGGTGAAGTCAGATTTTATTTTAGAAAGTTGGCATTTTCTTGGTTTAGCATTTGGTGCCTGCTGCCGGTCTCTGTTCACATGTCTAGGGTGAGTGCCAGCTGTGCAAATCTATTCTCCGTAGACAGCCACGCACAATGGGAGCATAGGTATGGCCCAATTGACCATCCTGGCAGGATAGGAGGCAGGAGCTGGGCCCAGCCTCACTTACACCTGAATAGGTGTTTCCTGTCCCCACACACAGGGCTGCATAGACCCCTGTAATGAGGCTGGCGCCAGGGAAGGAGAAGAGGGCATCTGTGCACTTCAAAGGCATCTCTTTGAAGTCTCCCCTCTTCAAAGGCACCACTAGGTATAAGAACTGGATCTCAGACACCACCACTTCAGTGCCCTTCTGGACCGCTGTATACTCTGCCATGAGTAAGGACTGGTGTGTTGCTAAAAGGACTGTCACTATCCTGGACTACTAACCTGCTGACCTCTTGCTTTGCTGTACTGGCCTGCTACCTGCTGCTCTCTTGCCTGGGTAAGAAGGACTCGATGTGCATCACTTGAACCCAGTGCCCACAGTGATTCCAGGAGCCACTTGACTGGCCTCCTGATCTGAAGTCTCAGGAACATAAAAGACTTCCAACTACTCTGTTTCTGCATCTGAACTCTGCAATATGAGAGTATGTCCTGCCAAGTAGGGCCTTCCCAGTCCTGGACCCTTGGAAGTGAGCCTAAGGTGCTTGCTTCAGCAGAACCTACGCATCCCCTTTTGAACCAACGCATCGCAGCTGTTGCGCAGCTCAGAACTGGCGCATCACCCCTGTTAGGTGGATCAGAACCGGCGCATCATTTCTTCTACCTGGATCAACACCAACTCATTGCCGCTGCTGCATGGATCGGAACCGACGCATCACCTTCGGAGCCACCACTGTGCGACACTCTTCCCAGCACAGGGCCCACACATTTCCTTCCACTGCAGCCTCGACAACGAATCTCCGCATCGCAGCACCCAGCTCATTGGAGCTGTCGCACCATCGCTGCTGCACGGATCAGGACCACAACATCACCGCCACTACATGGATTGGCACTGGCACATCACCTCATCTGTACCATGCATCCTCGACGTAAAACCAACCAGGATTAACCCCTTGTATGCTCATGACGGCTCCCGGCCGTCATGCGTCACGGTGGGCGTGTGCGCACGACGGCCGGGAGCCGTCAAATCCCCGCCCACTAATAAAACCCCCCCGCACAGCACGAACATTTGCGCCGCATGGAAGGGGTTAAGGTACTTTTGTTTAGCGGACATCACTGGGTACCTGAATCCGACCTCTGCTCCATCGCGGCGGGCCTGAACTTTTGACTTTGTCCCGGTCTGGCGTGACCAGATATCCCAAGTAAGCGCTTATGCTTTTAAGTGCTATTTTACAGCTTATTCTTTAAAAATTAATATCTCCAGTTCTACTTATTGGTTTTTTGTCGTTTTGGTCTTGTTTTGTTTATTAAAATATACTTTATTTTTCTAACTGGTGTTGGATCTTTATGTGTGTTGTTTTAATTGTGTTTACTGTTTGAAGTGTTGCACAAATACTTTACACATTGCCTTCAAGTTAAGCCTGACTGCACCGTACCAAGCTACCAGAGGGTGAGCACAGGTTAATTTGGGTTTTGCTGGTGCCTTCACCTTACTAGGATTGTGGTTACTGCTTGACCAGGACTCACACCCCAGTCAACCAGGAAACCAATTTCTAACACTTGTGATTCTGTCAAAGTATATTATTAGGTGCAGATGTATTCATTTTTAATGCAACACAGCATAGCTACCAAATTTGCTGCATTGCACAAGGAAAAGAAATCAGTGTGGAGCTATATTTATTAAATATGGCCAGCTGCTACTGTAATCCGCTGCGTTGGTGCTCAAACAGGCCTCCTAGCAGAACCATGCACACCCTTATCACCATGATGGCCCTGCCCCCCGGGTTTCAAATCCACAGACAGGATCGTATTGGAAAGGTGGGAGGCGGTCTCGCCGTTCTGATAAAAGATGAATATAAGTGTGTCATCAATTCTCTCCCTGTCTCGGACTGCGAATGCTGTCAATTCACTATCACCTTCTCACCCACCCACACTTTCTCAGGGCTGCTAATCTACAGGCCCCCAGGTCCCGGTGCCGAGTTTTTAGACAGTCTTGTAGACACTTTGACCAGTCTCATGATGAAGAAAGCCCACATTACCATTTTAGGTGACCTAAACTTTCACTTTGATGATCAGAATGTTCCCAATGTCAAGACGTTGGGGCAGGAACTGGAGGGGCTATCTATAATTCAATTAATAACATCAGCTACCCATACTAAAGGACATATACTTGACTCAGTGATCTCTAACGATCCCAAAATCTCAGTATACCCCCCAGTACATGTGCCATGGTCTGACCACCATCTTATTCCCTGTGCATTGTGTAAGAGGGGAGTTGGAAAGAATAATCTCCAATCCACCAACTCCGTCATCAATCCCCATTGGAGGAACTGGTCTAAGCTTAACTCAGAAGCTTGGGGGGATTTTTTAGAGTCTTCAGCCCCCAAGATACAGGGCAGTACTGACGAAGCATATTCCGATTGGGAAAGGTGGATCCTTCAATCGCTGGACAAGGTTGTCCCTACAATGACTCCCAAACCAAAAATGAATACCAAAAAGGCACCTTGGTTCAATGCTTAGTTAGCATCTTTAAGGAAAAATTGTAAAAAGTCTGAAAGGGAATGGAGGAAAAACTATGACCCCCAACTTAAAGCCAGGTACAAGATGGCCATTAGAATTTACCACACCAACATCAAAGAGGCCCAGGCAAAGTTCTTGGAAAATAAGATCACCCAGGCTCAGAACTCATCTAAAGAACTTTTTAAAGTGGTGAAATCCCTAACCACATTAACCTATGATAACTCTCCAACCCAGGCATCAAAGGAAAAATGCAATGTACTAGCCACCTATTTTCATAAAAAAGTTTCAGATATCTATAGCTCCCTCAATGCAAGGATGGAGACTACGATAAGTCAAGAAAGAGATCAGGCGCTGACCTCCTCCACCCTAGCATTAACTCACTTCCCACTTATGAATAATGATAATGTTCAAACTCTCATGGGAAAGATTAGCTCAGGCTCTCCACTTGACCTGGCTCCTCTCCACGTACTTTGCAAGGTCATGGAGATTTTGCTGCCATCAATAGCGGAGACTCTTAATCTTTCACTAGAGGCAGGTGAAGTTCCAAAAGCCTGGAAACATGCAGTAATTAAACCTTTATTAAGGAAACCGAACCTAGGCTCTGCCCAACCAGAAAACCTTCGACCTATATCACTCTTACCATTTATTGGTAAACTGTTAGAGAAACATGTAAATGGGGTCCTGTCAGGATTTTTGGAATCTAAGCTCCATCTCCACCCCACACAGATAGGCATCCGGGCACAGCACAGTACGGAATCTGCACTGTTAGCGGTATTCGAAGAATTGAAAATGACCCTAGATCAAGGTGGCTCAGCCGCCAGACTAATTTTAGATCTAAGGGCGGCATTCAACACCGTCGATTACTCCGTTCTCTCTAACAGACTTCTGGAAATCGGTATCCAGGGCAAAGCACTGGAGTGGATTGTGTCCTTCCTGGAGGACAGATCCTTCCAAGTCATGGAAGCCAATTTCTTCTCAGACATAATGCCGCTGACCTGTGGGGTGCCACAGGGCTCTTCGCTCAGCCACACACTGTTCAACATTTATATGCGGCCATTGGCTGACATTGTCCAGGAATTTGGCATCTCCATGATATCATACGCAGACGTCACACAGTTGGTGGTCTCACTTGACTCTAGAATTAAAGGTAAATCAGATCAGCTCATGCCATGGTTGGAAAGGGTAGTGAAATGGATGACAAGGAGCTGTCTGAGGCTCAACGGGGACAAAACTGAGCAGATGGTCCTCGGAAATACGGCAGTCCCCAGGCCTCTAACTAGTTGACCAAGCTGCTTAGGAATTGCACCAGTCCCGAGCACTGCTACAAAAAATCTTGGATTTTGAATGGATAAGGAGCTAACTATGGAGACACAAGCAAATGAACTGGCAGACACTTGCTTTGGGTTACTCAGAATGCTCCGTAAGATCTTAGATCTCATCCCTTTACAACTAAGAAAGACAGTGATACATGCACTAGTCACTTCACGCCTTGATTATGTAAACTCCCTTTTTCTGGGTGCAACTAAATTTGTCATAAAAAAACTTCAGGCTGTACAGAATGCTGTGGCCAGACTTCTGTGTAAGGTCCCAATTCAGGAACCAGTGGGAAAGTATCTAAGAACACTTCACTGGCTACCGATCGAGGCTAGAATCACATTTAAAGCACTCTGCCTAACACATGGAGCCATAAATAACAAGGGACCCTATAAAATCAGAAATCTGGTGGGCCTATATGTCCCCAACAGATGTCTTAGATCCTGCACTGAGCGTCTATTAAAAACAACTCGAATAAAAGAGCCAGATGGGGTGGAAGATCCTTCACCCACCTTGCTCCCAAGCTATGGAACTCACTACCATGGGAACTCAGATTCCTAGATATAGAATCTACCTTCATGAAAAATCTGAAGACCTGGATGTTCCACCAGCTCTGTTAATCCCCCCTCTTGCTGTTTGGACCGTATTTGACGCCTAGCGCTGGGAAGCCCTTGGGCAGCTATGCGCTCTACAAAACCATTTAACATTAACATTATCATGGTGCAGAAGTGTGCATGTGAATTCTGGCAAAGAATTTGTGCAGGATGCATACCCTTCAACTACAAAATCCCATGCCTAGACAAATACACTCCATTCATTGGATGTGTGATGTACAGTGCATCACTTATGGGATGTACAAAATGTTTGGGGGAATTAAAATATTACCCCAAGTTAACACCTGCTTCAAGGATAAATTATTTTTTAGATGCACAGACCAGTCCCACTTAATTTGTAGATCAGGATTTGTGACAAAAAATATTGGTGTTTGTGGTGATCCAGCCATTTCACAACCAATTTACTCCCCCTTAATGCAAGGTGGTGCAAAGCAATGAAAAACACTCTTTTCCTCAAGAAAATGGAACTTTTCCATCGCAAAATGCCTTTCCCTAAAAAGTTAATATTGTTCAAAGGCATTGAACCAATTTTCTCAGATTTGGCCCAAAGTCTTACTAAATGTGTCCCCACTTTTCATATTAGTGACAAACAAAGCAGGTGATATTTATTGCACTATGATGGTCTGCAATGGCCTATTACTTGACAGGTGTTTTACCTTATTTTTGCATTTAAGAGTATTTGTTACATATGAAATGCAAAAATAAGGATCCTGGTATTAAGTAAGCATTGATCCATGTGCATTCTAAACTAGGGCTCCGTGAAATTGTGTATTTTTTCTTTTGCAAAATGTGGAAATTACATGAAGTTTTGTAAAATTGCATATTTAATGAGACTCCTACAGGTAGAATTTATGCAAAAACGAAATTTTGAGAATGTTGTGAATGTTGTAATACATGAAATTTGTGATTTTCACACTTTTTCTCCCTTAATTAAAATTTTGCCCAACTCTGCTCTAAACCATGAGGCAGATTTATTAAAAAAAACTGTGCAATGCAGCCCAGCAACCAGATTTGCTACACTGCATTGCACACTGAGGAAAACACAATGAAAAGCCTTATCTGAAAAGATATGGCATTCCTGCTGTCATACCCCGGTGCTCAATGAGGGTGCGTAGTGTCTGCTACATTGGCACTTTTGCACTATAGCGCAAAACTATGTGCACCGTTCTGGCATAGATTTTGTACTGGGAGGGTGCCCTTTCAGTGCAAAACACTATGCTTAGACTAACTTTTAAACATTTCTCACACTATATGTGATGTACAGTGCAACACAAATGCCATGTTTAAAAAGTCAGGAAAAATTTAATGATTTCTCTACTTAATGCCTGCCTCAAGGAGGCATTATGTTTTTTGGGCCAAGTCCTTTCTACCATTGTTAGTAGCTAGGGCTTTGTTTCAAGAACAATCAGGGACATATTTACAAGGGCATAGCACTACCGGAGTGTTACGTTTTCAAACGCTCCAGTGGCTCTGTGCCGTGCTCCATATTTACAAGGCGGAGCTAAGCCACTTTGCGTGGCTTAACGCCGCCTTGTAAATATGGCACTCCTCGATGCAGTTTTCATCGGCAAAGGGGCGTGCAATGGGTGTTGCTGTGGGCATTCCCACGTAACATCCATTGCTTTTTGACAAGAACCTGTAAATCTGAGGCAGCGCCAAAAACTAACGCCTTTCAAAAGGAGGCATTAATGTGTCGCAACGAGGAGAAATACTTTTATTTCTCCTTGTTTTTTGCTCTTTCTATGTGTGCTGCATTCTGCAGCACACATAGAAGGAGCAAAACGCCATTAATGATTGTTTTTGTGCAGGAAGGTGTCCCTTCCTGCACAAACACAATCATCCCTGCAATGCAGGCACCCTTGCACTCTAGTGCAAGGGTGTCTGCGCTGGGCAGCTTTTTTAGCACCGGCGCAGGGGAGAGTACAGGGGTGCACCGTATTCTTGTTAATACAGTGCATCCCTGCATTTTTAAAATGGCGCAGCTCGGCGCAGCAAAATTGCTTGCAGTGCTGCGTTGTGCAATTTAATTGTAAATATTCCCCTCAGTTTTTATAGCGGCAACACCATGTACCATCCACAGTATTCTCCCTCAAGCAAAGTAGGCGCAAATCGCTATTTGTTTTACTTTAAGGCTACTTTCTAGTGCAAATAAAGTTTTGTGCAAAGTAAATACTAGCTCAACATTTGTGCCGGATTGCTACACTTTTTGGGACGTTGCACCGGTGAAAAGCATTTGCAAATCTGTCCCATGTGTAGGCCTTGGCCTACCTTCTCATCAAACAGTCTTCCACCCACATTAGCGCGCAGGGCCGGCTTTAGCGCTGGTGTGCCCGGTGCGACAATCATTTTTGGCGTCCCGCACCCCATGACTGCCTCACTACCACCACCGGGCAAAATTGCCCGTCATCTCTCCAATCATAAGTTATTGCTAAACACAGAGCCCCTCCCTGAGGTTGGCGCCCCCTCCACAGGTCAGCGTCCTATGCGGCCACACCGGTCGCATTGCCCTAAAGGCGGCCCTGTTAGCGCGTGAAACAATATTAACTTCCTTTCACTGCATCTTTATATTGTTGTTACTTTTTTCTTTAATCTTCATTGCAACTTTAAACTGCATCACAGTAGGCAAGGTAATGTTCAATGGGCAACGCACTGTGGCACAGCTTTGTTGGAATTAAGCCTGCTATACATCTCTGCGAAGTGTGAGATACTGCCACAACAACGTCATTTCCTTTAAAGGCAATAAAGTGTTCTCGAAATCTATTCAGATTTTCTTTCAAGTAAAATCCAGCAAACCTGATTTTACAGTCACCTAGCCCTTGAAAATGGGAGAGAACAGACAACTAAAGCAGCCACTTCACTTTTCCAGATTGATGCATGTTTCAGCACATTAACAGCAGCACCTACAATTGTTTATAAAGCCACTCATCAAAATGTCATGTCATGACTGAATGCCGTGCTTGTAAAAGCTGCCTTTCATGCAGTGCCCTGCAGACGTTATCCTGAAAGCCTAACTTTCTTGCTTATTGTCTTTTAATAGGCTTGTTTGACAACACATTCAGATTAGAATCACTTCTGGTTCCACTAGCAATGCCATATAAAACTGGTCGTGATTAATGGACTAAAACCGCAAACGTGACAGACAAATGATGGCGGCTGGTGTTTAATTTAAATTCCAGTGGCGCTATTTTACAAAGTAACTTTAGAGGAAGTTTTTGTTACATGGATGTTTCCCAGCTCCATTAGAGCACTTTCTCTGTCATTTACAAAGCACTTTAACAATGATTGATGGCGCTTTCCAAATGACAGGCGCAGGGAAACGCGTTGCTCTTTCTGTCACGGCTGTTTTACGATCTAATGTGTTTCCTCTGTTTAAGGTGACAACACTCATTTCCAGCATTTAACGCTATGATTTATGACCTATGAAAATGCTTACCACATTTCAATGTGTCAGCCGTTGGGGTTTTACAGCTTACCTTCTCGTCAATATAATCAATACACTTTTTTTCTAAGGCTTTATCCGAGTGCAGTTTGTGCTCTAACCAATCCATACAAGAATTAATGGGTGCCAAAGAAAGCAAGTTGTGAAAAGTGTGCCTCATAAGGTTTCGCTTTCATTAGCAATGGTTCAGTGATGTACAGTTTTGTAACCCTTGTAAGTAGTATATATTTCAGAATGTGACTTCAGAAGTTTCTCCACGGGCATCCTGATTTCCTTAGCAGGTGTAGCAAGGTCTTGTAATCCAAGGAAAAGCATAAGCATCTGGCTTGTGAGCATGAGCACACTGCTGACGTAGTAGACACAAAAGACAGACTTGGAGCAGTGTGCGCATGGTGTGTAGCATCTGCTGCAGAGACGTGTTGGAGGCACTCTCAAAGGACCTCATAATTTCCCACAGGTGCAGAGTCCCTGTTAGTGTGGCTTTCTTTTACTGTGTGTTCAGGTGGAGTCTACGGTTTGTCGTCTCCTCCTGGGGGGGGTCAAAAGGAGAGGGCAGAGACGAGGAAGACGACAACACCGTCCCAGTGAGAGGGCTATGGAATAAATTGCATTGAGGGGCGGATAAATGTGGGAGCTAAAGAGAAAGGGCGGCGTGAAGATGAGCTTTGATTTGACATGCTGCTCGCAGATGAAGACTGCTAGATCTGGTAAGATAACTAATAATGGCATTGGGCTGCCTGACTGTTTGTTACATAACATAGTGTGAGAGCATATATATTAATAAAGAATAATGTTCATTTTCGCATGTTTAGGTTAGCACAAGTAGACCACAAACATTTATTTACTGGGCCTCTTGGCCTGGTCGCACTGACACCGGAAGAAACGTAGTTTCTAAAAGTTGCACTGCGTGTAAGATTTCTCTCTCATTCTGTGTTTTCCTTTTCCATAATATAGACTAAAATGTGATCTGTTCTGTGGTGTTGTTTATTTCTGTATATAACGGACTCTGGAGGAAGCCTGCTGGAGATGAGTCACATGTTGCAGAATTTAATGCCATCCTGCTTGCACCCAAAACAGTTTGTCTATTCACATGTTATTAAGTTCATTATTCATTCATGTAATGTAATTTTCCCCTTGTAAGTAGGGAAAATGTGATCATTGCCTATTAATTTTGGTAGGGTTTCTAGATTACCTTGTTTATTTAATATAATTTTGCAATGTTCCTCCTGTCAACCTATAAAAAGTGTCTTATTTGGGATGTGTGTCAGACTTTCCTTGATGTCATACTGAGCAGACCCTATGAAAGTCTGTTATTTGACCCTATAGCTAAACGTTTTCCTTGACTTATGATCTATTGAAGCATATATGAATTGCCTGACTAACTAATCCTTTTGTCTTTTTGTAATGATTCTTAATTTTAAATAAACCTTCGTAGTTTGGACTTTGAAACTTGTGTTCTGTAGGTTTTCTTTCTTTGCCTAGGGCCCTCATCCTTTGGAAGTCACACAGCCTTATCCATCTAATCAGCCCTTAAGGAGATAGTGCTGACAACTGTAACTGGTGCATTAGAAATGTCAATAAAGAAACAACCTATTCATGATTTTCTGCCCAGGTGTTCACAAAGGGTATTTAACAAGAATTTGCTACCATCTCCACTATCTATTAGAGAGCCTTACGTATCCCACAATGCTACTGTGCTCATATCTCCCTCTAGCTTCTAGAAAGCAGAGGTTCAAGGGGAACACACTGTTGGCCATTGGCAGGAGAGAGAAGCAAGTAGCTTTATCTCCCAAAGACAATCGGTCATACTGACAAGGCTTTCATACATGGGATTCCCCTATATTCGGAGGACCAAAGTGTATGCCCAAAGGTCATAGTTCTTAGCCCGTTGGCTTCCTCCTCTTTTATTAATGATTATACTCTTCTGGATGTGCCGGTTATAATCAAAGATCTACCTACCGTTCAGCCAATGACTAAACATCTATGGTGCCTGCTGATGAACCAGATGCAAGGGAAGATCAGGAGAGGAACTGAAAGGTGCAGTCCCCTAGTCTTGGACTATCTGCTGTTCCCCTGATGCATGACCTAGCTTGTGCATGTAATCTCAATAGCGATCTTATCATTTCAGAGTCAATACAATCTCTGTAAAGGATATCTACCTCGATTCTTGCTTTACTTGAGAAATTTGTATTGGGCACAGTTCATGCTTCCTCAACAGTGACAAAAATTCTACAGATTCTGACTAAAGACGTAGGTGGGATTTTATTGCGAGAACTAATTGTCAAAAAGGAAGCAATGACCCAAACTGATGAAGTATAGGCAAATATTGCAACAGCAGAAACTATACACACAACAACTGAGGCAGATATAAATGATGAATTATTAAAAGACTCTCTACTGCCAGTAAAGGAGCACAATGGTGAGAAGTCGGCAGCTGAGATGAGGGACAGGATCCATTTCCTACTGCATTATATGTGAAAGAATTGCAGAAGCTCACTATAGAAGGCAAAAAGAGCAAGAAACAGCTTAAAAGTGCAAGACCTCTAATAATATAGTTTATTAATTGAGACAACTATTTAAAGAACAGGAAGGAAACATCACACTGGCAGATGTTCCGAGTATATCTTACAGTGATTCTTTAACTCCATCAGTCATTGTTTCTTCTGACACTGTTTAACAGAGATGTACCCTATACTTTACAGCAAGAATACTACTGATATACATCAAGCCTCTGTGGATAAACAACAGTCTCATTTAGCCAAAAAAACGCAAGATCCTATTTCCTCATCCACAATACCTTCCCCTTGCAGATCCATTCCATTTGACCACTCAAGATAGACAAATGATCTAAGAAGAAGACAAGGAAACCCTTTCCCATGGTTGCCTAGGGAAAGTACTTAGGGTTTGATTACAATGGCGGACAGACTTCAGTCCGTCCGCCATCATTTCCTATTTGGGACCGCACGCCAACAAGGCGGCAGTCCCACACGCCGAATTACGATGCGACCGCCACTACGGCAGTCGCATTGCCTATTTTTTGTATTGCGCCGGGGATGCGGTCAGCAGCCCCCGCCGCAATACAAAAAATAGGGTGTTTACATATTTATGCACTACGTGGCAGGCACCATGTGGTGCCTGCCACATGGTACAGGGATATGTAGGGGGCAACATAGGTGCCCCCCAGGGCCCGGGTACCAGCCCCATGGGTAAGGGGGGCCCGCTACGGGCCCCCAAATCCGTTACTGCCAGCCGTTTCACAGCAGGTTGACCACCGCAGAACGACCGGCGGAAAGGGATATTGTAATCTCCACGGCGGTGCCTGACAGGCACAGCCGCCATTCTGGGAATGAAGAGCGGTCCGCCAGGTGGTCGGAATGCTTCCAACCGTCAGGTCCATGGCGGTCAGTCTTTCCGACCGCCAACACACCGCCTGCCATCATAATGTGGTGGGCGGTGATTCAGTCACCAATGGCTAGGAGACCGCCACAGACAGCCTGTCGGTGACGGTCGCCCCGCCATTGTAATCATGCCCTCATGGATCTCTTCTATTAGACTTATTGAAATATTTTCTGATGTCCCTGTTAGTCTAGCATTAAACAGATTATGCCTATTAGATATTTTCTATTTGAAACCACCATTACAATTGCTTGCCTTCAAGGATCTGAATCGTATGAGTCCTATGATTCGTGAAAACAAATATATATATGAAATCCTTTCACACTTTTTGGAACTCACAGAGTTTATGCTTCAAAATTGATTATAGATAATACTGAGGGCTTCCGGATCATGGATATTGATGTAGTACCCTACCAACTAGTGGCCATTGATGAATGTGGTAGACCCCGTCCAACAGCTTACCATATTGTACCACAAAAAATTAATTTCGATCCAAAACAGCTAGTAGTTACTAAAAAAGAAGATGAGAGGGTTGCTCATGATTGGACAAGATGAAAGGAGATGATAGGCAAACGATTATGACCAATTAGGAAACACTTGGACTTGGTTACCCATAGCCCTTTCAAACACATTTAGATATTCCATCTAGTTAATTAGTTGTCTCTATATTGAAAAAAGTTTGTATAATTTTGCACTGTATCAAATATGCTTAATAATACACTATATACTAGATGGGGTGTGGATTGTCTCTCGTAGAAATTCATCAACATATTGAATGTCTATGTTCCTCCAGGAGGAATGGTAGAGGTAAGTCTATTCTAGATGCTCTTGAAGAAGTGGTCCTAACAATTAGATCCAACTGCAGAGAAATAATACATCATAGAAAAATATTCTGTGAGAACTTCAATATCTCTTTGGGCAATGACAAAAGAAGACCTCTCTTGGTAATCCCATGCTCTGATCATGATCTCATTGTGCTTTCCACTAATGGCAAACAAATTAAAACCCTGCATTTGAAATAGAGATATTGTAAAAAAGAAACCTGCCCTATACACAGTCAATGAGGCAGCAAGAGGGCAATCAGGTAGAATCTTGAAAAATATAATATCCTTGCCCCGAGCATGGTGAAGTCAGTTCACTCTAGCATGAAAGAATTGTTCGAGAGTAAGGCGATAATCCTATATGAGCAATTTATCCCTAAGGTATCCTTTTCTTGACTACTATCAGAAACTGTTAATCAAGTTAGAAATGGTAACTAAAATGGCAACTGGTATCACCAAGACATCTGGACCATGGAGACAGAGCTGTTACACGCCTTAGTGGAACGATATGAGTCAATAGACTCAGAGATAACTTTTGTTAAACTAAGGAGAAATTATGAAGATTTGATTCATGGGAAATAGCTTGCAAAGCACCAATAAATTGGGAGATATAAGGCAATCTGCTACTAAAACAAACTCTGGATGATTTTGGTCACTTATTTCCTGTGGCTATAATTGCCTGAGGAATTACCAGGGATGATGCCTGTCCCTTTATGAAGCTTTATGCTTCTGGTACTATTAAAACCAAGCCTATACAAGTCATAAATGCAATCAGACATTTGTTCACAATGAATGACACCTTTGAGATCACAAATGCAGCGGTAGAAAATGCCACTGCAAGACAAAAACCAAACAAAGCTCTCATCCCGACTTTGCACCAGTATATTTTTATAAAGCTGCACCAAAATGATGAGCTACAGTCCTCACTAATGTTTTTTATACACTCTTGAGAATAGGTAACTGTTAGACCTGGCATTCTTGGCGTGGTTTTCCCCAAACTTTTTTCCTTCAGACCTCCTGTTTGTGCTGACTTAGTTTTTACTGGCCTTAGGACTTTGTGCACTTTACCACTGCTGACCAGTGCTAAAGTGCTTGTGTTCTTGACTTAAAACATGTTGAATTGGCTTGTACCCAATTGGCATGCTTAATTTACTAGTAAAGTGGTGCTGCCTGTACCCAGGGCCTGTAAATTTAATGCTATTAGTGGGCATGCAGCACTGATTGTGCCACCCACTTAAGTAACACTTTAAACATGTCATTTCAAAAGTATAATTTCCAAATGGGAACAAGTAACCCCTTCATGTTTGGTATCTCTGGAAGTGCATTTTGAAATCTTAAATTATGGTGAAGTCTGATTTTAAATTACATTTCTGAAAATGCCACTTTTAGAAAGCTAAAATTTACAATCACAAGAGCACAACCCAAATGTCCATGTGAACATGGGTATAAAGTTCATAGCTTAAGGCAAGTATTCACATGAACTCATTCTCTAAAAAGCAATATAGTAATACAGAAAATCCTGGATAGACTTAATCTCACAAAAACATTAGTATTTTTACAGAAAATTATTTCTGTTCTGATTCAATCTTAAAAGAAAAACCAACCAGTATTCGGAATAAATTCGGTTCAGCCGAATCAAAATTTATTTTTTCATCAATATCAAAGGTACATCCTCAATCACAAAAAGTATAAAATGTAACAGTCAAGTAAATACTGAAGAGATGTTTCACTAGAACCCCAAGTGACAAGAACCAAAACCGTAAAGGAAAAAGTGACAATATAGGTGAACATAAATGGTATATTGGTTACTTTTATAAGACAGCCAAATTACATTACTATTTTTTCAAACCTTTACAAACACAGCGCGTAGAGTACCGGTCTTTATTTATTCAAAAATAATAAGGGCTGTCTTTGTTGGTGTCGATGGCATTTCGACCCTTTGCGGATGTCAGGGTCTCATCAGGACAAGGATGAGCCTGGGAAGCTAACAGCATGAGTGTAATTACTGATCAGGACTCATGATATAAGGCTGGATGTGTATTAAACACAAAAAATGTAATTAAACATACTAGTGGTGTAAAGGAAGGAGTAAAGGAGCAAATGGAGTCAGCCAAACCAGCAGGTCCGACTCCAACACCAGGGGATGACCTCATACTGGTGTAAGTGAATAGCAAGGAGGTTCAATTCTGATGTACACTCGTAAGTGGTCATAACTCTGAATAGTATTGTTTTGTATAATGCCACAGCTCTATATACAGGTTGGGTATGGTGGCCAGTAACATGTGCTAGACCCCGTAACTCAAGAGTGGATGGGAGAGCCTCTAAAGGGTGAATGGTGCGCTGGAGAGTATTTCTGTGTGTCGACTCGGTCATTAGTTCACGGTCAGGATAAAGGTGGCGGACTCCCGATCAGAGACCCATTCGGTGTAATTACTGGGACTAATCTGGGACTGTATCCGACCTGTGCTCCATTGCAGTCGGCCTGAACTGTTGACTTTGACCCGGTCCAGCACGATCAGATAGCCGCCAGTGGCGCTTTATGCATTTAGATGCTATTTGACAGCTTATTCTTCAAAACTTCACAACTCCGGTTCTACTTATTGGATTTTGTTTTTTTAAAGTCTTGCTTTATTTATTAAATTCAGCTCTATTTTTCTAACCTGGTGTGTGACCTTTTTGTGTGGTGTTTTCACTGTTGTACTGTTTGAAGTGTTGCACAAATACTTTACACATTGCCTCTAAGTTAAGCCTGACTGCTCTGTGCCAAGTTACCAAGTGGTTGAGCACAGATTAATCTGGGGTTTGCTTGTGCCTTACCCAGACAAGGATTATGGTTTCTTCTTGACCATGGCTCACCCCACTGACACCAACAACCCAATTTCTTACAAGTACATTAAAACAAGGCTTTTTCAGAGGGGCTGTATTAGAGCTTAGATTCAGGAGCCCCTAGCAAATGATTGCTTCTCCAGCTAAATCTCAGTTAGAAATTAACCTGACCTCTGTTATGGGAAATTATGGCATCATGTGTGCTCCAAAGTGACAGGAGTGACATTAATTATATAAAAAAACAAATTAAATAAAGTTTCCTTACACCATACAACATTATATTTCAAGGGCTCAACAAACCAACTTCTGAAACCAAGAAAACAAACAGAGTCAAGAGGACAAAAATACAGTGAATTTTAAAAGGGTAGCGGGGTCACAGTCAAGTCAAATCTATGCCAGGTTAATCAAAATCAAAGAAATTGCAATGCAACTGATTAGTTGGGACAGGGTACAATGCTTCCGATGTGTACAAATGGTTGGAGTCACGTAATGTTTGCTTCACCCTTACACGTCACAGAAACGTTGTTTTTACATATACACGACCATATACTCTGTGTGCCTAACTTTATTAAGTTGGAGTGAAGCATTCAAATGTACTCCTGAAGTGTATCCATTGTAGAAAACTAGAGACTCATGAACATATGAACATTAATGGTTAGTTTAATCATGAAAACATGTAGTTCTCATTTATATTTATACTCATGCCTCAAGTATTATTGCACTTACTTGAAGCATATTGCACATGTAACCATGAACGCATTATTCATTGTGCCTTTATTTAGAAGTTATTCGCTCATCTATAGTCATGTATTCGAAGTGCACATTGAAAATGCTTAGCTAAAGTTAGCTTGACTAGGCCTTTATTTCTTAACATGAAATGTATTTTTTCTTTGCTCTGCATGTTATTTTCCTTTGCAGGTGCGTTTTTGTGATTTCAAAGCCAGAGAAAGTAGTATTGTGTATTGGAGATAGTGTGGCCTGAGAAGACAAATCTTGGATTTATTGAGCCAAAGAAGCCTCCTATTCATTGCGTATCAGGACAGAGGGATATTCAAGATTATCGTGGCTATCCAAGTTCTGTAGGATGGGAAAGTCTGGAGATGTTGCCATTGCATAATGTGAAGTTCAAGGCCATTGGTCCATGGAGAGGTGGTGAGAGATATGGCTAATGTGGAGTATTTGTGTGTTTTAATCAATGTATGTACTGTTTAGTCTGGCAGATCTCTTTGGAGTTTGAGAGGTGCAGGTCTCATTGCTCCTTTTCTACTTGCAAGTGTGGCTTTATGCTGAATACTTGTTCCCTTTTAGAAGATTTTTTCCGAAATCTTCACTATGCTGACACGTTCCAATTTTCCCATATTCTTTTAGACTTTCCCTTACAACTCAATTACAATTTAGATTTAGAGACCCATTCATGTTCAGGAAGGAGGAGCAGGGTTTCTTAAAATAATACTGTTAGAACTGGGGGTCTCTAGTTGGCTGAGGTATGTACCTTAGTCCAAATAGGGACCCTTGCTTCTAGTCAGGGTAAGGAGGGACACACCCTTAGATAACCCCTGCTCACCCCCTGGTAGCTTGGCACGAGCAGCCAGGCTTATCTCCAAGGCAATGTGTAAAGTATTTGCAACCACACTCCCAGTAACACAGTGATAACACCACAAATGGACACTGTTAGAACTGGGGGTCTCTAGTTGGCAGAGGTAGGTACCTTTGTCCAAATAGGGATCCTTGCTTCTAGTCAGGGTAAGGGGGATACACGACTAAAATAACCCCTGCTCACCCCCTTGGTAGCTTGGCACGAGCAGGCAGGCTTATCTCAGAGGCAGTGTGTAAGGCATTTGTGAACACATACAGTAACCCAGTGACAACACTACAGATGGACACCACACAGGTTGTATTATAAAAATAAGTATTTTTATATAGACTTAACACAAGACCCAAAACGACAAAAATCCACAATACCCGATGAAAAATATGACTGTCAAAGGTAGAAAATAGTTCAGTTCAATAAAGATGGTAAATGCGACACTCAGTGTTCAATGTACCTTTGGATGCATAATGCGATACAAACAAAAGAGTTGCAGGGAAGGTGATGCGTCGGTTCCTTACACGCAAGAACGGTGATGCGTCGGTTCCTTGCTCTGGGGGAGGTGATGCGTCGGTTCCCTACTGCTGCGTAGGGGACGGTGATGCGTCGGTTCCTTACCGGAGAGGAGGTGATGCATCGGTTCTTCACCGCGTGGGGAGGTGATGCGTCGGTTTCTTACTGCGCTTCTGTGGCAATGCGACCAGCAGCGCCGCGATGCGATGACGACCCGGTGCAATGAAACAAAATGGCGTCTTCTTCTTGATGCGACACTCAAGGGGCGATGCGTGCACGCCCGATGGCCGTGCGGCGACTCAGTGAATCTTCTGAGCCGCGACAGGCCCTGCGACACGCTTCTCCGATGATGCGACGGCGTCTGATGCGACTGCGACACTCTTCTCCGGTGATGCGAGGTGCTTCGGTGATGCGATGGTGACAGCGGCGGCACGCTTTCTCGGCGATGCGACGACAGCGGCTGCGGCGGCGACCCGCTTCTTCTTCGTGAATTGCGCTTCCAGCTCCCAGCGACACGCAGTCTCTCAGAAGGCCCAACACAACAGCAGGCACTTCAAATTCCCAGCAAGGGAATTCAGGGGAGCTGGTTGGTGAAGTCTTGTGTCCCTGAGACTTCAGCAGGAGGCAAGCTCAATCTTCAAGCCCTTGGAGATGTTCTGCAAGATGATGAAAGTAGCACAAAGTTCCTTTCTCCTTTCTTTGGCAATCAGGCAACCACTGCAGGCCAATCCCTCAAACAGCACACAGCATAGGGATAGTCTCCTCCTTCAGCTTCTCTGGTTCCTCTCCTCAGCAAAGGTTTGTCTTGTTTGTTCCAGAAGTGATCTAAAGTCTTGGGGTCAGGGCCCCAGTATTTATACCCATAAATCCTTTGTCCTCTGAAGGCAGAGGGTACTGTACCTAGTCCAAACCAGTTCTGGGTGCATTCTGCCAGTGCACACCCTCTTCCTTTGTCAGTGTGGGCCAGGGACATCAGACGCACCCCAGGAGGTGGAGCCAGCATTGTGGAATGCAGGCACAGCCCTATTCAGGCCCAGGTGCTACCCCTCCCACCACTCTACATGCAGGTAGGTCTATTCAGCCCTGTGCTGACTCACCCTGTCTCCTGGAGTCCCCCAGCCCCTGTCACTCACAAACCCAGACATACAATACACAAGCTAGCAGAGGCAGGCTGGATGGTTAGGGAAGAAAATACATACTTTCTAAAAGTGGTATTTTCAAACACAGAATGTTAAAACCAACTTCACTAAAAGATGTATTTTATCATTCTGAGTTCAGGCATACTAAATTCGTTTTTCTACCATGTTCCCTGGGTCAGTTAGGATTATAAGATGTTATAATCAAACTGCCCATTCTGGCCTATGGGGACAGGTAGCCTTGCAATAGTGACAAGCATTGGCATAGCCAATAGGTCTCGCCTTTGGGACCTTATAAGTGTTTAGTTATCCAGCACAATATCCTTGGTGCAACAACATCAAGTGTTGCATGGCTAAACACTTATAAGGTCCCAAAGGCGAGACCTATTGGCTATGCCAATGCTTGCTCTATTATTCAGACAGGCATACGGTTGGGATGTGAGTCTCCCATGACCCTTTGCTCTCTGCACCATGTAACCTTTTTGGTGTATGTGCGCGTTATAAATTTGCTGTAACATAACATTAGCATTGTGTTCACTGCCCCACCACTGGCAATACATTATTACCACGTGTGATTCAAGCGATATAAACCAAGTCTATACAATATAGAGAGGATTCACTAGCCCCTCCTGTGAATAGATGCAGTAGAGTATGTTATCCCAGAAAGGTTGACTCCAATACTAAAGTGCAAATCAAAGCCTAAATCCTTGGTCTCTAATGTGTATCCAGAATAGGTCCTTGGCAACCGTTCATGAAATTACAGTGAATTCCAATCTCCTGGTAACAAGTTTCTGGGTGCAACAACTGAATGTCAAAATACTACCTAGCAAGGAACGCTCTGAACCATGAGGAACTTATACTTAATAGATCAAGATGGCTGGCACTCTGGGAAATGTAGTTTGTTTTGATTTCACTTGCACATTTTCAGTAGTGCAGGCACCGCAGCTGTAAAGCCTCCCACCAAACATCACTTACACTCTGGGTGTACTGCTCACCTCCTTTGCAGCAGAACAATTGCACCACTGAAACTTGGAGTGTGATCTCTGCTGTTTTGATGTTTGAAAATCTCAATACACAGATTTGACAAAAAATAACAACTCGTCCCCATAGGCACCACTGTTATTTTTACTATGATGCGCAGTGAGCCATGGCGTATAGCAAGGAAATAATCTTTTTACACAGTGACAAAATGTGAAACATTGAGCTGCACCAGGGCTTTAAGTGTGCCGGGTCTTGCCGATGCCCAGCACCGACAGTTCTAAAAAGCAGCTGCTGAGATGGGTCCCTATCTGGCTCTCCATTTTTGCCCTCACCCTCAGGGTGAAAAATAAATCTTGATGTGCAGCAGTATCACCACTTCACTGCTTTTGATTTAACTTCACAGAGACTCTTTTTAGTTATTTCAGTCTCATCATTTCAGAACTGAAGCATTTTCAATATTATATACCACAAAGCCGTGGTTGTTACTTTTTTCCTGTGCATTACATCCATTGACAAAGCCAATAGTCCTGGCTTGTTGTAGGTATGATGTTACTTGCTGCATTATATATCTGGATACAATGACAGAAAAAACAAAATATCAGTCGGGCGGCACACTACGCAGCTAAGCACAGATTTTTAGCTTTCATGTTTTAAGCCACGCCCTTGATTACATCGGCCACGCCCCTTTGAGAGTTTTTCATCCCACTCAAAGCTCTGGGCTGCACAATTTGTGCAATTTAATCCCCCCTCCCTCCCCCACCCCCCACTTAACATCATAGCAGTGAATTTCTTATTGGTGTGCTGAAGGGCCCCTACACCAAAAGGAATGAATTGTACGTCCGTGCCTATCGTCGGTCACATAACCCACCAAGACAGTCCGCATTCTGCCCGATGTCACGTGCAACACTTTAACTGATAGAATCTTTTAATTTACTTAAAACAATGGCTTTGCATCGTGTCCTCAAACGTCACTCGAAAAAATGTATCTACCAAAGTATTGTAAGGCAATCCTGCCATTGTACAGACAAAAGTGTATAATTGTGTTCAAGGATCTGTTTGAATAATAGAATTAAAAAATCACAAAAACACGGTGTCTCAATCCGAGCTTTCTTTCCCCTCTTCACGTTTCAACACACACGACAGAAAAACACATGCTCTGTCTCAGCAAATCCTTCAAGCAGAAAGTGCTCTTTCCTCGGTTTTCGTTTCGCAGCGCTTGTTGTTACGACGATAACATATGGTGAGCAGCTTTGTTCCCTGGATGAATTGTTGACAACAGACGGACAATTAATTGTTCTCTGAGAAAGTGCGTTTTCATCCAGTTTGTTAGTCTGTGTCTCAACTGATAGATATATTATCCAATTAACACGGACCCGAAAGGAACACTTCAGCCTCTGAGGCGATAAAACCTCAGGAACCAGAGCAGCTCAGGAGCGCGATCAAAGCGTGTGCAAAATGGGCTTTTAGAACAAAAGAAACTGAATACAAAAAAAAAAAAATCAAGCTGATATTTCAAAGAAACGCTTTGAGGAAACTTTGACACACTCCTGATCTGAACCTCTGTAACAAGCGAGATTTAACCTCACATCCAACCTGACAGAACATCAAAAGAAAACTGGTACTAATGCGATTCCATGCAATGCTCCATTTTACCCTCAATGAAAGAATAACAAGCATTGGCCGCGCAGCTGTGAAACTGACACGTAATCGCGAGGAAGAGGGTTTTCGAAGTGCAAACAGTGGCTTTTGATGGCTACCAGCTTGCGTTCACGCGAGCGTCCAGATGGCGAGGGAAGCCATATGGCGGCTCATCTTGCATGCACGCTCGCGTGAACGCAGGCTAGTCGCCAGCAAAAGCCACTGTTTGCACTTCCAAAACCCGCTTACTAAAAGTCTCGCCAGAGCACCGCATGCGCGCTGGCTCAGGCGAGACCTAAAAAACGAAATTGGCTGTAATTCACTATCAGGACATGCCACACACACCAGGGCATGTCCTACCTTACACATACAATGCATCCTGCCCTAGGGCCTACCCTAGGGGTGACTAATATGCAGGAAAGGGAAGGTTTGGGGACTGGTAAGTGGGTGCACTTACCAAGTCGACATGGCAGTACCAGACTGCACACAGGCTCTGCAATGGTAGGCCTGAGACACACTTTACAAGCTGCTCCTGTGGGTGGCACAACCAGTGCTGCAAGCCCACCAGCAGCATTTGATTCACAGGCCCTGGGCACAAACAGTGCACTGTACTAAGGTCTGACAGTGAATCAAATAGGCCAAACATGGAGTCACTAATCCACACATTAATTTATAACAGAGAGCATATGCACTTTAGCACTGATCAGCAGTGGTAAAGTGCCCAGAGTCATAAAACCAACAAAAACAGGTCAGAGAAAGTACAGGAGGAAGGCAAAAAGTTCAGGGATGACCCTGCAAAAAGGAAAGGGCCAAGTCCAACACAACCCCCTTGCAGCCAAAACGCAGGGTAGACCAAACACTACCTTGATGGGCTTCCCTGCTTTGGGCAATAGAACCTGGACCCTGGCCCGCAACAGCAGGGGCATATTCCAGTTCTACGCCAATCTGAACCTATTTGGATCCCTCTGTCAATACTCTCAGGGCCCACTAAGCTAACCCATGGGGAACCCTTCTCCTCACCTGTGGACACCATCTGTGCAGCACCTAACCTTAGCTTGCTCACAGGTGTGTCCCAACAGACAGACAGTAGCCACATGGCCAACACAGAGGTGTGGCCCAGTCCACCCCCAGGGTGCGATTCTTGTCCCCCCCCAGGGGACACCCTGTCCACCAGGACAGCAAGCCACAGTGGCCACTGACAGTGGTCAGTGATGAGACCCAGGCCTTATGCCTCGCAGGGCTCTCAAACCTCTGTGGCGTTAGAGAGCGGGGGGCAGTAGCCCCAGGTGCTTGGCACCCTTTGTCCACTCTCCCTCCTGTCAGGTCAGGTATGACATCCTGACACTGACCCACCAGCCCCAGGCCTGTACCTGGCGGCTGGACAGGAGACTGGGGTGGGCTTTCCCACACCCAGTCCTCCTTCTCCTCGTTGGGGCTCTGTACCCTCCCACCTGCAGTGGTACCCCCTTCCAGAATTGTCAGGGCACCTGTGGCAGGTGTCCCGCACAATTCGCCCACCAGTTCAGGACCTCTCTCCAGCAACTGGTCTACCAACCTGGGATCTAAACACTCAGGTTGCACCGGGGTCAGAGGCGAGGACTCCCTCCCTCTGCACCCCCTTCCAGAGCACTGTACCCTCCCAACTGGAGTGGTACCCCTAGAAGCTCCATTGGTCAGGACACTGCTTACAGTTATCCCTCCCTCCAGGTCAGACAACACCTGAACCTGGCTTCCCAACCCAGGGACTAACCCCTGCGGTTGAACACTTGCCCGGCACACCAGGACTTCATGGGGAGCACATATGCCCCCCCCGAGGGTGCACACAACTCATGTGTCGTGTGACAGTCTGCCTGGCGCAGATCTCCCGACCCCTGTCCATCTGACAGTGCGTGAAGATCCCCCAGGACAGAAGTGGTGTCACCATGGTCATTCACTGGTGGCTCAGCCCTTCTGGCTGGCCCCTGACCCACTCTCTCAGTCTCTCAGAAGGCCCAACACAACAGCAGGCACTTCAAATTCCCAGCAAGGAAATTCAGGGGAGCTGGTTGGTGAAGTCTTGTGTCCCTGAGACTTCAGCAGGAGGCAAGCTCAATCTTCAAGCCCTTGGAGATGTTCTGCAAGCGAATAAAAGTAGCACAAAGTTCCTTTCTCCTTTCTTTGGCAATCAGGCAACCACTGCAGGCCAATCCCTCAAACAGCACACAGCATAGGGATAGTCTCCTCCTTCAGCTTCTCTGGTTCCTCTCCTCACCAAAGGTTCGTCTTGTTTGTTCCAGAAGTGATCTAAAGTCTTGGGGTCAGGGCCCCAGTATTTATACCCATAAATTGTTTGTCCTCTGAAGGCAGAGGGTCCTGTACCTAGTCCAAACCAGGTCTGGGTGCATTCTGCAGTGCACACCCTCTTCCTTTGTCAGTGTGGGCCAGGGACATCAGACGCACCCCATGAGGTGGAGCCAGCATTGTGGAAGGCAGGCACAGCCCTATTCAGGCCCAGCTGCTACCCCTCCCACCACTCTACATTCAGATAGGTCTATTCAGCCCTGTGCTGACTCACCCTGCCCCCAGCCCCTGTCACTCACAAACCCAGACATACAATACACAAGCTAACAAAGGCAGGCTGGATGGTTAGGCAAGAAAATACATACTTTCTAAAAGTGGTATTTTCAAACACAGAATATTATAACCAACTTCACTAAAAGATGTATTTTATCATTCTGAGTTCAGGCATACTAAATTCGTTTTTCTACCATGTTCCCTGGGTCAGTTAGGATTATAAGATGTTATAATCAAACTGCCCATTCTGGCCTATGGGGACAGGTAGCCTTGCAATAGTGAAAAACGAAATTGGCTGTAATTCACTATCAGGACATGCCACACACACCAGGGCATGTCCTACCTTACACATACAATGCACCCTGCCCTAGGGCCTACCTTAGGGGAGACTAATATGCAGGAAAGGGAAGGTTTGGGGACTGGTAAGTGGGTGCACTTACCAAGTCGACATGGCAGTACCAGACTGCACACAGGCTCTGCAATGGCAGGCCTGAGACACACTTTACAAGCTGCTCCTGTGGGTGGCACAACCAGTGCTGCAAGCCCACCAGCAGCATTTGATTCACAGGCCCTGGGCACAAACAGTGCACTGTACTAGGGTCTGACAGTGAATCAAATAGGCCAAACATGGAGTCACTAATCCACACATTAATTTATAACAGAGAGCATATGCACTTTAGCACTGATCAGCAGTGGTAAAGTGCCCAGAGTCATAAAACCAACAAAAACAGGTCAGAGAAAGTACAGGAGGAAGGCAAAAAGTTCAGGGATGACCCTGCAAAAAGGGCCAAGTCCAACAGACACCACACTGGTTTCATAAAAATAGCAGTATCTTTATTAAAAGGAATACTATGAGACCAAACGATAGAAAACCAACATATGCGTATTCGTAATAATTCACTTGGCCGATTATTGGGCCAGCAATCACTTGTAGGTTCTTGCGGTATTAATGAGCAATTTACGATCTCTAATGCAGTCCTAATGCAATGCTATGCAGTTCGTAATGCAGCTCGTAATGTAATACTAGGACAGTCCTTAATGCAAGAATCAGGCAGTTCGTAATGCAATAATAATGCGATTCGTAATGCAAGAATCAGGCAGTTCGTAATGCAATAATAATGCGGTTCGTGATACAAGAATCAGGCAGTTCGTAATGCAATAATAATGCGGTTCGTGATGCAAGAATCAGGCAGTTCGTAATGCAATAATAATGCGGCTCGTAATGCAATCTGCGCGGTCAACTCGGGCACCACTAGGACCCAACAGCAGAGGCAACGGTCATAGGCTTACAGGGGCGGCCCCGGTCCTGAAGGGCAGGTCCGGGCCGCTCGGGAACTCAGTGCCTCTAATGTGGTGCAGCGGAAGAGAGCTCGGAGCTCTCCTGTACTCCTCCTGCACGCCTCCCCAGGCCACACACGCTTGCGGCTCCCGACCGGAGTCCAAGCCTTACCTGGGGGGGTGTGCTGCCTCGTTCTCTCTCTCTCCCTGCTCGTCCCTCTGTGCGATCCCGACCACGTTGCGGCTCTGTTGCTAGGCGACGCTGTAGCCGGACAGGTTACGGCGCGGCCTTCTCCGTCTTTGATGATCTTGGGCATATTCCTTTCGACGAACAACGATCACGATCCCTTTCACCTTGTAGCTTCCTTAGCTTCAAGAAATCCTTTAGCACGTTGCGGCTCGGGCCGGCAGCGATGATCCTTACTCACAGCCTCAGTTACGATGACGGCTCGGGCCACAAACAGCAGTACAGCAGCGTGGACGATGTTTCACGCTGCGGGGGCAATGCGTTCACAAGGCACTTCGTAAACAGTACCACGGACCACACGGCAGTCTCAGGCGTGCAAGAGCACCACGCACACAGCGTCGCTGAGACACGGTCCTCAGTTTCAAGTGCCCCGTTAGCACGTTGCGGCTCGGGCCGGAGGCGGTGATCCTTCCTCACAGCCTTAGGTAAGATGACGGCTCGGGCCACAACAGCAAGGCAGCAGCGTGGATGATGTTTCACGCTGCGGGGGCAGTGCGATCACGGGGCACCTCGCAAACAGTACCACGGACCACACAGCAGTCTCAGGCGTGCAAGAGCACCACGCACACAGCGTCGCTGAGACACAGTTGGAAACTTTGTGTTCCTGAGTTTCCACAACAGGGGACCAGCTCTCCTCGGGCCCTTGGAGACACGCTACTTCAGGACACAGCACACAGCAAAGTCCTCACAAGAAGGGGGACACAGCACACAGCAAAGCCCCTTGTCCTCTCCTTAGTCAAACCAGCAAACTGCAGGCCAGCCCCAGAACACACAGCAAGGGCAGTCCTTCTCTTCAGTCTCTTCAGCTGTTCTTCTTTGGCCGAGGTTCCTCTTGAGCACCAAGGAGGTTCAATCCTTTTTCAATATGGATTTCAGTCTTCAGTTCAGGGGTTTCAGCTCTTACATATATACCCCTAAATGCCTTTGAAGTCTTTGTGTTCAGGGGGCTCTGACCTCGGTCCAAAACCAGACCTGGGTGTTTTCCTGCCAGTGCACACCCTCCTCCTTTGATAGTCAGGGTCTGGGGCCCAGACGCTCAGCAGGAGGTGGAGCCATCCTTTTGTGGCAGCAACACAGCCCTCTTCACATCCAGGGGGCTACTCCTCCCCCTCACATCAAATGCAGGCCAGGCTGTTGCTGTCTCACCTTCTCCTCCCTGGGGTCAGGACACTTCCCAGACCCTGTCACGTCTAAACCCAGGCAGGCAATATACAACCAGGCAGAGGCACACAAGATGGTTTAAGACAAGAAACCAGCCACTTCTGAAAGCTTGGTTTCTAAACACACAATTCAAAAACCATCTTCACAAAAATATGTGTTATTAAATTCTGAGTTCAGGCACACTAAACTCCATCTCTCCATCTTATGCCTATGGGAAGATGTGCTGGAAACATGGGACACAGCATTCCGCATTCTGTCCTATGGGGAAGATGGCCTTGCATCAGTGAAGAACGATTTTGCCAGTATTTCACTGTCAGGACATGGTACACACCTCAGTACATGTCCTACCTTTCACATACACTGCATCCTGCCCAGGGGGGTACCTTGGCCTACTATAGGGGTGTCTGATGTGCATAAAAAGGGAAGGTAAGGCCTGGCAAGTGGGTGCACTTGTCAGGACAACAAGACAGTTAACAAACTGCGTGCAGGCACTGCAGTGGCAGGCCTGAGATCTCTCTTTAGGGCTACTTGTGTGGGTGGCACAATTAGTGCTGCAGGCCCACTAGTAGCATTTGCATTACCAGCCCTGGCACACATAGTGCACTTTACTAGGGACTTCACTAGTAAGGCAAACATAGCAATTATGGACAACCAATTACCATAACACTTTATACAGGGAGCACTTGCACTTTGACACTGATCAGCAGTGGCAAAGTGCCCAACGCATCTAAGCCAGTAAAACGAAATCCATCACAGCATCAAAAATCGAAGAGGTAGAGGCAAAAAGTCAGGGTAACCACGCCAAGAAATGCCAGGTCTAACACGTGTCCCCTCCAGCTGAAAAGTGGGGAGAACTACCCACCCTCATGAGAGTTCTCATCATTAAGGCGGAAAAATCTGGACAGACCATCAGCATTGGTGTGTTCTGTTCCAGGGCGGTGTTCCACCGTAAAGTCCATTCCCTGTAGGGAGATGGACCACCTCAACAGTTTTGGGTTCTCACCCCTCATCTGCATCAACCATCTGAGGGGCCTGTGGTCTGTCTGAACCAGGAAGTGAGTCCCAAACAAGTAGGGCCTCAGCTTCTCCAGCGCCCAGACCACAGCAAAAGCTTCCCTTTCAATTGCACTCCACCTCTGTTCCCTGGGAAGTAGCCTCCTGCTAATGAAAGCTACGGGTTGGTCCAAGCCCTCGTCGTTCACTTGTGAGAGTACTGCTCCCACACCATGCTCTGAAGCATCTGTCTGCACCACAAATTCTTTGGAGAAATCAGGCGCCTTGAGCACGGGCGCCGTGCACATGGCAGTTTTCAGGGCATCAAAAGCGGTCTGGCAGGCATCAGTCCAGATCACCTTCTTGGGCTGCTTCTTTGAAGTCAGTTCTCTCAAGGGGGCAACAATGGTGCCATATCCCTTCACAAACGTCTGTAATACCCCGTGAGTCCTAAAAAGGCTCCTACCTCTGACTGGGTCTTGGGGGGTTCCCAAGCCAGAATGGTATCAATTTTTGCCTGTAGGGGTGCCACCTGGCCGCTCCCTACCTGGTGTCCTAAGTACACACCTGAACCCTGCCCTATCTGGCACATACTTGCCTTGATAGTGAGGCCTGCCCTCTGCAGGGCCTTAAACACTTCGCAGAGGTGTTGCAAATGTTCCTCCCAACTGGAGCTGAACACAGCAATGTCATCCGGGTAGGCGGCGCTGAATTCCTCCAGCCCACACAGCACCTGGTTAACCAATCTCTGGAAGGTGGCAGGGGCGTTCTTCAATCCAAAGGGCATAACCCAGAATTGGTAGTGCCCCTCTGGTGTTCAGAACGCTGACCTCTCTTTGGCCCCCTCGGTCTAGGCAATCTGCCAGTACCCAGACGTCAAGTCAAATGTACTGAGGTACCGGGAAGCTCCCAGCTTATCCACGAGCTCATCAGCTCTGGGGATGGAGAGAGCGTCAGTCTTGGTGACCGCATTGAGCCCACGGTAATCCACACAGAACCGGAGTTCTGGGGTGGCACCAGGCGCAGCAGCTTTTGGTACAAGGGCCTCTGGGCTAGCCCAGGGGCTGCTGGATGGCTCAATTACCCCTAGCGCCAGCATCTTGGAAACCTCCTCCTTGATGCTGGCCCTGACCTTATCAGCTACTCTGTAGAATTTCTGTTTTACAGGCAAGCTGTCTCCAGTGTCCACATCATGGACGCACCAATGGGTGACTCCTGGGGTCAGGGAGGCGAACTGACCCAACACCTGGCGACAGTCCCTCTGCTGTTCTGGGGTCAGGGTAGGCGAGAGGTTCACCCCATCCACTGACCCATCCTTCTCTCTGGATGACAGGAGGTCAGGGAGAGGTTCACTCTCCTCTTCCACCCCATCATCTGTAGCCAAGAGCATGGTCACATCAGACCTCTCAAAATGGGGTTTGAGGCGGTTCACATGGAGAACCCTCAGAGGGTTCCTAGGAGACTGTGAGTCAACCAGGTAGGTAACTTCGCTCCTGCGCTCCACCACCTCATAAGGCCCAGTCCACTTATCCTGGAGCGCGCAGGGCTCCACTGGTGCCATCACCCACACTTTTTGCCCAGGTTGAAACTCGACCAGAGTGGCATTCTGGTCATACCACCGTTTCATTTCTTCCTGGCTGGCTTCCAGATTTGTCTCAGCGAGTTGCCTGAAACGCCTAGTTTGGTTCCTGAAGGCCAGCATGTAGCTATATACATCCTGGGGGGGTTTACTAGGAGCCTTCTCCCAGCCCTCCTTCACCAAACTCAAGGGTCCTCTTACATGGTGCCCATACAGGAGCTCAGAGGGGCTGAACCCTAGGGACTTCTGTGGCACCTCTCTGTAAGCAAACAGCAGGCATGGTAAGAGGACGTCCCACTTACACCTCATGGGTTCCTCAAGACCCATAATCATGCCCTTCAGGGTCCGGTTAAATCTCTCAACCAGAGCGATGCCCTGGGGGTGGTAAGGCGTGGTGAACTTGTAGGTTACACCGCACTCCTTCCACAGAGATTTCATATACCTAGATATGAAATGAGTACCCCGGTCGGACACCACCTCTCTGGGGAACCCCACGCGGGAGAAAATCCCCATCAGGGCACGGCCCACCACGGGGGCTGTCACCGTCCAGAGAGGGATGGTTTCCGGGTACCGGGTGGCATGGTCCACCAAGACCAGGATGAACATGTTGCCCATGGCTGTCTTGGGATCCAGAGGCCCCACGATGTCAATGCCCACCCTCTCAAAGGGGGTGCTGACTACAGGGAAAGGTTGGAGAGGAGCCTTGCACTTCCTCCCACTCTTACCACTTGCCTGGCAAGTCTGATAGGTCCTGCAATGAGTATCAGAACTCTTGCGCATTTGAGGCCAGTAGAAGTGGGTGACAAGCCTCTCAAAGGTCTTCTCCTGCCCCAAATGTCCTGCTAAAGGTACATCATGAGCCAACCCCAGTAGGAAGGCCCTGAAGCGCTGGGGTACCACCAGCACATGGGCTGACCCAGGCTCAGCAACCTTAGGCTCGCTATATAGGAGATCGTTCTCCCAGTAAATCACATGTGACCCGGACTGATCACCTGCTGCCTGGTTTGCTGCCTGTTGCCGCAAACCTACAAGAGAAGGGCACTTTTTCTGCTCCTCACAGAATTCCTCCCTGGAGGGCCCTCCCTCCTGCTGCCATTCGGTCAGCTCAGGTAGGTCTCCCAGTTCAGCTACTTGCTCCCCCGTAGGTTCCAGGGCATCCCCCTCAAGGGGTGCCTCCACCTGGACCGTGGGAACTGTGGGGGCCAGTTTCCCGCGCCCCCGGCCTCTTCTCTTTAAGGCAGGCACCTGAGCCACTGTTTCAGGCTCCAGGTCCTCTTGAACACCTTTACTGGCTGCCATAGACCGAGTGGTCACACAAGCCCACTCAGGCAGACCCAACATCTCCAAATGCGCCTGGCGCTCCACCTCCTTCCAGGGGGAACTCTCCAGGTCATTCCCCAGCAGACAGTCTACAGGCATGGACGGACTTACAACGACCTTCAAGGAACCTGAGACCCCCCCACTCCAAAGGGAACTAGCGCCACCTTGCAGAGGCGCACGGAGTTGTCTGCTGCAACTACAGGGTGAAGTACATTGGGAATTACCTGCTCCTCAGACACCCACTGACACCTGACAGATGTCAAACTGGCTCAGGTGTCTCTCAGAGCCTCCACCCTCCTTCCATTGATGGTCACCCACTGCCTGTACTTCTTAGTATTCTCAGGCAGGGAGGCTTCCTGGACAATCTCCCGATCTCCTAATGAGACCAGGGTCATAACTAACCCTGGCCGGCAAATTCCGTTCCGCTCGCGGAACTTGCAAAATTTCGGCATTTCCGCGTTCCGCGCGGAATGCGGAAATGTCGAAACTTCCGCGATCCGCGAGCGGAACGGAATTCGGGTATAAATAAAGCAGGTGCCCGAGTTGAAGCTCAAATTCTGTGAGCGAGGTTGTGGCTAAGCAGATGTGCCTTCTCTCCATTTCTACCCTGAAAAGTTAGCTGTAATCCTTGATGGAGGTCTTTGCATCCTTGATTTTCTCGAGCGCAATCCTCGTGTAGTTCCCGTGACCAGGAGGTTCCTTCTCCTCGTCTGCCGCTGAGATCCTGCTCTGACCCTTTATAAACAAGAGGCATGTGAACGGGCCTAGAAGCCCCGCCCGTTTGGCCTCGCCCCACATACACTAGCGGTATGCAACGTCTTCCCTCCCTTTCCCCACTATGATGGACAGCTTAATCAAAGGACCCCGGTGCTTTCGGCGCGGTGGCAAAGTTACAGACACACAGGTCACTGGGGAAAATTCTTCAGGTCCTTTACGCAGCTGTAGTGTAGGAAAGGAAAGGCACTATACATTTACCCAACGAGGTAGCACTTACTGAGTGATTAGCCAGTAGAAAGTACTCCAGCTGAGTAGAGGTATTGCACAAAACGGAGGCATCTTCTTGGATAAATATGCAGGGTAGGTGTGCAGAATTCGTGAGCGTGGTTAAGCAGATGTGCCTTCTCTCCATTTCCAACGTGAAAAGTTAGTTGTAATCCTTGATGGAGGACTTTGCATCCTTGATTTTCTCGAGCGTAATTCTCGTGTAGAATTCGTGAGCGTGGTTAAGCAGATGTGCCTTCTCTCCATTGCCACCCTGAAAAGCTAGCTGTAATCCTTGATGGAGGTCTTTGCATCCTTGATTTTCTCGAGCGCAATCCTCGTGTAGTTCCCGTGACCAGGAGGTTCCTTCTCCTCGTCTGCCGCTGAGATCCTGCTCTGACCCTTTATAAACAAGAGGCATGTGAACGGGCCTAGAAGCCCCGCCCGTTTGGCCTCGCCCCACATACACTAGCGGTATGCAACGTCTTCCCTCCCTTTCCCCACTATGATGGACAGCTTAATCAAAGGACCCCGGTGCTTTCGGCGCGGTGGCAAAGTTACAGACACACAGGTCACTGGGGAAAATTCTTCAGGTCCTTTACGCAGCTGTAGTGTAGGAAAGGAAAGGCACTATACATTTACCCAACGAGGTAGCACTTACTGATTAGCCAGTAGAAAGTACTCCAGCTGAGTAGAGGTATTGCACAAAACGGAGGCATCTTCTTGGATAAATATGCAGGGTAGGTGTGCAGAATTCGTGAGCGTGGTTAAGCAGATGTGCCTTTTCTCCATTTCCAACGTGAAAAGTTAGCTGTAATCCTTGATGGAGGTCTTTGCATCCTTGATTTTCTCGAGCGCAATTCTCGTGTAGAATTCGTGAGCGTGGTTAAGCAGATGTGCCTTCTCTCCATTTCCACCCTGTAAAGTTAGCTGTAATCCTTGATGGAGGTCTTTGCATCCTTGATTTTCTCGAGCGCAATCCTCGTGTAGTTCCCGTGACCAGGAGGTTCCTTCTCCTCGTCTGCCGCTGAGATCCTGCTCTGACCCTTTATAAACAAGAGGCATGTGAACGGGCCTAGAAGCCCCGCCCGTTTGGCCTCGCCCCACATACACTAGCGGTATGCAACGTCTTCCCTCCCTTTCCCCACTATGATGGACAGCTTAATCAAAGGACCCCGGTGCTTTCGGCGCGGTGGCAAAGTTACAGACACACAGGTCACTGGGGAAAATTCTTCAGGTCCTTTACGCAGCTGTAGTGTAGGAAAGGCACTATACATTTACCCAACGAGGTAGCACTTACTGATTAGCCAGTAGAAAGTACTCCAGCTGAGTAGAGGTATTGCACAAAACGGAGGCATCTTCTTGGATAAATATGCAGGGTAGGTGTGCAGAATTCGTGAGCGTGGTTAAGCAGATGTGCCTTTTCTCCATTTCCAACGTGAAAAGTTAGCTGTAATCCTTGATGGAGGTCTTTGCATCCTTGATTTTCTCGAGCGCAATTCTCGTGTAGAATTCGTGAGCGTGGTTAAGCAGATGTGCCTTCTCTCCATTTCCACCCTGTAAAGTTAGCTGTAATCCTTGATGGAGGTCTTTGCATCCTTGATTTTCTCGAGCGCAATCCTCGTGTAGTTCCCGTGACCAGGAGGTTCCTTCTCCTCGTCTGCCGCTGAGATCCTGCTCTGACCCTTTATAAACAAGAGGCATGTGAACGGGCCTAGAAGCCCCGCCCGTTTGGCCTCGCCCCACATACACTAGCGGTATGCAACGTCTTCCCTCCCTTTCCCCACTATGATGGACAGCTTAATCAAAGGACCCCGGTGCTTTCGGCGCGGTGGCAAAGTTACAGACACACAGGTCACTGGGGAAAATTCTTCAGGTCCTTTACGCAGCTGTAGTGTAGGAAAGGCACTATACATTTACCCAACGAGGTAGCACTTACTTATTAGCCAGTAGAAAGTACTCCAGCTGAGTAGAGGTATTGCACAAAACGGAGGCATCTTCTTCGATAAATATGCAGGGTAGGTGTGCAGAATTCGTGAGCGTGGTTAAGCAGATGTGCCTTCTCTCCATTTCCAACGTGAAAAGTTAGCTGTAATCCTTGATGGAGGTCTTTGCATCCTTGATTTTCTCGAGCGCAATTCTCGTGTAGAATTCGTGAGCGTGATTAAGCAGATGTGCCTTCTCTCCATTGCCACCCTGAAAAGCTAGCTGTAATCCTTGATGGAGGTCTTTGCATCCTTGATTTTTCGAGCGCAATCCTCGTGTAGTTCCTGTGACCAGGAGGTTCCTTCTCCTCGTCTGCCGCTGAGATCCTGCTCTGACCCTTTATAAACAAGAGGCATGAGAACAGGCTAGTAGCCCCGCCCCACATACACTCGCGGTATGCAACGTCTTCCCGCCCTTTCCCCACTATGATGGACAGCTTAATCAAAGGACCCCGGCGCTTTCGGCGCGGTGGCAAAGTTAGACACACAGGTCACTGGAGACAATTCTTCTGGTCCTTTGTAGCTGTAGTGTAGGAAAGGCACTATACATTTTCCCAACGAGGTAGCACTTACGGATTAGCCAGTAGAAAGTACTCCAGTTGAGTAGAGGTATTGCACAAAACGGACTCATCTTCTTGGATAAATATGCAGGGCAGGATTCATTCTGGGCTGGCACGATGCTCCTGTCACAAAAATTAAACCTCAACAGGAAGCACTTACAGATATAAAGGGGCGCAGCAAAATCTCCGCGAGCACGCGAAATTCCGCGTGCTCGCGGAGATTTTTTGCCGTTTCGCGGAATTTTGCGGAACGCAATTCCGCAAATTCCGCCCACCCTTAGTCATAACTGCTTGCTCCTCCCCATTCCAAGGACTCAATTCCTCCCCCAACGCTACACTCACTAAACCCGGTGTTGGAGCACCAGTGGGTGCAGGTGGTTTCTTGGGGCATTTAGGGGCAATGTGACCCACTTCTTTACAGAAATAACAAGTAGGAGGACCCCTGTGGTCCTGCTTGCCCTTAGGGGGCCAGGACCTCTTAGCCTTGGGGGACTGGGACCCTTTTACCTGGGAACTACTGTGGGGTCCTTTAGAGAACTCCTTGTGGTTGCCCTTGTCCTCCCCCACCTTTTGCGGGGGACCCTGTACACCTTTGGCAGTGGTACCCCCAATCCCCTTGTGGACCCTGGTGCTGGTCCAGCGGTCCGCCTCCTCAGCAAGCTTACCGGGATCAGTCAGCTTACTGTCTAAAAGATGCTGGCGCAGCTCTGGAACACACAGACTACTCGAGTGCTCCCAACTAATTAAATTGCATAAGCCCTTAAAATCAGTTACCTTGCTGCTCGTCATCCAACCATCCAGTGCACGCGTGTACGCATTCACACATTCCACCCAACTACTGGATTCCAGTTTCTTGAAGTTCCTGAATTTCTGCCTGTACTGTTCAGGAGTGAGCCCATATCTGAGGCATAAAGCCTCCTTCATATTGGCGTAGGTCAGGGTTCCCGCCCTCTCTAAGGGTGGTAAAACATCTCTCCCAGAAGCCTCAAAGTGTTTCCATAGGCCCGCCCCCCAATGCTTCTCAGGCACCTCATTCATCCTCAGTGCGATCTCCTATGCCGTGAACCACGCATAAATATCATCACCCCTCTGGTAATCTCGCACTAAGTCTTTGGAAATGTACACTTTACCCGCTGGCACTGGCTGTGCGCTGCCACCATTCGAACTGGACTCCACCTGTTTAGCCTTAATGTCCAGTTCCCTCATGCTTAACTCATGCGCTAAAAGAATCTTTTTCTCTTCCAAGGCGAGAGCGTTCTTGCTCTCCTCTGCTCGCTTTTCACTTTCAATGAGCAGCTTTTTCTCCTCTGCTTGAGCCTTAAGTTTTAAAACCTCCAACTCATGCTCTCTGACCCTTTGGTTTTCCTCCAGCTCCTCTGGGGAAAAGCTCCTCCCTGAATGGTTACTACCAGCCCCTGTGGCTGGTCCTTCCACCGGCAAATCCTGTGGACCAAATCCATTCCCTGGGTCATCGTCATCCACCTCATCATTACCTGTCTCCTGAGCCTCTTTGGCTTCCCACCAGGCCCTCAAGGCCATTTGCAGCTCCTCCTTCTTGGCGCTACTTTTCATGGGACATCCCAAAGCTCTGCAGAATTGCCTCAATTGATCAACTTTGTAGGTAAGCAATGCCTCAATAGTCGAATTCCAATTCTGCAGCCTCACTGGCTACTTGACTCCTTTGAGACATGATGTGTGGCTTAAAGGTCGCTCAAAAATAGAACCAAAAATCAAAACACAATATGTGGTTGTGTCGTGGTCTGCGCTAAACTAGTGATGTACACCAATCAATGTGAGTCAGTTGCAAATACACATTCAAATCCCACCGCTGCCACCAATGTTAGAACTGGGGGTCTCTAGTTGGCTGAGGTATGTACCTTAGTCCAAATAGGGACCCTTGCTTCTAGTCAGGGTAAGGAGGGACACACCCTTAGATAACCCCTGCTCACCACCTGGTAGCTTGGCACGAGCAGCCAGGCTTATCTCCAAGGCAAAGTGTAAAGTATTTGCAACCACACTCCCAGTAACACAGTGATAACACCACAAATGGACACCACACTGGTTTCATAAAAATAGCAGTATCTTTATAAAAAGGAATACGATGAGACCAAACGATAGAAAACCAACATATGCGTATTCCTAATAATTCACTTGGCCGGTTATTAGGCCAGCAATCACTTGTAGGTTCTTGCGGTATTAATGAGCAATTTACGATCTCTAATGCAGTCTTAATGCAATGCTATGCAGTTCGTAATGCAGCTCGTAATGTAATACGAGGACAGTCCTTAATGCAAGAATCAGGCAGTTCGTAATGCAATAATAATGCGATTCGTAATGCAAGAATCAGACAGTTCGTAATGCAATAATAATGCAGTTCGTGATGCAAGAATCAGGCAGTTCGTAATGCAATAATAATGCGGTTCGTAATGCAATAATCAGGCAGTTCGTAATGCAATAATAATGCGGTTCGTGATTCAAGAATCAGGCAGTTTGTAATGCAATAATAATGCGGTTCGTAATGCAATCTGCGCGGTCAACTCGGGCACCACTAGGCCCCAACAGCAGAGACAACCGTCATAGGCTTACAGGGGCGGCCTCGGTCCTGCTGGGCAGCTCCGGGTCGCTCGGGGACTCAGCGCGTCTAACGCGGTGCAGCGGGAGAGAGCTCGGAGCGCTCCTGTACTCCTCCTGCACGCCTCCCCAGGCCACACACGCTTACGGCTCCCGACCGGAGTCCAAGCCTTACCTGGGGGGGTGCGCTGGCTCGCTCTCTCTCTCCCCGCTCGTCGGACGTCCCTCTGGGCGATCCCGATCATGTTGCGGCTCTGTTGCTAGACGACGCTGTAGCCGGACAGGTTACGGCGCGGCCTTCTCCGTCGTTGATGATCTTGGGCAGATTCCTTTTGACAAACAACGATCACGATCCTTTTCACCTTGTAGCTTCCTTAGCTTCAAGAAATCCTTTAGCACGTTGCGGCTCGGGCCGGCAGCGGTGATCCTTACTCACAGCCTCAGTTACGATGACGGCTCGGGCCACAAACAGCAATACAGCAGCGTGGATGATGTTTCACGCTGTGGGGGCAATGTGATCACAGGGCACCTCGTAAACAGTACCACGGACCACACGGCAGTCTCAGGCGTGCAAGAGCACCACGCACACAGCGTCGCTGAGACACAGTCCTCAGTTTCAAGTGCCCCGTTAGCACGTTGCAGCTCGGGCCGGCGGCGGCGATCTTTACTCACAGCCTCAGTTACGATGACGGCTCGGGCCAATACAGCAGTGTGGACGATGTTTCACGCTGCGGGGGCAATGCGATCACGGGTCACCTCGTAAACAGTACCACGGACCACACGGCAGTCTCAGGTGTGCAAGAGCACCACGCACACAGCGTCGCTGAGACACAGTTCTTAGTTTCACACAATCCTTTGGCACGTTGAGGCTCGGGCCGGCGGCGGTGATCCTTCCTCACAGCCTCAGGTACGATAACGGCTCAGGCCACAACAGCAAGGCAGCAGCGTGGACGATGTTTCACGCTGCGGGGGCAGTGCGATCACGGGGCACCTCGTAAACAGTACCACGGACCACACAGCAGTCTCAGGCGTGCAAGAGCACCATGCACACAGAGTCGCTGAGACACGGTTGGAAACTTTTGTGTTCCTGAGTTTCCACAACAGGGGACCAGCTCTCCTCGGGCCCTTGGAGACACGCTACTTCAGGACTCATCGCACAGCTAAGTCCTCACAAGCAGGGGGACACAGCACACAGCAAAGTCCCTTGTCCTCTCCTTAGTCAAACCAGCAAACTGCAGGCCAGCCCCAGAACACACAGCAAGGGCAGTCCTTCTCTTCAGTCTCTTCAGCTGTTCTTCTTTGGCAGAGGTTCCTCTTGAGCACCAAGTAGGTTCAATCCTTTTTCAATATGGATTTCAGTATTCAGTTCAGGGGTTTCAGCTCTTACATTTATACCCCTAAATGCCTTTGAAGTCTTTGTGTTCAGGGGGCTCTGACCTCGGTCCAAAACCAGACCTGGGTGTCTTCCTGCCAGTGCACACCCTCCTCCTTTGATAGTCAGGGTCTGGGGCCCAGACGCTCAGCAGGAGGTGGAGCCATCCTTTGTGGCAGCAACACAGCCCTCTTCACATCCAGGGGGCTACTCCTCCCCCTCACATCAAATGCAGGCCAGCCTGTTGCTGTCTCACCTTCTCCTCCCTGGGGTCAGGACACTTCCCAGATCCTGTCACGTCTAAACCCAGGCAGGCAATATACAACCAGGCAGAGGCACACAGGATGGTTTAAGACAAGAAACCAGCTACTTCTGAAAGCGTGGTTTTTAAACACACAATTCAAAAACCATCTTCACAAAAAGATGTGTTATTAAATTCTGAGTTCAGGCACACTAAACTCCATCTCTCCATCTTATGCCTATGGGAAGATATGCTGGAAACATGGGACACAGCATTCCCCATTCTGTCATTTGGCAGTATTTCACTGTCAGGACATGGTACACACCTCAGTACATGTCCTACCTTTCACATACACTGCACCCTGCCCGGGGGGTACCTTGGCCTACTATAGGGGTGTCTGGTGTGCATAAAAAGGGAAGGTAAGGCGTGGCAAGTGGGTGCACTTGTCAGGACAACAAGGCAGTTAACAAACTGCACGCAGGCACTGCAGTGGCAGGCCTGAGATCTCTCTTTAGGGCTACTTGTGTGGGTGGCACAATTAGTGCTGCAGGCCCACTAGTAGCATTTGCATTACCAGCCCTGGCACACAGAGTGCACTTTACTAGGGACTTCACTAGTAAGGCAAACATAGCAATTATGGACAACCAATTACCATAACACTTTATACAGGGAGAACTTGCACTTTGACACTGATCAGCAGTGGCAAAGTGCCCAAAGACTTTAAGCCAGTAAAACGAAATCCATCACAGCATCAAAAATTGAGGAGGTAGAGGCTAAAAGTCAGGGGTAACCACGCCAAGAAATGCCAGGTCTAACAAATACCAATTCCTAATTCTTGACATATGTATTGTAATGACTGTTGTTATTGTATGCTTTATGCTATCCAGTCAGAATTTGCTTTGACAACTTAATTTGCTTGTCATATTTCTTTACGTTTATAACATGTTCTTGATTTTTGCATTTACTGGAAATATTAACTTGTAATACACCCACTTAAATTTAGTTACCAATTCCTAGTCCTTACTGTGTGGCCATCTCGATTACAAAGACTTTATATTGTTTATTTGAATGTCGCCTCCCTTTTGCCTCTCAGAAAGATCAATTAGGTGAGAAATGCTAACCACTTCCTGCGCTCCCAAAGTACTCCCCAGAAACATGGACGTGGACACTCTAACAATAGTCCTCTTCCTTATTCTGAGAGGCAGCCTACACTTCTGCTCTTAAAGTGCACACTTCCCCACAATACTTGCTACCTTTTGTTCGTGTGTGCATCACTGAATTTCATGGGTGCATACAACTGTTATTCTGGTAGATCCCAGAATCTGTTCTGTGATCATGGTCTACTTGTGTTAAATTTTCTGTAGACCCTAGACTTTGTGAGGATTTTTTTCCCTCTAAGGTAATGACGAATCTCGTTTGTATGTTTAGTAACGATCAAGTTCAAAGTTCATGCCATAGGGTTTTATACACCCTAGTAATGGTTGTGGTATCAACTATTAATATTACTATTTTAATACAAAAGTGTTTGCTATAAATGTCAAACGTATTTTTATCCCAACACTAGGTGGAACTTTATGGTTACCATGAGGATGTTACCATAGATGCAGTCACCTCGGTGAATTATGAAGTGAATGTGTGCACATAGTAGGAATTTGTAGACTTTGTATGAATGGCTATAAATTACTTATTTGACCCTACTTTGAAACAGTCCTTAGACAGCGTAGGGAGAGGTTTTTGTGAAAATGTAGTTTTGCTGGTACATGCTAGAGAAAGCAGACTATTTTGAAACATCACTTTGCAAATCCTTGCTAGATGTTGAAAATTCTAGCAAAAAGTTTTTGCATTACAATTTTTCCAGAACTGTTTTTGCAAGAACATTGTCTGCCTGAAAGTGGGGTTTGTGTCTTGCAAAACATACTTTTGCAGACTTTTTGGGAAGAGAGTAACATCATGTCAACAATGGTATACTCAAATATCACAATGTTATAGAACGGATCTTTCCTGATACTGTATTAGGGAGGTTGTTAGAAATGGGGCTTCTGGTCCGCTAGTCAGGCAGAACCCACCACTCTAGTCAGGGTAAGTCAGATACACACATAAGATAATCTGTGCTCACCCTCTGGTAGCTTAGCGCAGAGCGGGCAGGCTTATCAAAGAGGCAATGTGAAAACACCACAAAAAAAATATTCCACACCAACTTAGAAAAATAGTATTACTTTATCTTAATAAAATAAGTCCAAAATGACAAAAATCCAATTAATATCATACGATATTCACTAAAAAAACAGGGGGTGCTTCAAGATACATAACTATTCAGTTAGGTGTAAATTATGGTGATGGTAGAAGCCAGTATGCTTCTATTAAGGTAATTATGGTATCATGGAAAATCACTGCGAGAAGCACAGTGCAGCATGTTGGAACCACTCACGTTCAAAGCAAGGGAACAAAAAGTTTGTCCTGAAATATTGAGGGAATCCAAGATAGCAGTGCTAGAGCGTAAGGAAGCGTCTTTAACCAACACATTCTGTCAATGGCTCCCAGCGATGTTGTGTCAGTCCAAGTTATGAGCCCTTCTTAAAACACAGGGAAATCTACTCATGCTTCTTTTCTGGGTTTGACTGTAATGTTAAGGATTTCAGCATAAGCATTGACCGCACGGACTTCTAAGGGCCCAGTACTTGTGGTTGCAAGCAGTCACTCCTGGTATCAGCAGGCCTAGCACACAGCAACCGTGTTGGGGCAAGGTGAGTTGTGCAGCTAAGGTGCCGAGTCTGCACCCAGCGCATATGCAGTTGTCCGCCAACCGGGAGGGTGCACCTGCTGCTCAGTGTTCTCAGGGGTGTCAGTCGTGAGTTCTGCTGCCCTCAGGCACTTATCCCCAGAGAAAAGAAAGGCGCTCCACCTTGGCGCTTGGGAAAGTGAAGGGTGCCAAGACCACAGGAAACAAGGAAGGATGACTCATGTATGGCAAGCACAGTGCGGGGCCGGAATGAGGCACTGTGCTCGCCGGCTTTTCTCGATGCTGCGGTGCAGCCATGTCTTCAGAACGGCAGCCTCCAGCACCGCTCCTCGTAAAAAGAGGATCAGGACAACACAGCAGGCCCCGGACCAGGGGAGCAGTTGGTGATTCTGCAGAGTTTGGAAAAATTCCTTGTAGCAGATGTTAGTTGTAGGCTGTGCTCGGTGTAGATAGTGCGGTGCACGGCTCAGATGATGCACCGCAATTGATTCCTTGCCGATGGCCAGGAGTGCTCCTGTAACATGGAGTGCACAGATTTAGAATCAGTTGAAGCACGGGGTCCGTGATGTCCCGGGGACCACTAAGAAAACCAGAGGCAAGCAAGCAAGCCCTTGGAGCAGCAGAGCAGTGGCAAAGTGGCAGTCTCTCTTGGCAGCCTAGCTCCTCATAGTTGCAGAGTCTCCTCAGGACCCCGAAGTGAGCTGAATTGGGCGTGTCAGAGATCCAGTACTTATACCAAAATACGTCTTTGAAAGGGGGGGAGAAAACGAAAGAGGCCTTTGATCCTCGCAAGATCTCTGCCCTTCCTTCCCTGGCTCCAGACGCACTACACAGGAGTATGCAGATCTTTGTGTGAGGACAAGCACAGCCCTATTCAGGTGCAGATGTCAGCCTCTCCCTCGTATTCTACCGCAGGAAGGCCCATCAGCCTGGTGATGGGCCATCAGGATGCGAATATCACACCCAGCTCCCTTTGTTTGACTGTCTAGAGGGAATGCTCAAAGCCCAGCTGTCACCCTAACCCACATGTGTATTCAGAGACAGGCAGAGGCACAGGATAGTTAAAGTAAGAAAAATGGCAACTTTCTAAAAGTGGCATTTCCAGGCCTGCAATTTAAAAACCAACTTTACTAAAAGATGGCTTTTTAAATTGTGAGTCCAGCGACACCAATCACCAATTTTCTATCTGCTCCCAATGAGAAGTTACACTTAAAAGATGTTTTAAGGCAATCATCATGTTAACCTATGAGAGAGCTGGGCCTTGCAGTAGTGAAAAACAAATTTAGCAGTTTTTCACTACCAGGACATGTAAAACTTAAAAGTACATGTCCTACTTTTTAGGTCAAGCCTGGACAGTGCATGCGCTGTTCTGCGAGGTATGGAATAGAAGCTCCGCCCATTTCCCGCCCATCCTTTCAATTGGCTCCTGTTACTGTTAGTAACGGCCCGTGGTGGGAGTGCTGCCGGGCGGTGACGTGGGGCAGGGGAGGGGCAGGGGAGGGGCAGGGTGGGGGGTAGTAAACTACGAATACGGCCGAATAGAGGTAAGTAGACATACAAATAAATAAAACGAATTTTGTTGCGCGCGCTGCATCGCCAAATGCGATGCAGCGCGCGCAACAGAATTCGTTTTATTTATTTATATGTTTACTTACCTCTATTAGGCCGTATTCCGTAGTTTACTACCACCCACCCTGCCCCTCCCCCGCCCCACGTCACCGCCCGGCAGCACTCCCTCCATGGGCCGCTACTGGTTACTGTCCTTTCGAAATCCCTGCTTTTCATTCGTGAATAGGCTTAGTAGCCCCTCCTTGATACTGCCTTGTCTGCATTTGTAACCTCCCATAAGGACTGGACTTTTTACTTGTTTTATTACATGGTCTGCTTTATGTAACGGTGAGCACTATTTTCTTTAATAATCTTCCCCTATTCCACCCATGACGTCGCAGCACGCCGCCTGCTTTTATATTGTTATTAGTAATGTATTTATTTAATTTACAGCGCGGTCCGCTTTAACTATAGAGGCCGTGCTTATCTATTTATTTAATTTACAGTGCAGTCCACTTTCACTTTAGCGGCCACGCTTATTTACTTATTTAATTTACAGCGCGGTCCACTTTCACTTTGGCGGCCGCGCTACAGAACCATTCTTGATTTATTTATTTTTTCTTTTTGGGTAAAAGCGCCCCACACTACACTTTCACTTTAATGTTGGCCGCTCATCTTTCTTTAGACGCTGCTCACTGTAACCTAAATATGGCTAGCAGCGCCTAAAGAAAGGGGTGCAGCCACCATTAAAGTGGTCTCGCATTTGCGAGAGTTTGAGCTATTGGCATTAGAAATGGCAATGCCTTTTATATATGTGTTGCTTTTAAAAACCCATAAGTAAAAAGCATTGTCATTTACAATGCCAATAGCTTAAACTCTGGCAAATGCGAGATCTATTGCATTGAAAATGATTGTTAAATACACTGCACCCTGCCCATGGGGCTACCTAGGGCCTATCTTAGGAATGGCTTACATGTAATAAAAAGGAAGGTTTGGGCCTGGCAAGTAGGGTAACTTGCCAGGTCGAAATGGCAGTTTAAAACTGCCCCCACAGGCTCTGCAATGGCAGGCCTGAGCCATGTTTCAAAGGTCTACTCAGTGCGTGGCACAACTTGTGTGCTGCAGGCCCACTAGTACCATTTAATTTGCAGGCCTTGGGCACACATAGTACACATTACTAGGGACTTACAAATAAACTAAATATGCCAGTTGTGGATAAGCCAGTGTTACCATGTTTAGAGTACAGAGCATATGCACATTAGCACTGGTTAGAAGTGGTAAAGTGCCCAGAATCCCAAAGCGAACAAAAAAGGGTCAGAAAAATATGAGTAGGAAGGCAAACGTTTGGGGGATAACCCTGCAGAAAGAGCAAGGTCCAACAGCGGTATAGAGTACATTTGATTTCCAACAAGTACTGTGAGAAACTTAATTCCTGCGTACACTTAATAACAAGGGTCGCCAAGAGCAAAATAGTGTTACAATAGGTTAACAAATCAGACAAATCTTTGGTGGAACAAATGTTGCTGATTCCCTGTTACATACAATCATGGCGAGTAAGATTAAATGGCAAATGTTCATAGTGGAAAAAAGATAATGTAGTGAAGGAATTGGACACAAATCTCTTTAAATGATCCGTATTTAAGGTAAGTAAAGGCGCTAAAACATGCGTGTAACAATTTTTCATGGAAAAGATGGCCTCATGTTATTTCTGCAACAATACAGGTGCTGATAACACAACTCATCCATTAGATTAACTGTTCAAGAGACTAGACAGGAATGGGCCCCAGAACAGAATGCAATATTTCTCCCTAAAATATATCACTATAACCCATGTAGATAAGAAAAAAATAATTCTTCTATTTATCATCTTGGTCAATAGACTCATTAAAATGGTTGGTATTGGTCAGGGTCTCCCAGAGCAAGATAACCATGTGAAAGCCCCCAGCTCCGTGGGTCTTTTCAAGGCTGTGTCCTTTTTTTGTAGACACTATTAGCCCTTATCAAAAATGTCATTCTTACTTGATTCCTGGAAAATAAATACGTTTGCTAAATGACATTCGACCATGGCAGCTGCTCCCAAAAATGTTTGTGTCAGGAGAACTTCTGCAATGTTTTGTCGGCATTTTCGAGGTAATAACAGAGAAGAGATATGCGCAGCAGCGGCCCGTGCAGGTAAGAGTGGTGGGGGGTGGGTGGGTGGTATTTCAACAGACGACGACGAGGGAAAATTAATTATTTATTTAATTTTCCCTTGTGGTCATCTGTAAAATACCCCCCCCCCAAGCCGGCCCCACCGCTCTTACCTGCACGGGCTGTTGCTGGAGATGAGAGAACCGTTTTTCAGACTGCGCCAAGGTTGCAGCTGTCCATTCAGTTCCTGCTATGTGGTAGAATCAATGCTTTAAGTGGGATGAAAATAGTGTGGGGGGGGTCCTCTAAAGGGGGAATAGCCTCTGTAATTAAGGGTGAGGCTTAAACACATAAACTAAATTTCTGTGATTTCCACACAGTGCCACCCGACCAGTATTTTGGCTCCTTATTGAGCTTCCTGTTATTGCATCCAGATATATAAAACAGTTCACAGGCACCCGAAACCTGCCAGGTCTATTGGCTTTGTCAATGGCTGTTAGATGTTTAAGATAAATGAATAGCAGCAACGATCTTGTTGGTAAATGATATTGAAAATGTTTTAATTCTGAAATTGAGACAGCGAATTAAACATTACTGAGGCCTGCAGTATTGGTAGTGGTCTTCAGAGTAACTGAATTACTCTGAATTTCACACTATGTTACACATGCATGCCTTTTTTCTCTCAACATCTCGTGCATCTGCATATAATACGTGTCTCCTCTTTCCCTCTTCAGCACCCTCTTTTACTCTCTCCTGAATGTACTTCTGTGCCAATCCTTCACTGTACCACCTCGTAAACACACAACGCATGCACTCACCTGTAAGCACTGCATTTTCTTTTACTTTCACCTTGTCACTATTTGACAGCTGTGTACCTCCTTCACACACATTTGCACAGAATGACAATTGGAAACGGAATATGTTACCATTGCTCTGTGCACTTTGCAGAGAGGCCTAGGATTGGATGACCATGTATTTTGAACACCTTTTTGATCCATTGACAAGCAGTACGAGAAGCTCGTACTGCTTTCAGCCTCAACTTAAAAGCTCTTAATTGTGACCATTATAAACACCTGGAGGTGACTTGGTTTAAACTATGCACTATACAAGTGTAATATGCTACACATAAAAATATAGAAACACAACATCCTGAAATAGCTTACTTTACCTTGCTTTCCCTAAGAATTTTAAATATGTGGAATATAAACAGGAACTAAATCCCTGACATGGATTGCCTTAGCTTTTTTTCCATTTATTGTTCAGAAATCCATCTGTGTTTCTGTAAGTAAGGTTTAGGGCATGAGCATAGAAACCAATAGGGACCCATTTCAATGTACATTTTTAATTATTACCGGGCCTGAGAACCAAAAGGACTCGAGCCACTTAAAGCCCAGGGTAGAATGTAGAGCTGTAGTTAGTAATCTTATAAGAGCAATTCTGGTACGAGTGACAGCCATTCACATCACATACGCTCAGCAATGATAGAAAAGCAACACTAGACTAAATGTTGCTGTGGGAATCCTTATTATTTTTAATATTTGTATTGACTTTCGGGTTGTGCGCTATCAGAACAAAAACGTACAACAAAAAGTCCCCAAATACAAATACCAATAAATTGAACAATTTTAGCTTATCACATATCTTTTATTACATTAGACATTCATTTTAATGGGGTGCAATAACGTTATTCAGGAATAACAAATATGATTGTGAAATAGACACTGAAGGAAGGTTGAGAAAGAGGGAGCAGAAAAATATAAAGTGAAGAGATATAGGAAAAGAAAAACTGTCAAAAACAAACCTTTGAAGATATAATTCCTAGAAATCATTCAATACCCCCGTATGGTGCATAGTGAATGCAGCAAGTGAGCCTGACCACTATAAGCCTGACCACTATAAGGAGGGTTTGGGGGATTCTCCCCACAAGAAAATCTAGGCAAAAATGGTGTATTCTACAACACATATTTATTTATATATTCAATTGTATTAGCTTTTAATGCATAGTAAATGATGACCTTACAGTGCACCAAGATTCAACAATTTTTGTTGGGGCCCTTCAATGATTACCCCACTGTCACCTTCCAACAGTGGCCCACATCTCTCCATAGCCTCCCTCTCACATGTATTTTATTTGTTTTATAGTACTTCTCATACCAGTGTAGGGTGTTGGAGCCCTTTACATCATACACAAATACAGAGACAATTAATTGTACGTGTGTAAATCAATGTATAGAAAATTTTACATAAGACAAAGGGGACTACAAGGTGTAGGATTCCTGTCATCCATACTGGTAGGCATTTTTTAAGGGTGCTTGGTCTGGGGAAGCACAAAACTCAGGATTCAGAACGTAACACAGTGGTTAGGGTTGCTTCACTAATAAGAACGTATTTCTACCCAAACAAACCCTTTTTTGCAACATTAGGGTAATGAAAGACTCAGACAAAATATAATTTTCTAACCTGTACCTTGTAGTATGCATGCAGCTCTTTGATGACACTTCTTTGCTCACCGTGCTAGATTATGATTTTAACTTATGAATTGCACAGTAACAAAAGGGTCTCTGTGAAAAGAGCAGTAACCCACTAAGCTATGCACATAAATACTGTGATCTGCATGGTACACATTCTTTGCAGCAGGCATGTTAACCCTCTGCACTACATTAGATGAGTCAAAATGGCCACTAGACAAATCTCCAATCTCTCTCCACCAGGTACATTAATCACCAGAGATATCTTGACATTTTTATTGTTGCCTGAAAACTACTGGATATACAAGGAACTCTGCAGCAGGTGTTTTCAAAACTGCTACACTTCTACAAAAATGGCCCCCAGTAACAAAACCGTCCCCCCACCCATCCAGCTTCCTGGGGAACTTCCCGATACGGCCAGACCGGCCTTGGGTTGAGTTGTCATTCGTAGTCCAGTCTTCTAATGTTTGGGTAAAGTTTATTTTCGGGCACAATCCCAGCAAGTAGGGAGACTTGGGCTTGCATAGGCATTAACGTGAGCAGAGTCGAGCAGGAGCATTGCTGTTCCACTACAGGCTACTTTCTGAGAGGAGCCTCCAAGATAAACGGAAGCAAGGAAAAGGAAGCGGGAATGAGAGAAAGAGAGATAGAGAAAGAGAGAGAGAAACTTGGTACTCTGGTCGAACATGAGAATGACTATCTTGAGGATGATTCTGCACTTCCTCATTTGTGTTCGACGTACTTGGTTAAGTGAGACACTCACCTTGATTCAGAGATTGGCATCACCTAAGCGATACTAGTCCCAAGGAGTTGCTGCCTGATGAGTGCTATGCATTCTTTCGGCTTCTTACTTTTTGTATAGTGCGTTGTTCCCCTGTTAAGTTATTCACACATAATACAACAATGTGCATTTATTATTTACACACCAAGCACTGCGCTTATTCACAAAGGCTCTCTAGCTCTCTCATGTTAGATTTATGAACTTGGAACAAGTAGTTAGTTTTCATGACTTGTTAACTGCTTTTCATTACGTTAACTATTGAATGCTAAATATTTTTTGCTGCGTCAAATACTGCTTAGGGGCCGATTCCGATCTCGGCCGGTAGGGCTCCGAATCGGACTCGGCATTACCGGATCCGATTCGGAGCCCTGTTTCCCGACCGAGATGGACGTGCGTCCGGGCGAGCGAGTACGATGCGAACGTACGCGAAATCGCCGACCGACTCGTTCGCGGGACCCAACCGCTCCGACCGACTCGCACGGACACGAATCGCACCGCGCAATGGAGACGTTCCCCGGCCGGGTAAGTACGATGCGCGCCGCGAGCAGTCCGACCGACTCGCGCCGTCCGCTCGAAAGAGCAGTCGGAGCCGCACTTTGGGGGTCCGTGTCGGACCCCCCTGTACGCCTAGCCGCGTGAGTTGCACACAGGGGGGACCCATGGGTCCCCCCTACCTGTGCATGTACGGCGCGGCCCGCTTCGACGCGTACCCGCTGTAGGGGGCGCCCTTGTTCGCCTCGCACCCATTGAGTCAATGGGAGCCCGCGTACGCGTTGTACGACCAGCTCCCATTGACTTCAATGGGAGTCCAACCGAATCGAGTCCGATAGCATGCGAACGCATCGTACTCGTTCGGTCAGACTGCTAGGGTCCGATTCGGTCGGCAATCTCTCCGGGTCCGGCTCGGTCGGAGAGATTTCCGGCCTGAATCAGAATTGGCCCCTTAGTGTCGAACTAACTAAAGGGCTAGCAAAGGATTGGCTTTGTTTGTGACTCTAACTCTATTACAGTTTTTCTTTTTCTACTTAAATGCAAAATCAGGAGTGATATTTGTGGTGGACTCTTTCCACAGAAGCTCTAAGATCTGGTACACTATTGAATTGTGGTCGTTATGACCCCATTTCTAACAGATTGTTACAAAACTCCCCAGTTCCCCAATTGTTAAGCTTGATATTGTTTTCTTTTTTCCTCACAAAACCAGTGTTTAATTTGTAAAAGAATGAGTGCTGGTGCCAGAAGCTCTGCTCAACAGCCCACGGCCGGCACTTTTAAAAGTCAGCGCACTGAATACCAAGGCAGCGTAGTCTGGATTCCGTTGTTTTCCTTTTTAATCAACTACCAGACGCTCCCTGCCCTTTATTTCACATTAAGGTTACTGCTCCCCCCCTCCCTTGTGATGGTTTTCTGTCTTTCTCTTTCTTTTCCCTTTGTGATTTTCCCTCTCTTGATCTCAGGAAATGTCAGATGAAGAAAAATAAGGCTAGTCCTCAAAACTGAGTGCTGGTGGCCCCCACCAGCAACCACCAGCTCAAATTAAGTAGTGCACAAAATCTTTTTGAGACTTTCTTTTCTGTGTTCAAGTCAAGGTGTCATGTGATGCCACATGCCAGTGTGGATGTTCGTATTCTAGCCTGCAGCTGTGTAGCTGGAAGGCAGGCATTTATCTCTGAACGGATGGAGGCTCCGGTCTATTCGGTCCAGACACGCTTGAGGACTGGCAATGCCCTCTAAATAGTTGCCATGTATATACTGACCACGTCCAAGATGGCCACCAGTCCAACGAGATTTGAACTCTTCTCGCATGAACTTGTGTTCTCACGAGAACAGCACTAGGAAGCCCAGGAGCTTCAACTGCACCTCTAAGTACATCCAGAATATTTCAGTGAAATGATGTATGTGCTGCGTTATGAGTTGCATGTATTTTTTTTGTAAAATATGCCTCACGCAATGACTTTCTTTTCAGATTCCAAGTGTGCGAGTACACAATAAGAACAGGGGAAATGATTCATTCATCTTCATTCGGATAAAAGCTCAACTGAAACCTCCGTCCGTCATTTAATGTAATCTTCAAATGAAACGCAGTACTTCCCCAATATCGTACGCGTCCTTCTTCTTTCTTAATATGACAGCAAATTAAGTTCACATTTAGTTAATTTGTTCCGGTGATCTTCATGCACGATTTTGCCTGAATAATTCGACAAACTGTTTTAATTCCTGTCTGAGAAGCCTGTTGGCTTTCATAAATTTCAATATATTACTTCTCGTTTGTATTGTACACAAGTGTGATAGCTTTCCCGGAGGCCACAGTGTATATGCATTATGCATGTAATTCAAGGGACATATAGGAAATGCATTAAGACAGAAGACTCTTAGAAATTCTAACGGACAGTTGGCTGCAAATAGGCAAATTCACGAAGTGTCTTAAATATGCATTCCAACAGGTTACATGCTTATGTGCGTATTGCTAAATATACGCCTTCCCCCTTCCTCATTTGTAGTAAGCACAATGCAGGTCGACATTGCATAAATCCATGTCGTTTCATCAGAGGGAATAAAAAACTCTTAGAAGAAATATGATAAAATCTACAAAAACTCAGTGCAAAAGTGTCTGATCCGATTGGCTAACACCTATGTTAGAGCAGTTATATTGGCCCAGCAGAAGGCACAGCTGACAATGTATAGCCAGTGTCCAAAAGTGCATCAAAAGAGCCCTCTCTCCTGCACAAGGCACCTTCAATAGGTAGCGTTCAGTACCCCAACTAGTCTTTAGCAAACAGTAACTCCTGGCTGAGTGTTTATGCCGATCTACGCCCTCCCTATCCACACCTGTTATCCTGAAACAATTTCTTCACATGCAAATCAAACTTGGACACGATGGAGAGAGATACAATAAACGAGTAAGACAAAAAATCACTTCGAACTGCATAAGACGTGAGTTGGCATATCCCCTGATCCCAGCTCCGTACAGTGCTATCAGTACACATTGCCTTTTATATATTTCTATTAGAGAGGCCAGGGACTTACTCCCAATTGCCCATGAGGGATTAAACAAGGCTCCGACAGACTTACTGAATTGTTGGCTCCTGACCAACAGACTGGAGTGCCATTAGTTAGAGGAATCGAAAATGATCCCTAAATAAGGGAAATTCGGAATATTCAACAATTGTTTTGCCATCTGTAGAAATAGAATGACCAACTGGCATGGGTGCAAATTCAGGACGGTGAGTGTAAAGATTCAGGACAAAGGGTCAAAATTCAGGACAAGAATTCAGGACAGGAGGTCAAAATTCAGGACAAAAGGTAAGTTTTACAGACACATCAGAGGAGGTCGCGGAATAGTATATAAGTAAGCCCATCCATATCCAAACATATTCAACCATTTGCAAACCTATCCATCATGTATCCTTCCATCCATCATTTCACTTATCCATCCCTCCATCCACCCTTTCACTCATCAATTCATCCACCCGTTCACCCTATCCATCCGTGCACTCATCCATCCACTCTTCCACCCATCCATCCATTTACCCTTTCACCCATCCAGCCATCCTTTCACTTACTCATCCATCCACCCAGTCACTCATCCTTCCACCCATTCACCCTTTCAGTCATCCATTCATCCTCCCTTTCTCTCTCCATTGAACATTTTACTTAGCCATCCTTCCTTCCATCCATCCACCCACCCATCCATCTACTCTCCACTCATGAATCCATCCATTGACCCTATCACTCATCCATCCTTTCTCTCATCCATCCACCCTTTCACTCCTTCACTCATCTATCCATCCTTTTGTCCATCTACCCTCCCTTTCACTCACTCATCCATCCTTACATCAACCCTTTCACTCATCCATCCATCTATTCACCTTTTCACTTATCAATTCATCAACCCATCCATCATTTCACTCATCCATCCACCCATTCAATCGCCCATCATCGACCCTTTCAGTCATCCATCCATCCATCCTTTCACTTATCCACCCACCCTTTTACCCATCCATCTACTCTTCCACCCATACACCCATCTATTTACCTTTTCTCTCATCCTTCCTTCCACTCACTCATCCATTCATTTATTCTTTCTCTCATTATCCATCCATTCACCTTTTCATTCATCCAGCCACCCTTTCACTAATCCATCCAGCCATCCATCCATCCTTTCACTTACTCACTCGCCCACCTTTTCATATTAATTATGAGCTGAACCTATGTCTACAGAGTTGCAGACAGAAGAGGCCCATCAAAAATTTCACCCCTGCTTTAGGTCCTAAAGCAAGAGTGGGGGTAGGGTTCACTATGCCCCTGCACATCGGCAATCTGAAAAAGTGGAAGTCATGAGTCATGCATGATGCACAGTGCCAGGCCGTGATGTGACTGTGACATGGTGTTGTTTCCAGGGCTTTAAGTGGAATGAAAAAACTGGGTAGTCTCTGCAAAGGGGGTGTTCGATGCAATTAAGGGCGTGGCTTAAAACACCTAAGCAAAAAATCTGTACTTAGTATAGTGTACTGCCCGACTGGTATTTTGCCTCTTCTGTCATTGTATCCAGATACATAACACAACAAGTAACGTTACACCTACAACAAGCGAGAACTATTGGCTTTGTCAATGGTTGTTAGTTGCATAAAATAAAAAAGCAGCAACCATTGCTTCGTTGAATATAATATTGAAAATGCCTCAGTTCTAAAATGATAAGACTGTGAAAAAACTCTAGCCCCTTCTTTTTAACTTGTTTCACCGTCTTCCATTTGACAGAATGCCCTGCCCTAGACAGAGGCTGGAGAAGGCCACCACATGCTTTGCAGCCCAGACTGGCCCATTGTCATTCTGTATGTGGCAATCATCAGCCGCAAACAGAATGACAAAGGGCAGATGGGGCTGCTCTTGTGCTCCAAGGAGGAGTGGGAGGCGGCCCCATCAGGGAGCTGAGGCTTCTATGCAGGGAACAGTACTGTTCCCTGCAATGCCTAAAATTACGGACAAAAGGCGTCCGTAAAAGGGATCATCACGGACAATGGACGTGAGATCCAAATTACGGACGGTCCGTGAAATTTACGGACGTTGGTCACCCTATGTAGAAAGGGTGCGTAAAGAAGAGCAGTGCGGAGCACAGGCCACAACTTGGTTTTATTGAAGTTGGTCTCTAAGTCAACCTCAGTCATAAAACTCAAAAAACCTCTAACCAATAACTCCAAACTCTTCGGTGTGCGTGCTAATAAAACTGTGTCATCCGTATATAGTAAGACAGCGATCAGTGTGTATTTAATATGGGGCACATCCAGCCCACATCTTGACAAATGTTTGTTCTGGTTATTAATATATAGAAGAAACAAGATAGGCACTAAATCACTGAAAGAAAGCTCTGACGTAATCCAGTTTGAAAGGGGCTAAATGCACACCATTGGTTCTGAATTGTACTCTGGCTTCTAAGTAACCCTGGGCGTAGTTCGCGTAGTGGCGCTACGCGTAGCTACGCGAACTGCGTAGTGCGGTAGGGAAATGCTGTTCGCACTGATTGCACAGTGCCGGATGCTTGTCCGCACTGTGCAATCATTGCAAACGGCATCTTGCACAGTGCAAGCGGTCGTTTTCTGCCGCTCGAGTAGATTTGTACTCGAGCAGCAGCTTTCTCAACGCGGACTGGTAGTTTCTCATCGCGAGCGGTCGCGAGCATACGCGACCACTCGCAATGAGAAACCTGACCTCCCCGCGTTGAGAATCTCGCCGGGAGGTTTATTTTCCACGCTCGCGATCGGCAACTTGATGTTGCTGATCGCGAACGAGGAAAAAGTCTCGCTGGGATGTTGATTTTGCTCGCTCGCGGTCGCCAACTTGACGTTGAGGACCGCGAGCAAGCAAAAAATGCCCGCTACGCTATGCTACGCGTTTTTGCACTGTGCTACGTGCAATTCGTGTAGCGCGTAGTAGCGCAAACTATGCAAACTCCGCGAGCGTAGCGTAGTTTTCCGCCCAGGCCTACTTTTAAGTACGAAGATAAATCAGCAAGAAAGTGCACCACTGTATCATCCAATCCCTGCTCTAATAAAATCACCCAAAGTTTGGATCAATTAACTCAATCAAACGCACAAGGCATGACCATGAAGGTCTGGTACACGGACCAGTGTTTCACTGTAACATACATACCCAATATTAGGTGAGTATTCAAGCATTACTCCATAGTGCCTAGACCTTCACAGAACCCATATTGGCAGGGAGAAAAGACCTCATTCACATGTGCCCAGTCCCTAATTCTATTTAACACAGCCCTACCAAGAACTTTAACTGTCTATGCAATCAATGTAATTGGCCTATAGCAGCTGGTGTGCTGCCTATCCCTCTTTTTAAAGATAGGTACAATAGTAAATAGTGACCAAGATTTAGGTATGTGCTTATGAAAGATTTTATTAAAGACGTTAGTAAGTAGGGGAGCCCATAGCTCGATTTTACACTTAAAAACATCCATGGGCACCCCATCGCCAGAAGGACTCTCATGCAAGGTGCAAATGGCCTCTTGTAACTAGACCTTCACCAGGATCTGACTGTAGCGACTCCTTTGGCCTGTCTTCTGAAACGGGGTTCACTCGGTAAATATGTGAGAAGTGAGTAACCCACAATGCTGATGTCATTTAAGCACTCAAACTAGATAGATTGTTTTCACTATCTCTGATGGCTCTGACTGTACCCCAAAAAGCTTTTGTGTTCTTGGATTCCACACCCGGATGCTAAGTGGCCCCATTTTTGTTTTTGGAGATCTAGCTTCCTCTTCTTTAACGATTCATTGTATTTAACACGACAAGCTGCAAGTTTTACTAAGTGTCCAGGTTTAGACTTCAAAGCTGCCCAGAGACATCTCCTTGAGGTCGGGCGGATGGAATAAAACCACTTGGGTGTGGAGTGACCTAATTTGCCAACTGGTTTTAATAAGGATAAGTTGATTTGTACAACAAATATCTATAAAGGCGGCTGTAATGACATCATCGGTACCTGTTTCTGACAGACACAAATCAAAAAGATCAGGATGACATCCGAAATTAAACCTTAAAAAGTCTACAGGATCATCGAGTTTTCAGGCCAGCCTGACACCAACAGGGGTTGAGGCAAGTCGATAATTATCCTTCGGTAGATGGCGAAAATTTAAAGATGGAGAAAAAATGATAGCAGTAAGTGGGTTATGGTCGCTAAACGCTTTTTCGGTAATTTAACAGGAAGAAACATCATTTAAGACCCCCAAAGAAAAGAAATTATAATTAATCATCAGGGACCTACCATGTCCAAAAAAGGTAGGAATCACGCCTGCTTCTACAATCATTAACATTAATCAGATCGCACTCATCAATGGAGGTAAAAAGTTCATGTCCTCTACAGTTGCAACAGTTCAAAATAGGGCTCTCTATAAAATGGAACCCTGCTGATCAAAAATGGAAATCTCCACCTGCAATTTGGCATTGAAATCTAAACAAATCTAAACCTGCTAGAGTATGAACAATTTTGGTTCTGCAATGTATCCACAAATTTAAACAAAAAATGATGATTACCAATATTTCAAGGGAAAAAAGATCATTATAAAAATTAATAAGAAAAAAAAATTGAAATCTGCTTCAAGGTTTACCCTGAAACCCTGCATAAATTGGCAATTAGTATTTAAAATGGCAATCACAGCTACTCCAAAGTAAATTTAAAACAGCCCATGTTTCTTGGAACAATATTATATCATACAATTCAATAAAAGTGAGCCACCCTATGGAATTCAATTTTGTTTTCAATCCTGCAATATTCCAGCATAAATTTCTCATGGTGTCAGGCAGGTTATCAATGGACATTGACTCATAACTTTCAATTGCATGCATATATGGTAAAGAATGGACACTAAAAGATGCTATGACTGGTCAATCTAAATCATCTACATTCTGCAAAAGAGATAATCTATTTTGCAGATTAATAGAAGATCTATCGGGAAATTTGACTCTCTAAAAGGGTTCCCTCTCTCGCACATTGCAGGTTAGTCGAAAGTCTATAAAAATAACCAAGGGGTTGCACCTCGATATGCAAGTTGTTCTTATTAAGATACCTGGATTGTGCCAGATAATTATGAATAAAGAAAGGCCTCTGAAAATTTATGCCCGCATAGTCACCCTCAATCGATTTATGAGAAGGGCCCACCCAAGAAACTTTTCAGACATACAATGCATGATTAGAATTATAAACATTAAAGTTCAAGTTCTTAGCCAACCAGTGGACCACTTTGTGCATCAACTGCTCCCCATTTTCCTCTGGACCGGAAGGCAAAGTCAGTACATGTGGAAAACCTTCAGGCCCAAGACCTCAAATCAGCAGCTTACTTGAGCCAATATCTAGATACTGCATGAGATCTGACTTATTCTGAGAAGCAGTGCTGGGGTCACCCCTGATGGAGCAGGGTTTCGCAAAAATGAAACCTGCTCAGACCAAGTACCCCCATAATACATACTAACAGTAAGTAGAAGTGATTAAAATCTAACATGCACCGATATAAACATATGGGAATTGCTTTGCGCATGCCTGAATTAATACGTTAATGAATAATCAGTATTAATCTTGTTTTGTGAAAAATAAACAAAGAAGTTGCACGAGTAGGCCGCATGTGCATCAGTGTTTTGCACGTTGCATTCCGCTTTGAAAGGTTAATTGTTAATGTCGCTTTTGCACTAGGCTTATGCTAGGTAACCATAATGGGGAAGTAGTGCAAGGTGGGTGGGGAACAGTGAGGGTTTCATTATCACATAATTAATATTTGTTCGTTTTCATTTACTTCAGCATGTTGAATGAAGCCTCCATCTTGAAAAAGGATGTGACAGGGAGGGGGAAGTTTCCTCTGAGCGAGTCTGCTCTGACATGAGACCAGCAAGTTGTGCTGAGCATTACAGAATGACATGAAGGAGTGAAGGCCAGAGCATCAGTTGACTGCCAAGTTCCCGTATCCAAGCGTGAGACTGGGGATGTGCTCTGCGGAAATATGAACTGAATAAAGAAGAATGTACCAAATGTATCGATATATATGAAACGAATGAATAAAATAAAGTTTGGGCCATGGGAACCATTTTACACAATAAAGTTGTTGAATAAATGCTAAGTCATGGTGGTATGACAATGCCACCTCCCCAACCCACCAATCCCGGTGCAGAATGGAGAGTAAATTGCAACATTAGAGGGATGGACATGTCAATTTAGACTATAATTAGGGTACCTTTAGGGGCGTGTCAGAGAGGAGTCTTGGGCAGGCAGGGGAGAGAAGGGGAGATGCATCGCTCATCGTCGGTTTACAAAGAGGCCTAGCTGTTTTTCTATCCTGTCCTATACCTGACTGAAATCTCTCGTATTCCCTGAATAACTTTGGGGAACCTCCATCATCTCCTGGGCTCAGGGGTGGTATTCCCTACAGACCAATAGGTTTGTATTTAGCCTGTGTTGTTCCCAGCATTTAATGTATTTTGTGTCTGAATCTTTTGTCTCTCCACCTATCCACTCCGTCAACAAAAATATTGCATTATTTTTAGATGAACCTATTGTCTCTTCATCTATCCTTCCGTTAGGTATTATATTGTTTGGCATAATCATTCTGCTGAACTCTTTTGTCTCTTACCCTATCCACTCCTTCATTGCACAATGTCGTTGTAGAAAGAGTCTGTGAAAATTGCATTATTTCTCTGATCGTGTGATTCGATGTTTGAGATTGTGACCTGATGCAGATGAGCATTTACTTTGAATTTTGAGATAAACTCACCTATTAATCTTACCGAGAGTCTGTGATTAATTTAATAATGTTGGGTGGGTTAGTGTCTTATCATTACCATCAACTACTCAACTAATTGGTCCATCGACCAAATAGAGGAAGAGTTGATATCAATAAATGATCTTTAAACAGATGTTTAGGAGTAATAAGAGATGAATGAAACAAATTGACTCCAGCGCATCAGGGATACTGGGTGAATGTGTATGGGCCATTGAAGTGAATTGTGGAGTATCGATCCCTGATCAATTATTTTTGGTATTGGCGCTGGATCAGTTACTTTGGTAGCAGAGGATGGTTATTATTGATTAGTTTGGTAATGATTATTGATTATTGTTTATATGTTTTTAACATGCAAAGATAGTGTCATGTTCTATGTTGTCTAGAACTCCAGGTACGGAGATACCTGAGGAATCCCGGGAAGGATTCTTCTGGAAGTAGGCAGAAGAAGAGTGTGGTAAAGAAGCCACACTGCAGAAGTACTTTGTCTGTTGTAATAATACCTAAAAGCTATGGAGGGCTGTAGGTGTTATATTTAGGGAATTTCGTATGTGAGTAGAGTGACTGAATAGTGAAGGGTCCACTTCGGAAACTCTAGCCTTATTTCCAGGAGAATAGCAGGACTCCTTTTAACGCCAAAAAGTCCTCTTGTGAAATTCTGGTTTGATCCCTAGAGGAGTAATAGGTCCACCTGGAGCTTGTCTGAAGGGTAAAAATAGCGCTGGTCGTTATTAGGACTTGTAGTGAGGGAATCTTTTGAAGAAGTGAAAACTATCTCTTTACTTAGTGGAAAAGACAAAGTAGCATTGTTCTATGTTGTTACTAACAGAATTTGATTAAGAAAAACTCCCCAAAAAAATATTGCCGTAAAATTTTGTAAAGGGAGGGTCAGTGGAAGGAGTAATACTGACGTCAGAAAAAGCAGCGCTAGTATTGGTTAAGACCTTGCTTACGTAGCAGTGCTGTGATTGGTTGGTTGGTGTGAGCCGCGCTAGTATTGGTTAAGACCCTGCTTACGTAGCAGTACTGTGATTGGTTGGTTGGTGTGAGCCGCGATAGTATAGGACGAAAAGTTAACCAATAGAGTGAGTAGAATTACGGAAGAATTGTTTTTGTTGTACATGATAAGACCCATTAGTTGAGAAAGTCAGAACATGAAGTTAATGCAAAAAATAAATAATTTTTTCAAGAAAGACAAACCAATTGTGACTAGAGAGGGAATTCCGATTCCGCCTCCAAAAACGCCTGCTTCTTTTATGATGTTAGAATGAGGATATCATACATGTATATGGATGGAAAATTGGATTGAGTATATGAAAAGCAATGGTGTTTTAGCTTTCCCACAACATGGTACCTTTAATGTGAGGATATTGCAAAATTTGAGAAACCGAATGAATTCATTAGTCCTAAATCCTAGATTGACTCAGTACGAAGCATTGAAAGAATGGGAAGTGGAAGCATTTGAGAGAGAAAAGTATAGAGTTGGCAACAGAGGTTACAGGAGTATGATGTTTAGATACCCTTTTGAAAGCAGAGACGACAAGTTGAAGAGATGGAGAAGAGCTGTAGTAACGGAAGGGTTGTATCCAGTTTTAACGGTTGATGAGCAGACTGGAAGTAAATGTAAGGAGAAAAGAAATCATTCAGAGTCTCCAAGTGTGGGAGGTGATATGAATGAGTCGGATGATGATGAATTGATAGAAGTTATCATGAACAAAAGACCTCCACCATATGAAGAAAATTTAGGGGTCGTGACTCCAAGTGCCCCGCAATTGGGATCCCCGTTGACTCCACAAATTACAGATATAGCGAAAGTGATGAAGGAGAATGAAGCAAAGATGTTGAATAAGGCCAGATTAGAAGAGGTTCAGAAAATAAATCAGTTGAATTTGAATACAGAAGCCTTGACGGTACCGGTAACGATTGGTCCTGTAGTACCATTGCATGAAGATAGACAGAATGTAACAAAGGTACATGCATTAGTGGTGCCAGGTGGTAGCATCAGGAGCAGTGGAAATAGGGAGGGTCAGGAAAATGCGAACAATACATTGTTAGATCTCCCGATTAATGAGCTGATAACTGAGACCCCACAAAGAAATGTTCAATGTGAGCCTAGAAGAATAGAACTAAATGATACTCCAGTAGCAGGGAGTTCCGCAGGTCCCTCGCCAGAAGAATTAAACAATTGGATAAAAGAAATGACAAAGCCAAAACAACAAAGTATAAATGTAAGTCAATTGAAGGTTGATTTGGAAGAGATGATTATTGGAACATTAAGCCCTGACAGATTAGGAACTTATCATGATGAAGAATTGTTGTTTGTTTGTAAAAGTATTACCTGGAGAGCAAAGAACTTACATGAAAAAATATCTGAAGCTGCTAGTGAGTATGGAGTAGATATAGAAAAATCAAAGGTGTTACAAAAATCATACAGATTGGCTTTTACTGACAAGGACTTGGAAAGTTTGAATGCTTCGGGAAAAAGGTTACAGATAAAAGAGATCATGAATATTCTGAAGAAATGGGGAGATGTAGATCGTTGGAAAGTTAGATGGTCTAAAAGGAAGGAAGATACAGCAAATAAAGGAGTGACTATGTTTCCTATGAAAGAAACCTAACAGGTTGAAAGGGCGTGTCCAATGAGAGAAGTACCAGGTGGTGGATATGTACATGTTCCATGGTCGAGACAGGATACATTGTCATTTACGAATGACTTCCCTAGATTGCGAGAGAAACCGGTTGAATGGTACAAACAGGTAGATAGGTTTGTAAAGGTGTTGAAAGTCTTGCTAAAAGATTTGGATGGTTTATTTGACATTGTTGTTCCCGCAGACTTATGGACAGAGTGTAAGATTACTGTTCATTGGCCAAAAGAAGAATACCCTAGAGATCCTAAAACAGGTGCACCATCAGAAGAAGTAATGAAAAAGTACAATCAGGTAATCACTTTCTTAAAGGGAAAGATTTCACCAAAAGAAACCAATTGGGTTAAGATTGACAGAACTACTCAGGAGCCAAAAGAGTCAGTACACGCCTATTATGAGCGTTTACTACAGGTATTTAAACAATATAGTGGTTTTGAAAATATTGGAGATAAAGATATGGGACATTTTGTATATCGTTTTGTGTTCAGATTGAGGTCTGAGATTAGCAACATGATTCAACAGCATTTTATTTGCTGGCAGAGCAAGACAGTGGATGAAATCCTACGGTATGCAAAGTATTGTAGTGACGAAATTGACAGTAAGCATAAAAAGTTAGAGGAAAAAATGATGTGGGCACAAGTGAAGGTAGCAGAACAACAAGAAAACAGCAATAATCAAACAAATGGACAGAGTCAGAATGGGCAGAATTATAATGGAGGTAAGGGAAAGGGGAAAATGAGTAAGGAAGAAGCTATGAAAAATGTCCTTGTCATGCGTGCGGAAAGTTTGGACAGTGGAGGAATGAGTGTAGAACTGCTAAGAAGAATAATGGGGAAATCAAAATTTAATTCCACAGATGCAGAATGAGGAGGGTGTAAATCTACAACAGCAGCCGCAGATAGTTACGGAGCAGTTACAGGTGCCACAAGCTCCCATTTCAAGTAATGTGAATGCACAGGTGTAAAGGTACAATGTGAACACCGGATATCACGGAGGAGACCCGCTTGGTAAGAATCAAGGTGTGAGTCAGCAGTATTGGATGCAATGCAATGGATTGATTCAGACTCATCTCAATGACGGTGCCTGAGGGGGAGGAAGAGTGCGTACTTGGCGCATCTTTAGCGGTAGATCAGTCAGGTCCATTTGTTGATGGAAAGGTGGAAGGAAATGATATTACATTCCTAGTGGACACTGGTGCTACCCGTTCTACTGTGAGAGCAGCAGAAATTCCGAACCTACCCCTCTCAGGAGAAACTATCCAAGTTGTAGGAGTCTCAAATAAGCATATTCAAACGCCAGTCACAAACCCTATAGAAGTTCATATTGGAAACTTCAAAGACATGCATTGGTTTGTGTTTTGCGACTCAAGCCCGGTAAATCTCTTGGGTAGAGATTTGCTGTGCGAGATGAACTGCACCATCTATTGTACCCCAAATGGAATTGCATTTCAGACCCCAGATGAAGATGTGGAGTTTAAGATGATGTTAGCGAAGCAAGGGACATAAGGAGTTGTTTTCGCTTCTCACTGAAGATAATCTGCCCGAAGAATTAAAAAGTACAGTGAAACAGGATGTGTGGGATTTTTCAGGAAAAGAAATTGGTTTAATGACAAGAGTAGATCCGATTCAAGTAACCGTGAAGAATGGTGCTGTATACCCAAACACACCGCAATACAAAATGAGCCCAGAAGTGATTGCAGGTGTTGCTCCGGTTATTGATCAAATGATTGAACAGGGAATCCTAAAGGAAATAATGAGCAGTCCTTGTAACTCGCCTATCATAGGTATCAAAAAGCAGAGTGGGAAGTATCGGATAGTGCAGTATTTGCGTAAAATAAATAAAATTGTAGTGCCTTGTTGTCCCGTAGTACCGAATCCAGCAGTGATTCTTTACCAAATTCCTTGTGATGCAGAATGGTACACAATGATTGATTTGTGCCAAGCATTCTTCTCGATTCCTTTGCATCCAGAAAGCCAATATTTATTTGCTTTTCGGTTCGGAAACCGTGTTTTGGCATGGTGCCGAGTCCCTCAAGGTTATACCGAGAGTCCCTGAATCTTTAATCAAATCTTGAAAAAATGCCTAGAGACTTTAGTCATGCCAGGAAATTCGGTTTTGGTTCAATATATTGATGACCTACTCGTGGCATCAAAGACACGAGAGGCATGTGTTACAGACACAATTGCTCTATTGAACCATCTGGCAGACGGAGGACACAAGGTGTCCCCAGCAAAATTACAATTTTGCAAACAGGAAGTACAGTACCTTGGACACAAAATAGAAAAGGGAGTTAGGAAAATAACCCCAGAAAGAATCCGTGTGATCAAACAGATGGAACCACCCAAAACTCAGAAAGAGGTGCGAATGTTTTTGGGAATGGTTGGATATTGTCGCCAGTGGATATGTAGTTTCTCTTTGATTGCAAAACCTCTACAGAAATTAACACGAAAGAATGTGAGAGATCCGATTGTTTTGGATGATGAAGCTATGGATGCTTTCTTAAAATTGAGAGGTAGTCTCTGTAGAGCACCTGCCTAGGGAATGCCAGACTATACGAAAGAATTTGCATTGTACTGTTGTGAGAGAGCAGGATGTGCACTCTCAGTCCTAACTCAGAAACATGGAATGGCACGACGTCCAGTAGCATATTTTTCTGCTACCCTGGATACAGTGGCTACAGCATTGCCAGGATGTCTGAAAGCAGTAGCAGCTACTTGCATGAGTCTGGAACAGAGTGAACCGATTGTGATGGGATATCCTGTCAAGGTATATGTGCCACATTCTGTTGAGATTCTTTTGACTCGCACTAGAACCCAGTATCTCACTTCTAGTCGGCTGACTATGTATGAAAGAGTAATTCTGGGAGCTGAAAATGTGACTGTAGTCAGGTGCACGACTGTGAATCCAGAAACTTTATTGCCAAATTCTCGCAATGAAGAGGTGAAAGAGGAAGCAGATCATGATTGTCTGGATGTGACAGAATTATGCACAAAGACCCGGCCGGATATAGAGGATAATCCTTTGGAAGAATCAGATTGCGAATTGTTTGTTGATGGGTCGTGTTTAAGAAATGAAAGAGGTGAATTACACACTGCCTATGCTGTTTGCACCCTAGAAGGAGTTATTGAAGCATCCTGTCTGAAAGGAGTAAACTCCACCCAGATAGCTGAGCTGATGGCTCTGATTAGAGCATGTAAAGTTGCCAAAAGTTTGAAAGTAACCATATTCACAGACAGCCAATATGGATTTGGAATAGTGCATGATTTTGGCCAGCTATGGATGCAAAGGGGATTTCTGACATCTTCACGTTCCCCCATTCGAAATGGTAAAATTGTAAAAGAATTATTGGATGCTTTACAATTGCCCAAAAGAATTGCAGTAGTTAAATGTGCCGCACATCAATCGGGAGGCGATTATGTGACAAAGGGCAATAGATACGCAGATCAAATTGCACGATATTGTGCCCAAAATACAATGGCCTTAAACAGATCAATTGAAAAAGGAAATACTGAATGCCATCTTATGTTTATAACTTCAACAACATTAGAAACTTGGGATGAGGTGAAGCAAATGCAGGAAGAGGCAAGTGATGAGGAAAAAGAAAATTGGAAATATGCAGGCTGTAAAAAGAGAGCAGATGATGAGTTGTGGGTATATCAGGATGAGAGACCAGTTTTAGCAGACTCTTTGCTTTCTCATATGGTCAGGGTGTACCATGGACATGCACACATTAGAAGAGACGCAATGATCAGACTTTTCAAGCAGACATGGTATAATCCGAAGTTCAGGGTCATTGCAGAGAGCCTCTACAAGAGGTGCATCATATGTCAGCAGTGAAATCCAGGGAGAAAGACAGTTGTAAGTTGGGGACGGATTTGGAGAGCAAGAGGTCCATTTACCCAACTCCAGCTCGATTTCATTGAGCTTCCCCCTTGCAATGGGCTGAAATATGTCCTAGTCATTGTATGCTTGTTCTCTCGCTGGGTGGAAGCCTATCCTATGAGAAGAAATGATAGCCTCACTGTAGCCAGACTATTGTTGAGAGAACTGATCCCTAGGTTTGGAATTCCAGTCACTTTGGCGACAGATAGGGGAACCCATTTTAATAATGAAGTAATTCGGCTGATATGTGCAGCATTTAAAATTGAACAGAAGCTGCATTGTGCCTATAGACCAGAAGCTTCTGGAGTGGTCGAGCAACTTAATGGCACTATAAAATCCAGGTTAGGGAAAGTGTGTGAATCCACTTCACTGAAATGGCCTGACGCTTTGCCCCTTGTGCTAATGAGTCTGAGAAGCATCCCTGACAAAAAGACTGGATTGAGTCCTCATGAAATCCTCATGGGAAGAGCAATGAGACAGGCATATGTACTAGCGAACAAATTGATAAATATATCTGATGTTCTGGTGCTTGACTATTGCAGAGGATTGGCTGAACTGGTACGTTCTGTGTCCCACCAGGTTGGAGAAGACCCCACAACAATACATCGAAATCAAGCTCATGATTTGAGTCCTGGTGAGTGGGTCTACATCAAGAAACACGTAAGAAAATCATGTTTAGACCCCAGGTGGCATGGACCTCATCAAATCATCCTGGTAACGACAACGGCAGTGAAGTGTGCTGGCTTGCCAAATTGGATTCACGCGAGCCACACCAAACGAACCCTAGACCCACCTGAAAGACCGAAAGAGCCGCAACCAGTAAATCAAAGACAGAGGTCAGTGGCTGAAGTGTTCGAAGCTGATGAATCTAGAGTAACAGATTCAAAGGAACCTACGGATGATGAACAGCCAAGCACAAGTCGAGTAAAGGGGACGAAAGATTCTAGGGTTCCAAAGACTGTTGTTGAACCAGAAAAAAGTAAGTTCACTGAAGATCCAGAAAAAGGTGAACTTCCGACTGAACCTGAAACAGGCGAAATTATCGTTGAACCAGAAGAGAGTAAGATCACTGATGACGCAGAAGAAAGTGAGTTTCAAGTTGAACCAGAACTAAGTGAAACTATACTTGAACCAGAAGACAGTGAGTTCACAGTTGAAAGGGAGGTTAATATAGAATCAGAAGAACAGGAAGAAACTGAAAATCAAAAGGAGAAGCAGCCAGTGGAAAGGGTAAATAAAAGAACTTGTGAACAAGATGAAGAAGGTGAAAAAGTAGTAAAAGTAAAGAAACCAAGATGAGGTGATAATTGGCCAAAGGGAGTGAAAAGACTAAAGTACACTCTTGTGAAAAGAAGATTAAGGAAAAGACCAGAGCAGAGTAATGAAATATCCAGTCAAACAGATCGGGAAGAGTCAGGAAAAGAATCAGTACGAAAAACTCGAAGAGTGAAAATCCCAAGTAGACAATACAGAGCACCTGAGTGGACGTACGTGATTTTGGAAGAATTTGAAAGTCCAGATCCAAGAAAAGAAAAAGAAAATTCTGATGCTGAGCAAGTTGATGAAAGCAAACTAAGACCGCCTTAAAAAAAAAAGAACTAGGACAAAATAAGGTGTAACCTTGGTGATTCAAATAAAATAAAGATTCAAAACTGACTAAAGACAAAGAATAAAAGGAAAAAGGGTTGAAGAAGAAAGCCTTGAAGTGAAGGATTTACACTGCCATTTCTCTTTGTTATTTTTCACTTTTTTTTTGTTTTAGAAATTTAAAGGCATAGATAGATTTTTTATTTTTTTTAACATTTTTCTTTATATAGAAAGAAAATGGCTGAAGTAGAAGTGACTGAACCTCCAAAACCTAGTTTAAAACGTAGGTGTATTAAAGCTTGCTTATGTAGTGTCTTATTATTAACATTTATGTGGATGATATTAACTGTTCTTATACCTATACTAATGATAACTGACAAAGGTAATAATACTAATGATGTAACAAAAGAAAGGATGAATGATGTCACTAACGAAACCCCAAATACTAAATTAGTACCTTTCGATGGAAGCGTTCTCCATCATGATAAATCAATTAGTGATTTCTCATTAAATGTCTTTACCAAGTTACTCTACGAATATGTAGAAACTATGAATGTGAATAACTGTTATGTGTGCATGCAACTGCCTTCGTCTGTCTCTGAAGGAGTGACTTATCACCACCTTCCATTAACCTATGGTGTGTCTTGTAGTATACTTACTAGCCTATTCTATGTAACGGGGAAACTGGAATATCATTATTCTAATATAGACCTAGTATTTTCTGAGATACCTGTTATTAAAGAATTTAATAAGGTGTCTAGTGCTAAAAATGAACGATACATGGGGGAATTTTTTCATATTACTAAAACTTTAGATATAGAATATGCCTATAAGAACAATTTAACATGCAATTTAAGGGTTGAAAAAAATTGTTTGTAGAGATGGTAGAAAATAGAAGAGAAAGCTTCCAAAAGAAAGCTGCTGAACAAAAGTCCCAAATACCACCATGGGCTTTTAAGGAAGGGAATTATGAAAAGGGCGAAGGATACGCTGCAATGTCTCTGGACTGGTCACAGAAAGGGAAGATTTGTCTGTTTAGAACTAAGACTAATTATAATAATTATTTTATTGGTTCAAGTGAATGTGAGCATACTTTCCACACTACTGGAGGTTGGGGATTGAAGGGTGGGACTGATCCTGTCTATCCCGGAATATATTATGTGTGTGGCAAGAAAGCATATTATAGGTTACCTGCACATTGGTATGGAAGTTGCTATTTTTCTATTGTCTTTCCAAAGGTATATTACATGGACCAAAGCGAACACAAACTGAAGGAAATAGAGCAAGGACTAACACGTAACAAAAGAGCACGTTTTTTAGAAATAGTAGGTGATATTTTTGGTGCACTGATACCCTCAGTTGGAGTTGTTCTGAATTCACACAAAATTCGAAAATTGTCCACAGTGGTTGATCGATTATCTACAGATACTGCTGGTGGGTTTTTAATGATTGACACGGAAATGGTTGCAATCAGATCAATGGTTTTGCAGAATCGACTTGCCCTTGATATCTTATTGGCAAAAGAAGGTGGAGTCTGTGGAATGTTGAAAGTTCAACATTGCTGCACATATATCCCTAATAAAAGTAAAGGAATTGAGGGATATATAAGGAATATTACAAAATTATACAGTTTTGACCCAACTGGAGGTTGACAGTGTTTGGGAGAAACTTGGTAAGAGTTTTTCCTCAATAAGTAATTGGTTTTCTACATTTGGAAGTAGCCTATTAGGAAAAATAATAATGCCAATAGTTTCAATAGTAATAATAGCTTTGGTGATAATAACGGCATATGAATGTTGTAAGTGGGGAAGAGAAAGAAAAGAAATAACAGAAATAAAGAATAGAAGAAGAGCACGAAGGAGAAAAAGAGAAGAAATAGAGTTAGAAGAGATGAAAAGAGAATACTATGATTTAGTGAAAGGTTTAAATGAGGGTACCATAAAAAGAGAGAAGAATAAAGAAATATAAATGACTAAAGATGGTACTCGGTATGGTAGGTATTTTATGATGGCTCCTAAAAGTCATCAGAGGGGGAATTGATGGAGCAGGGTTTCGCAAAAATGAAACCTGCTCAGACCAAGTACCCCCATAATACATACTAACAGTAAGTAGAAGTGATTAAAATCTAACATGCACCTACATAAACATATGGGAATTGCTTTGCGCATGCCTGAATTAATACGTTAATGAATAATCGGTATTAATCTTGTTTTGTGAAAAATAAACAAAGAAGTAGCACGAGTAGGCCGCATGTGCATCAGTGTTTTGCACGTTGCATTCCGCTTTGAAAGGTTAATTGTTAATGTCGCTTTTGCACTAGGCTTATGCTAGGTAACCATAATGGGGAAGTAGTGCAAGGTGGGTGGGGAACAGTGAGGGTTTCATTATCACATAATTTATATTTGTTCGTTTTCATTTACTTCAGCATGTTGAATGAAGCCTCCATCTTGAAAAAGGATGTGACAGGGAGGGGAAGTTTCCTCTGAGCGAGTCTGCTCTGACATGAGACCAGCAAGTTGTGCTGAGCATTACGGAATGACATGAAGGAGTGAAGGCCAGAGCATCAGTTGACTGCCAAGTTCCCGTATCCAAGCGTGAGACTGGGGATGTGCTCTGCGGAAATATGAACTGAATAAAGAAGAATGTACCAAATGTATCGATATATATGAAACGAATGAATAAAATAAAATTTGGGCCATGGGAACCATTTTACACAATAAAGTTGTTGAATAAATGCTAAGTCATGGTGGTATGACAATGCCACCTCCCCAACCCACCAATCCCGGTGCAGAATGGAGAGTAAATTGCAACATTAGAGGGATGGACATGTCAATTTAGACTATAATTAGGGTACCTTTAGGGGCGTGTCAGAGAGGTGTCTTGGGCAGGCAGGGGAGAGAAGGGGAGATGCGTCGCTGATCGTCGGTTTACAAAGAGGCCTAGCTGTTTTTCTATCCTGTCCTATACCTGACTGAAATCTCTCGTATTCCCTGAATAACTTTGGGGAACCTCCATCATCTCCTGGGCTCAGGGGGTGGTATTCCCTACAGACCAATAGGTTTGTATTTAGCCTGTGTTGTTCCCAGCATTTAATGTATTTTGTGTCTGAATCTTTTGTCTCTCCACCTATCCACTCCGTCAACAAAAATATTGCATTATTTTTAGATGAACCTATTGTCTCTTCATCTATCCTTCCGTTAGGTATTATATTGTTTGGCATAATCATTCTGCTGAACTCTTTTGTCTCTTACCCTATCCACTCCTTCATTGCACAATGTCGTTGTAGAAAGAGTCTGTGAAAATTGCATTATTTCTCTGATCGTGTGATTCGATGTTTGAGATTGTGACCTGATGCAGATGAGCATTTACTTTGAATTTTGAGATAAACTCACCTATTAATCTTACCGAGAGTCTGTGATTAATTTAATAATGTTGGGTGGGTTAGTGTCTTATCATTACCATCAACTACTCAACTAATTGGTCCATCGACCAAATAGAGGAAGAGTTGATATCAATAAATGATCTTTAAACAGATGTTTAGGAGTAATAAGAGATGAATGAAACAAATTGACTCCAGCGCATCAGGGATACTGGGTGAATGTGTATGGGCCATTGAAGTGAATTGTGGAGTATCGATCCCTGATCAATTATTTTTGGTATTGGCGCTGGATCAGTTACTTTGGTAGCAGAGGATGGTTATTATTGATTAGTTTGGTAATGATTATTGATTATTGTTTATATGTTTTTAACATGCAAAGATAGTGTCATGTTCTATGTTGTCTAGAACTCCAGGTACGGAGATACCTGAGGAATCCCGGGAAGGATTCTTCTGGAAGTAGGCAGAAGAAGAGTGTGGTAAAGAAGCCACACTGCAGAAGTACTTTGTCTGTTGTAATAATACCTAAAAGCTATGGAGGGCTGTAGGTGTTATATTTAGGGAATTTCGTATGTGAGTAGAGTGACTGAATAGTGAAGGGTCCACTTCGGAAACTCTAGCCTTATTTCCAGGAGAATAGCAGGACTCCTTTTAACGCCAAAAGTCCTCTTGTGAAATTCTGGTTTGATCCCTAGAGGAGTAATAGGTCCACCTGGAGCTTGTCTGAAGGGTAAAAATAGCGCTGGTCGTTATTAGGACTTGTAGTGAGGGAATCTTTTGAAGAAGTGAAAACTATCTCTTTACTTAGTGGAAAAGACAAAGTAGCATTGTTCTATGTTGTTACTAACAGAATTTGATTAAGAAAAACTCCCCAAAAAAATATTGCCGTAAAATTTTGTAAAGGGAGGGTCAGTGGAAGGAGTAATACTGACGTCAGAAAAAGCAGCGCTAGTATTGGTTAAGACCTTGCTTACGTAGCAGTGCTGTGATTGGTTGGTTGGTGTGAGCCGCGCTAGTATTGGTTAAGACCCTGCTTACGTAGCAGTACTGTGATTGGTTGGTTGGTGTGAGCCGCGCTAGTATAGGACGAAAAGTTAACCAATAGAGTGAGTAGAATTACGGAAGAATTGTTTTTGTTGTACATGATAAGACCCATTAGTTGAGAAAGTCAGAACATGAAGTTAATGCAAAAAATAAATAATTTTTTCAAGAAAGACAAACCAATTGTGACTAGAGAGGGAATTCCGATTCCGCCTCCAAAAACGCCTGCTTCTTTTATGATGTTAGAATGAGGATATCATACATGTATATGGATGGAAAATTGGATTGAGTATATGAAAAGCAATGGTGTTTTAGCTTTCCCACAACATGGTACCTTTAATGTGAGGATATTGCAAAATTTGAGAAACCGAATGAATTCATTAGTCCTAAATCCTAGATTGACTCAGTACGAAGCATTGAAAGAATGGGAAGTGGAAGCATTTGAGAGAGAAAAGTATAGAGTTGGCAACAGAGGTTACAGGAGTATGATGTTTAGATACCCTTTTGAAAGCAGAGACGACAAGTTGAAGAGATGGAGAAGAGCTGTAGTAACGGAAGGGTTGTATCCAGTTTTAACGGTTGATGAGCAGACTGGAAGTAAATGTAAGGAGAAAAGAAATCATTCAGAGTCTCCAAGTGTGGGAGGTGATATGAATGAGTCGGATGATGATGAATTGATAGAAGTTATCATGAACAAAAGACCTCCACCATATGAAGAAAATTTAGGGGTCGTGACTCCAAGTGCCCCGCAATTGGGATCCCCGTTGACTCCACAAATTACAGATATAGCGAAAGTGATGAAGGAGAATGAAGCAAAGATGTTGAATAAGGCCAGATTAGAAGAGGTTCAGAAAATAAATCAGTTGAATTTGAATACAGAAGCCTTGACGGTACCGGTAACGATTGGTCCTGTAGTACCATTGCATGAAGATAGACAGAATGTAACAAAGGTACATGCATTAGTGGTGCCAGGTGGTAGCATCAGGAGCAGTGGAAATAGGGAGGGTCAGGAAAATGCGAACAATACATTGTTAGATCTCCCGATTAATGAGCTGATAACTGAGACCCCACAAAGAAATGTTCAATGTGAGCCTAGAAGAATAGAACTAAATGATACTCCAGTAGCAGGGAGTTCCGCAGGTCCCTCGCCAGAAGAATTAAACAATTGGATAAAAGAAATGACAAAGCCAAAACAACAAAGTATAAATGTAAGTCAATTGAAGGTTGATTTGGAAGAGATGATTATTGGAACATTAAGCCCTGACAGATTAGGAACTTATCATGATGAAGAATTGTTGTTTGTTTGTAAAAGTATTACCTGGAGAGCAAAGAACTTACATGAAAAAATATCTGAAGCTGCTAGTGAGTATGGAGTAGATATAGAAAAATCAAAGGTGTTACAAAAATCATACAGATTGGCTTTTACTGACAAGGACTTGGAAAGTTTGAATGCTTCGGGAAAAAGGTTACAGATAAAAGAGATCATGAATATTCTGAAGAAATGGGGAGATGTAGATCGTTGGAAAGTTAGATGGTCTAAAAGGAAGGAAGATACAGCAAATAAAGGAGTGACTATGTTTCCTATGAAAGAAACCTAACAGGTTGAAAGGGCGTGTCCAATGAGAGAAGTACCAGGTGGTGGATATGTACATGTTCCATGGTCGAGACAGGATACATTGTCATTTACGAATGACTTCCCTAGATTGCGAGAGAAACCGGTTGAATGGTACAAACAGGTAGATAGGTTTGTAAAGGTGTTGAAAGTCTTGCTAAAAGATTTGGATGGTTTATTTGACATTGTTGTTCCCGCAGACTTATGGACAGAGTGTAAGATTACTGTTCATTGGCCAAAAGAAGAATACCCTAGAGATCCTAAAACAGGTGCACCATCAGAAGAAGTAATGAAAAAGTACAATCAGGTAATCACTTTCTTAAAGGGAAAGATTTCACCAAAAGAAACCAATTGGGTTAAGATTGACAGAACTACTCAGGAGCCAAAAGAGTCAGTACACGCCTATTATGAGCGTTTACTACAGGTATTTAAACAATATAGTGGTTTTGAAAATATTGGAGATAAAGATATGGGACATTTTGTATATCGTTTTGTGTTCAGATTGAGGTCTGAGATTAGCAACATGATTCAACAGCATTTTATTTGCTGGCAGAGCAAGACAGTGGATGAAATCCTACGGTATGCAAAGTATTGTAGTGACGAAATTGACAGTAAGCATAAAAAGTTAGAGGAAAAAATGATGTGGGCACAAGTGAAGGTAGCAGAACAACAAGAAAACAGCAATAATCAAACAAATGGACAGAGTCAGAATGGGCAGAATTATAATGGAGGTAAGGGAAAGGGGAAAATGAGTAAGGAAGAAGCTATGAAAAAATGTCCTTGTCATGCGTGCGGAAAGTTTGGACAGTGGAGGAATGAGTGTAGAACTGCTAAGAAGAATAATGGGGGAAATCAAAATTTAATTCCACAGATGCAGAATGAGGAGGGTGTAAATCTACAACAGCAGCCGCAGATAGTTACGGAGCAGTTACAGGTGCCACAAGCTCCCATTTCAAGTAATGTGAATGCACAGGTGTAAAGGTACAATGTGAACACCGGATATCACGGAGGAGACCCGCTTGGTAAGAATCAAGGTGTGAGTCAGCAGTATTGGATGCAATGCAATGGATTGATTCAGACTCATCTCAATGACGGTGCCTGAGGGGGAGGAAGAGTGCGTACTTGGCGCATCTTTAGCGGTAGATCAGTCAGGTCCATTTGTTGATGGAAAGGTGGAAGGAAATGATATTACATTCCTAGTGGACACTGGTGCTACCCGTTCTACTGTGAGAGCAGCAGAAATTCCGAACCTACCCCTCTCAGGAGAAACTATCCAAGTTGTAGGAGTCTCAAATAAGCATATTCAAACGCCAGTCACAAACCCTATAGAAGTTCATATTGGAAACTTCAAAGACATGCATTGGTTTGTGTTTTGCGACTCAAGCCCGGTAAATCTCTTGGGTAGAGATTTGCTGTGCGAGATGAACTGCACCATCTATTGTACCCCAAATGGAATTGCATTTCAGACCCCAGATGAAGATGTGGAGTTTAAGATGATGTTAGCGAAGCAAGGGACATAAGGAGTTGTTTTCGCTTCTCACTGAAGATAATCTGCCCGAAGAATTAAAAAGTACAGTGAAACAGGATGTGTGGGATTTTTCAGGAAAAGAAATTGGTTTAATGACAAGAGTAGATCCGATTCAAGTAACCGTGAAGAATGGTGCTGTATACCCAAACACACCGCAATACAAAATGAGCCCAGAAGTGATTGCAGGTGTTGCTCCGGTTATTGATCAAATGATTGAACAGGGAATCCTAAAGGAAATAATGAGCAGTCCTTGTAACTCGCCTATCATAGGTATCAAAAAGCAGAGTGGGAAGTATCGGATAGTGCAGTATTTGCGTAAAATAAATAAAATTGTAGTGCCTTGTTGTCCCGTAGTACCGAATCCAGCAGTGATTCTTTACCAAATTCCTTGTGATGCAGAATGGTACACAATGATTGATTTGTGCCAAGCATTCTTCTCGATTCCTTTGCATCCAGAAAGCCAATATTTATTTGCTTTTCGGTTCGGAAACCGTGTTTTGGCATGGTGCCGAGTCCCTCAAGGTTATACCGAGAGTCCCTGAATCTTTAATCAAATCTTGAAAAAATGCCTAGAGACTTTAGTCATGCCAGGAAATTCGGTTTTGGTTCAATATATTGATGACCTACTCGTGGCATCAAAGACACGAGAGGCATGTGTTACAGACACAATTGCTCTATTGAACCATCTGGCAGACGGAGGACACAAGGTGTCCCCAGCAAAATTACAATTTTGCAAACAGGAAGTACAGTACCTTGGACACAAAATAGAAAAGGGAGTTAGGAAAATAACCCCAGAAAGAATCCGTGTGATCAAACAGATGGAACCACCCAAAACTCAGAAAGAGGTGCGAATGTTTTTGGGAATGGTTGGATATTGTCGCCAGTGGATATGTAGTTTCTCTTTGATTGCAAAACCTCTACAGAAATTAACACGAAAGAATGTGAGAGATCCGATTGTTTTGGATGATGAAGCTATGGATGCTTTCTTAAAATTGAGAGGTAGTCTCTGTAGAGCACCTGCCTAGGGAATGCCAGACTATACGAAAGAATTTGCATTGTACTGTTGTGAGAGAGCAGGATGTGCACTCTCAGTCCTAACTCAGAAACATGGAATGGCACGACGTCCAGTAGCATATTTTTCTGCTACCCTGGATACAGTGGCTACAGCATTGCCAGGATGTCTGAAAGCAGTAGCAGCTACTTGCATGAGTCTGGAACAGAGTGAACCGATTGTGATGGGATATCCTGTCAAGGTATATGTGCCACATTCTGTTGAGATTCTTTTGACTCGCACTAGAACCCAGTATCTCACTTCTAGTCGGCTGACTATGTATGAAAGAGTAATTCTGGGAGCTGAAAATGTGACTGTAGTCAGGTGCACGACTGTGAATCCAGAAACTTTATTGCCAAATTCTCGCAATGAAGAGGTGAAAGAGGAAGCAGATCATGATTGTCTGGATGTGACAGAATTATGCACAAAGACCCGGCCGGATATAGAGGATAATCCTTTGGAAGAATCAGATTGCGAATTGTTTGTTGATGGGTCGTGTTTAAGAAATGAAAGAGGTGAATTACACACTGCCTATGCTGTTTGCACCCTAGAAGGAGTTATTGAAGCATCCTGTCTGAAAGGAGTAAACTCCACCCAGATAGCTGAGCTGATGGCTCTGATTAGAGCATGTAAAGTTGCCAAAAGTTTGAAAGTAACCATATTCACAGACAGCCAATATGGATTTGGAATAGTGCATGATTTTGGCCAGCTATGGATGCAAAGGGGATTTCTGACATCTTCACGTTCCCCCATTCGAAATGGTAAAATTGTAAAAGAATTATTGGATGCTTTACAATTGCCCAAAAGAATTGCAGTAGTTAAATGTGCCGCACATCAATCGGGAGGCGATTATGTGACAAAGGGCAATAGATACGCAGATCAAATTGCACGATATTGTGCCCAAAATACAATGGCCTTAAACAGATCAATTGAAAAAGGAAATACTGAATGCCATCTTATGTTTATAACTTCAACAACATTAGAAACTTGGGATGAGGTGAAGCAAATGCAGGAAGAGGCAAGTGATGAGGAAAAAGAAAATTGGAAATATGCAGGCTGTAAAAAGAGAGCAGATGATGAGTTGTGGGTATATCAGGATGAGAGACCAGTTTTAGCAGACTCTTTGCTTTCTCATATGGTCAGGGTGTACCATGGACATGCACACATTAGAAGAGACGCAATGATCAGACTTTTCAAGCAGACATGGTATAATCCGAAGTTCAGGGTCATTGCAGAGAGCCTCTACAAGAGGTGCATCATATGTCAGCAGTGAAATCCAGGGAGAAAGACAGTTGTAAGTTGGGGACGGATTGGGAGAGCAAGAGGTCCATTTACCCAACTCCAGCTCGATTTCATTGAGCTTCCCCCTTGCAATGGGCTGAAATATGTCCTAGTCATTGTATGCTTGTTCTCTCGCTGGGTGGAAGCCTATCCTATGAGAAGAAATGATAGCCTCACTGTAGCCAGACTATTGTTGAGAGAACTGATCCCTAGGTTTGGAATTCCAGTCACTTTGGCGACAGATAGGGGAACCCATTTTAATAATGAAGTAATTCGGCTGATATGTGCAGCATTTAAAATTGAACAGAAGCTGCATTGTGCCTATAGACCAGAAGCTTCTGGAGTGGTCGAGCAACTTAATGGCACTATAAAATCCAGGTTAGGGAAAGTGTGTGAATCCACTTCACTGAAATGGCCTGACGCTTTGCCCCTTGTGCTAATGAGTCTGAGAAGCATCCCTGACAAAAAGACTGGATTGAGTCCTCATGAAATCCTCATGGGAAGAGCAATGAGACAGGCATATGTACTAGCGAACAAATTGATAAATATATCTGATGTTCTGGTGCTTGACTATTGCAGAGGATTGGCTGAACTGGTACGTTCTGTGTCCCACCAGGTTGGAGAAGACCCCACAACAATACATCGAAATCAAGCTCATGATTTGAGTCCTGGTGAGTGGGTCTACATCAAGAAACACGTAAGAAAATCATGTTTAGACCCCAGGTGGCATGGACCTCATCAAATCATCCTGGTAACGACAACGGCAGTGAAGTGTGCTGGCTTGCCAAATTGGATTCACGCGAGCCACACCAAACGAACCCTAGACCCACCTGAAAGACCGAAAGAGCCGCAACCAGTAAATCAAAGACAGAGGTCAGTGGCTGAAGTGTTCGAAGCTGATGAATCTAGAGTAACAGATTCAAAGGAACCTACGGATGATGAACAGCCAAGCACAAGTCGAGTAAAGGGGACGAAAGATTCTAGGGTTCCAAAGACTGTTGTTGAACCAGAAAAAAGTAAGTTCACTGAAGATCCAGAAAAAGGTGAACTTCCGACTGAACCTGAAACAGGCGAAATTATCGTTGAACCAGAAGAGAGTAAGATCACTGATGACGCAGAAGAAAGTGAGTTTCAAGTTGAACCAGAACTAAGTGAAACTATACTTGAACCAGAAGACAGTGAGTTCACAGTTGAAAGGGAGGTTAATATAGAATCAGAAGAACAGGAAGAAACTGAAAATCAAAAGGAGAAGCAGCCAGTGGAAAGGGTAAATAAAAGAACTTGTGAACAAGATGAAGAAGGTGAAAAAGTAGTAAAAGTAAAGAAACCAAGATGAGGTGATAATTGGCCAAAGGGAGTGAAAAGACTAAAGTACACTCTTGTGAAAAGAAGATTAAGGAAAAGACCAGAGCAGAGTAATGAAATATCCAGTCAAACAGATCGGGAAGAGTCAGGAAAAGAATCAGTACGAAAAACTCGAAGAGTGAAAATCCCAAGTAGACAATACAGAGCACCTGAGTGGACGTACGTGATTTTGGAAGAATTTGAAAGTCCAGATCCAAGAAAAGAAAAAGAAAATTCTGATGCTGAGCAAGTTGATGAAAGCAAACTAAGACCGCCTTAAAAAAAAAGAACTAGGACAAAATAAGGTGTAACCTTGGTGATTCAAATAAAATAAAGATTCAAAACTGACTAAAGACAAAGAATAAAAGGAAAAAGGGTTGAAGAAGAAAGCCTTGAAGTGAAGGATTTACACTGCCATTTCTCTTTGTTATTTTTCACTTTTTTTTGTTTTAGAAATTTAAAGGCATAGATAGATTTTTATTTTTTTAACATTTTTCTTTATATAGAAAGAAAATGGCTGAAGTAGAAGTGACTGAACCTCCAAAACCTAGTTTAAAACGTAGGTGTATTAAAGCTTGCTTATGTAGTGTCTTATTATTAACATTTATGTGGATGATATTAACTGTTCTTATACCTATACTAATGATAACTGACAAAGGTAATAATACTAATGATGTAACAAAAGAAAGGATGAATGATGTCACTAACTGAAACCCCAAATACTAAATTAGTACCTTTCGATGGAAGCTGCTTCTCCATCATGATAAATCAATTAGTGATTTCTCATTAAATGTCTTTACCAAGTTACTCTACGAATATGTAGAAACTATGAATGTGAATAACTGTTATGTGTGCATGCAACTGCCTTCGTCTGTCTCTGAAGGAGTGACTTATCACCACCTTCCATTAACCTATGGTGTGTCTTGTAGTATACTTACTAGCCTATTCTATGTAACGGGGAAACTGGAATATCATTATTCTAATATAGACCTAGTATTTTCTGAGATACCTGTTATTAAAGAATTTAATAAGGTGTCTAGTGCTAAAAATGAACGATACATGGGGGAATTTTTTTCATATTACTAAAACTTTAGATATAGAATATGCCTATAAGAACAATTTAACATGCAATTTAAGGGTTGAAAAAAATTGTTTGTAGAGATGGTAGAAAATAGAAGAGAAAGCTTCCAAAAGAAAGCTGCTGAACAAAAGTCCCAAATACCACCATGGGCTTTTAAGGAAGGGAATTATGAAAAGGGCGAAGGATACGCTGCAATGTCTCTGGACTGGTCACAGAAAGGGAAGATTTGTCTGTTTAGAACTAAGACTAATTATAATAATTATTTTATTGGTTCAAGTGAATGTGAGCATACTTTCCACACTACTGGAGGTTGGGGATTGAAGGGTGGGACTGATCCTGTCTATCCCGGAATATATTATGTGTGTGGCAAGAAAGCATATTATAGGTTACCTGCACATTGGTATGGAAGTTGCTATTTTTCTATTGTCTTTCCAAAGGTATATTACATGGACCAAAGCGAACACAAACTGAAGGAAATAGAGCAAGGACTAACACGTAACAAAAGAGCACGTTTTTAGAAATAGTAGGTGATATTTTTGGTGCACTGATACCCTCAGTTGGAGTTGTTCTGAATTCACACAAAATTCGAAAATTGTCCACAGTGGTTGATCGATTATCTACAGATACTGCTGGTGGGTTTTTAATGATTGACACGGAAATGGTTGCAATCAGATCAATGGTTTTGCAGAATCGACTTGCCCTTGATATCTTATTGGCAAAAGAAGGTGGAGTCTGTGGAATGTTGAAAGTTCAACATTGCTGCACATATATCCCTAATAAAAGTAAAGGAATTGAGGGATATATAAGGAATATTACAAAATTATACAGTTTTGACCCAACTGGAGGTTGACAGTGTTTGGGAGAAACTTGGTAAGAGTTTTTCCTCAATAAGTAATTGGTTTTCTACATTTGGAAGTAGCCTATTAGGAAAAATAATAATGCCAATAGTTTCAATAGTAATAATAGCTTTGGTGATAATAACGGCATATGAATGTTGTAAGTGGGGAAGAGAAAGAAAAGAAATAACAGAAATAAAGAATAGAAGAAGAGCACGAAGGAGAAAAAGAGAAGAAATAGAGTTAGAAGAGATGAAAAGAGAATACTATGATTTAGTGAAAGGTTTAAATGAGGGTACCATAAAAAGAGAGAAGAATAAAGAAATATAAATGACTAAAGATGGTACTCGGTATGGTAGGTATTTTATGATGGCTCCTAAAAGTCATCAGAGGGGGAATTGATGGAGCAGGGTTTCGCAAAAATGAAACCTGCTCAGACCAAGTACCCCCATAATACATACTAACAGTAAGTAGAAGTGATTAAAATCTAACATGCACCTACATAAACATATGGGAATTGCTTTGCGCATGCCTGAATTAATACGTTAATGAATAATCGGTATTAATCTTGTTTTGTGAAAAATAAACAAAGAAGTAGCACGAGTAGGCCGCATGTGCATCAGTGTTTTGCACGTTGCATTCCGCTTTGAAAGGTTAATTGTTAATGTCGCTTTTGCACTAGGCTTATGCTAGGTAACCATAATGGGGAAGTAGTGCAAGGTGGGTGGGGAACAGTGAGGGTTTCATTATCACATAATTTATATTTGTTCGTTTTCATTTACTTCAGCATGTTGAATGAAGCCTCCATCTTGAAAAAGGATGTGACAGGGAGGGGAAGTTTCCTCTGAGCGAGTCTGCTCTGACATGAGACCAGCAAGTTGTGCTGAGCATTACGGAATGACATGAAGGAGTGAAGGCCAGAGCATCAGTTGACTGCCAAGTTCCCGTATCCAAGCGTGAGACTGGGGATGTGCTCTGCGGAAATATGAACTGAATAAAGAAGAATGTACCAAATGTATCGATATATATGAAACGAATGAATAAAATAAAATTTGGGCCATGGGAACCATTTTACACAATAAAGTTGTTGAATAAATGCTAAGTCATGGTGGTATGACAATGCCACCTCCCCAACCCACCAATCCCGGTGCAGAATGGAGAGTAAATTGCAACATTAGAGGGATGGACATGTCAATTTAGACTATAATTAGGGTACCTTTAGGGGCGTGTCAGAGAGGTGTCTTGGGCAGGCAGGGGAGAGAAGGGGAGATGCGTCGCTGATCGTCGGTTTACAAAGAGGCCTAGCTGTTTTTCTATCCTGTCCTATACCTGACTGAAATCTCTCGTATTCCCTGAATAACTTTGGGGAACCTCCATCATCTCCTGGGCTCAGAGGGGGGTATTCCCTACAGACCAATAGGTTTGTATTTAGCCTGTGTTGTTCCCAGCATTTAATGTATTTTGTGTCTGAATCTTTTGTCTCTCCACCTATCCACTCCGTCAACAAAAATATTGATATACATTATTTTTAGATGAACCTATTGTCTCTTTATCTATCCTTCCGTTAGGCATTATATTGTTTGGCATAATCATTCTGCTGAACTCTTTTGTCTCTTACCCTATCCACTCCTTCATTGCACAATGTCGTTGTAGAAAGAGTCTGTGAAAATTGCATTATTTCTCTGATCGTGTGATTCGATGTTTGAGATTGTGACCTGATGCAGTTGAGCATTTACTTTGAATTTTGAGATAAACTCACCTATTAATCTTACCGAGAGTCTGTGATTAATTTAATAATGTTGGGTGGGTTAGTGTCTTATCATTACCATCAACTACTCAACTAATTGGTCCATCGACCAAATAGAGGAAGAGTTGATATCAATAAATGATCTTTAAACAGATGTTTAGGAGTAATAAGAGATGAATGAAACAAATTGACTCCAGCGCATCAGGGATACTGGGTGAATGTGTATGGGCCATTGAAGTGAATTGTGGAGTATCGATCCCTGATCAATTTTTTTGGGTATTGGCGCTGGGTCATCCCTATAAGCAGAAGTTTTGACACTTTAGTTGGAAGAAGTGGGAACACTTAGGCCCAGATTTACTAAGGGGGCGGAGGGAGTTTAGAAGCCATGAAGAAGACTCTTGACCCATATGTGTTCCATTATCGGTCAAAACATGTTGGCAAGAATGAGTGGATAGATAAACCATTGTACTTCATTAGATATCCAGAAACATTCAGGGGCAGAATAACTAAGAGCGTGTGTCGCCGTTGCGTCATGCAAGATGATACAAGTCCTTAATTCAGATTTACTATTCCACACAGAGCCACCTTCCGTGGCCGTGCGTGGCATTACACTGTTGTACTTTGCTCTGGGAAGGCATTCCATGGGTGGAGCGTGGGTGTTCCCTCCGCATTCACCCATGTTTTTTGTCGCATTCCCAGATTTACTTAGACTAGTAAACCTGGGACTTCATCAAAATGCTACGCCTTCCAAGGTGAGGGCTAACAGGGAGAATTATGTTCATTTCTTGTTATTTTTTCCTATTTCTACGCATGCTGCTTTCTGCAGCTCACATAGAAAGAAGAAAATGCCTCAGAGGATTGTTTTTTGTGCTGAAAGGTTCCCCACAAGTGTGCCAGCACAGAGAGAGCAGGAATACGCCATGTGTAAATAAATATGGCACATTCCTGCCCTCTTCATTTGACACAGCATAGCAAGTTGTCCTGTTTGCATTGCTTGCCCCAAATATTAGTAACTCTGGCCTTTATGCTACAATAGAGTTTGCACAATTAGCTGGGATAATAGATGGAACTGATTGTGGGCAAGCGACAGTCTTTTGGACCTCAAATTGACATCCTGAGGCGACCTCAACATAGAGAAGCAGTTTTCTGTTATAGTCTCCATGCACTTACCAAATTCATGCAACTTTGTTTCGATCTTGTTCAATCCTACCATTAAAGGGAGCAAAAGTCCTTCAAGCGCATAGTGTAAACTATCCCCAAATTCATTTGCCAAGCATATCACTAAAGCTGTAGAACCAATCCAATTGTCACAGGTGTTTACACCCCTTTCCTTTGTTTTAGGCAAGCAAACTGCCTTCTTTTTCCATTTAACCATGGGTTTAACAGGTGGCGACCCGCCTGGCAGGGGATAAGGTAATGTGGCTAGACTCTGCCCGGGCACATCAGCAAAACCAAGGTTGACAACAGCAGTCGAAGAGGTTAAATAAGGCAAAGATGAAATACTGTGATCAAAAGAAAGCCTCCTTTCAGCTATCTCTGTGTCCTTGGAAGTCACCCCTACTGCTCATGCCAAACAATTATCCATTGTGGAACCCTGTGCAGAAACGCATGTATTGATCATGGATTTACGCTGACACATGTTGGTATGACCGAAAGGATGGGGGGGAGGCAGCCCAGCCTCTTCCGGGCTGGGACTGGTTTAACCCCCGGATGCAAAAAAATATTCAGATATCCCACAAAGCGAGAGCGAAGGTCATGCTGTATAGCGCTGCTGGCCCCACCTCCTTTGCTTCTCTCCTCCACATGTGGCAGGGGTTATGGGCCTTGTAGTCCTCAGGTCCCCAGGATGCCAAACAACATGCAGGAATATCCCCTTGAATTCAAAGCCAGCATGTTTTGGTCTACTCATAAAAAGCTGTTGCCATCTCGCAGAAGAGTTTATTAAATATGATGAGAAAGAGGAAAAAGTTTGGCTCCCCCTTAGCAACAGGTTGTTGGTAGTATCAGTCTTGGCATAGGGAGTCTTTCCCTTTCGTCATTTCATAGAAAGAGCAATTCTAGGACTTGGCCTTTTTGGTTAAAGTTCCCTAAACTTTTTGCTTTCCCCCTAGACCGTTTTCCTGACCTAGAGATGCCAATTTAGATGCTTTGGGTACTTTGCCACTGCTGATCAGTGTCAAAGTACAGGAGTTCCCTGTGTAAAATGTATGGTGATTGGTTGGCCATGATTGGTATGTTTGCCTTACTAGTAAAAGTCCCTAGTGATGTGCACTGTGTGTGCAAGGGCTAGTAATGCAAGGGCACGCAGAGAAGGGAACTCAGGCCTTCAGTGTAGGGCCTGCGCGCAGAATGCTAAGTTAGCATGTTGTCCTGACAAGTGCAACCACTTGTCAGGCCTGACTTTCCCTTTTACATACACATGGGGCACCCCTGTGGTAGGTCTCAGGTAACCCCTGGGCAGGGTGCAGTGTAGGTAAAAGGCAGAACATAAACTGAGGTGTGTGTTGTGTTCTCGTAGTGAAAAACTCTCCATTTCGTTTTTCACTGCTGAAAGGCCATTCTGCCCATAGGACAGAATGGGGGAGGCTAGGTGTTGTATTTGTTAGCCTAGTTTCCTGTCAGTTTATAATGGAGAGGTGAAGTTTGATATGTGTGAACTCACAGTGTCATAATGCATCTTTCTGTAAAGGTGGTTTTGTCACTGTGTGTTTATAAACCACTCTTTTAGAAGTGGCTGAGTTTTGTGCTCTGAGCATTTCTGTGTGTCTCTGAAATGTGAATTGAAAGGTGAGAGGAGCTGGGAGAGGTCTTGACCCAGGGAGGGGTTGAGATGGCACAAGGCTGCCCTGCATCTGGAGAGTAGGGGGAGGAGAAGCCCGGGAGGTGAAAAGGCCTGGGCTGGTGCTATAAACCAATTGACCCATCTCCTGCTGAGTGATTAAGGATCCAGACCCCCAGTATCAAAGGGAGAGAGGTGACACTGGGAGGGAGACACCCAGAACTAATTTAGGGAGGGGTCAGGAACCCCTGAGCACATACAAACTTCAAAGACAGTAAGGGGTATAACTATGAGAGCTGAAACCCCTGAACATTGGAATGAAACAGATATGGATTGAGACTGAAAAGGCTTGGACCCATTCTGTGGTCAAGAGGAACCTCTGTTAAAGAAGGAACAACTGAAGAGACTGTGGTGGATAGACCAATCCTTGCTTTGTGATCTGGGGCTGGTCTGCAGTTTGTTGTTCTAACTAAGGAAGAGGCTGTTGGGACTGTGCTTGGAGGCGCTGGGTCCCCCTGCTTGAAGAAGATTGTGCTTTGTGCTGTGTCTTGTAACCCCAAGGGCCCGAGGTGAGCTGGCTCCCTGTTTGGAAATACAGGATCATAAAAGTTTCTGGAGAAGTCCCAAGCAACGCGGTGTGTGCGTGCTTTGTGCCACTTGAGACCCTCAGAAGTTGTGCCGTGTGATCGTGGGCACGCAGGAGTAAGCTAAGTAAGACGCGCAGAGTGCGTGTTGTGGTGCAGGCCAAGGTGTTGGTGAGGAGTGTCTGGTCGTGGAGTGCACAGGGAGACGAGGCGAGGTTCGGACGCGCAAGTGTGCATGTCGTGGTGCAGCCCGGGTGCTAGTGAAGCGCGCCTGGGCCTCGTGTGCACCAAAGGAAGCAGCGAGACTCGGACGCGCAGTGTGTGTCGTGGTGCAGTCAGGGCGTTGGTGAGGAGCGCCTGGACATCGTGTGCACCAGCAGAAGAAGTGAGTCTCGGACGCGCTGGGTGCGTGTCGTGGTGCAGCCCTGGTGTTGGTGAGGAGCGTCTGGGCCTCGTAGGCACCAAAAGAAGAAGTGAGTCTCCGACGTGCAAGGGTGCGTGTCGTGGTGCAGCCAGGGCATGAGGAAGAGCGCCTGGACATCGTGTGCACCGGGAGAAGAGGTGAGACTCGGACGCGCAGGAGTGCGTGTTGTGGTGCAGCCAGGGCGTGAGGAAGAGCGCCTGGACATCGTGTGCACCGGGAGAAGAGGCGAGGCTCGAGCGCGCAGGGTGCGTGTTGAGGTGCAAGCGGAGAGTTGGTAAAGAGCACTGGATTGTCGTGAGCACCAGAGAAGAGGCAAGTCTCGGACGTGCGGTGTGCGTGTCGAAGTACAACCTGAGGTGCTGGTGAGGAGTGCCGGGTTAGGTTCTGCACCAAACTGAAGTAAAGTCTCCACAGTGCTGAGGGCGGGTCTCGGTGTGGACCGAGTCCGCCGGAGTGAGGGCCAAGTCATCGGGGCCCTCGGAGTCCATCAGTAGCGGCCCAGACCGGCAGCCACGGAAGAGCTGAGCCACCAGACCAAGTCCGCCAAAACCTGTGACGGAGTTCTGGATCAAGGCCCAAGTCGCTGATGTCGGGGAGGAGACTGGGATCGCGCCCCCCCAGGTAACGTGGATCAACACCTGGGGTGGGGTGGGGTGCGGGCCCGGAGGGACACTCTCTCGGCCTCCCGCTCAGGCAGCTGCGCGAGCCGTTGCTTCGGCTCGGATCCCGGCCCGTGCTGACCCAGGACGGGGCAGTACTGGGGCCGGAGTGGGAAGCAGTACTTTGTGTGTCATCATTTGATCCATAACGGGGGCACTGTTACTGGAGCACGTAAAACTGTCGTATTACACAATTGCATTATTGCTGCTAACGAACTATCGAACTGTCGTATGACGCCTGACCTCATTTGTGCCTAACGAACTTTATGCTTGGTGCGCTACGCACTGCGTTATTTCTCCCATGCATATGATTTGATTGTAACGTAGCGCATTGTATGATTTCGTCAGTGCACAGTATCTGAGTATAACGTGGCGCAGTGTATTATTTCTTTATTGCACCGCACAGGATTGTAGCGTGACGCATTGCTTTGTTTCTTCCTGGTACAGGGCATGCTGGTGGTGATACGCATTGCATTATTCCTTCAATTGCAAAGTACATGACTGTGGCGCTACGTATGGCATTATTTCTCTGTTGCACAGTATAAGAGAATATCGTTACGCATTGCAGTATTGTTTCCTTATGCAACGTGTGTGTTTCTAGCAATACGACTGGTCTAACCTATTGGGAAATGGTTAGAGAAGAGCTTAACTGTTGGTTAGAGGCGGTGGTTGGGATTAGAACCTACCAATCCACCGGAAAGAATACTACCCGTTCTTATATGTTGATTTTGTATCGTGTGGTCGTATCGTATAATTTCTTATATAAAGATTATACTCTTTTATCAATACTCGTGTGGAGTCTATTTGTGATGACATCATGGGGTTATTGTGAGCGTGGTTGCACATACTGAACACTCGTGCCTTGGAGATAAGCCTGGCTGCTCGTGCCAAGCTACTAAGGGGGTGAGCAGGGCTATCTCAGACGGTGTCCTTACTTAGCCTAACGTTGAAGCGAGGGGTCGAGGGCGCACGCCTCCAGCATTTGGTGGCGGCGGTAAGCGACAGGGACCTCCACTTCCAACAGCAATCATATGAACTCGCTGAAGGAGAGCTGCATTCTCTGTATGCCTGAATACAGAGGGTCATGGGTTTCTCGCTCACCCCATGTCACAAATTTTTCAAAAAAGCTACAAGAAAAAGAAATAAAGACATAATGAGCGTGGTTTTTTTGTTTAGGTAGTGCTTCTGCTTTGATGCATTCCATGAGTTGTGTTTTATGTTTGCGCTCCCGGCATCGCTCAAGCCATTTCCAGCTGCAGGAAACACTGGCAGAGTAACAACGTCCAAAGTCATGTCTTATGGAGTAACTTTGTAAACTCAGATAAAATGTTCTCAATGTCCTACAGGATGCTGATAACATAAGTGCTGGTCTCATTGCCAGTCTTAAATGGGGTTTTAAACAAAAACAAGCAATAGACATTTTGATCATGAATCTTCTAATTATGCTTTAATTACAGCAATGCATTTAATGAACGAGCTCATGCAGTCACAATTGACAGGTGTGAAAGCTAATGCACTGTTATTGGGCCTCCAATCTGAGATCCTGAATGCTCAGAAGCCTTTGCTGCCCATCGTTAAATGAGTAGTGGTTTCAAAAAAACTATTTTGAAACAGTTGCAAATAACCCACGTCTATCAACGTGCCTTGATTCATACAGTTTCACCATCACTCCCAGTGCCAAAAGGTGGACTGAGGCCCATAGCCAGAAGTATATTTTTAATCAACCACTTCAGTTTTGTCTATATTAACCTTGTATCCCGATATCTTGCCAAAACGTTCAGCCCTCGCCATCAGTCTAGATATTATAGACTGTGGATTTGTTGTATATACCACCATATCGTCTGCATATAGGGAAAGATCAGTCAGGGGCAAAACCTTAAATGAGATATCTGGGAATTTTAATAACACAGAGATTGGAAGACGTCTCGAGGGTCAACTGGAAAAAAGTCAGCCAAGAGGTGGAAAGACTCTTGGTAAAATGGGCTAATCTCCATTAAACATCTATGGTAGAGTAAATCTCATTACGATGATTATTCTCCCTAAAATCACTTTTCTGTTTAATTCTATACCCCTACTTTCCTGAGAGAAGACATAGCTAAATTGCAGGGGAAACCTGGGAGCTTTATTTGGGCTGCGAAGGGACCTAGGATATCCTGGAAAAAATTGAGGAGAAAGCTTGGGGCGGGGGGTCTAGCTCTCCCTGATCTCCTGATGTATTGTTATGCTTTCCATTCTAAGATTATATGGGGCAATGCTCAGAGATTTGAGACAGAGCCACTTTCTGTTTAAATATGTTGACCCAAAATACTTCAAAATGGTCAGGTTGAAGGTGTTGAAAACGGCATTAAGAACATGGGTGTATTCCTGAAAGAGGTTCAGTATCCCTTATTACACGTCTTTGGCATCAATTTGGGGCTCCCTGGGCACGCCAGACTTTTTGGTTGTCCAGCTCAGTCAACCCTTAAAAGCAGCTGATTTGAGATATTGGGTAGATCTCAGAGCAGGTTTGGTGGAATGGGAAGTGTTAAGGGCATGCACTAATGGTCAGCTAACGAGATTCAAATACTATCAGCTGAGATGATGGTGGGCCACCCAAGAGTGGGCTGAAGAGGACGAAGAGCCATGGCTGGAATAGGTGATGAAAGACGGCCCCTTTAAGAAGGAAGTTTCGATCTGGTATTGGGCCTTTTTGGAGGCCGAGGATGAGAACTTGCTGGATATAACTACAATGTGGGAAGGGGGAATTGTGGAAGGAAACCTAAGGCAAATATGGTAAGTATTTTTTTCCACATTATGTGCAGTGGTGAAACCTGCCTCACTTAAGAGAAATCATTTGTTCACCACACATAGGGTATACTGGTCTCCAGGCAAGCTCTAAATGTCACTGGGAAAGAAATCGGATGTCCAAAGTGTAAGTTCCCAGCTGCAGATGACATACATATGTTTATGCAATGCTCGATGATTGCCCCCTTTTGGACATCAGTATGCAACTTTATCAGCGAGGCCACTGGATACCAGATCGAGGTAAGCCAGCAACTTATATTTTTTGGCCTCATTCGGGATGCAGGTATGCGGGCAAGCCCTCCCATAACAAAATTTGTTTTTTATGTGGTTTTGCTGGCAAGACGAGAGATATGTAGGCTCTGGAAATCTGCAAATGCCCCACTCATAACTGACTGTCTTAAAAATATCAAGTATATAAGCCAGATCAATATAGCTAGCGACCCTCAAAGCTTAGAGAGGCTCTGGGCATATTACCTAAATTGGCAACAAATAAGTGGGTTAAATGATTAAGCCATGTCTGCTGGAGGTCCTTGTTTTCTCCTTATCTTTCTCTTGGCGTCGGGGGAGACTACTGTGGAACAGCAATATCTTTGCGTGGACAGGTTCATGCTCTCCCATTGTGGGATGAGAGCTGTACCAGCAAGAAAGCGATGACAGGATGAGGACAAAAAACAAAGAAGTATATTTTTAGAAGGGCATGGCCCTTAGCTATGACCAAGCATTGAAGCTGTGCTCTACAGGTGCATTCTTTCCCAAATACTGGTTGTAATTTTATATAACGACCCCCAGAATATTGTGATACAAGAATATCGAGGACAGAATATTAATAGGTAAGTGCATATGGGCAAGTATAGATTTACAGTCCCTAACACCACATCTGCATACCAGGGAGATATATATATATATACAGATATATATTGCATCGGTACATATATGTGGCATAAGGAATAGAAAAACTATACTTACTTACCTGGCAATATTTTCGATGTAATATTCTGTCATCGATATTCTGGATTTGTTATTCAGGATGCACACGGTGTGATTCAATGTGAAGGAATATGTGGATTTTTTTAGGTACATATTAAAGCACACTCAATCAGCTTTTCACAATCCAACATTAAATCCTGTCAATTAGATGGGATGTAAAGTAGAAGGATGTAAAGTTGTAAAGTAGACTGACTGGCAGCTTTGTGTATTTTAAGCATGGGAGCCTGCCATGTGTACTAGAAATGGAAAATATTTACTTGCAGAGGTATTGTTTGTCATTACTACAGGTGCACATAAAAGTCAAGCTTCATGTTGTGAAACAGTTAAGAAACTGGCATATTTATTATTATTATTCTTATTAATATTTTAAATGTTTATTGATTTTCAGAGCAAAATAACATTACAGTTCAGTAACTTGTCCCATCCTCCCCCACATCCCTAAACAAAGAGAGAGATTTGAGTCAGACCTTGTGCAATTAGATATAAATGCATACATGACATTGGATCACTTAGACAGCATAATTAGTACTATCATATCAAATTACAGCAAATCAACTTCACAGACACATCTAAAAAGTATTAATCAACTGTCCCCTCCACATCTTGTCCTGATTCAGGATCTTCCATTTCCTGTTGTAGACAGACTTCTACTAAATCCCATTCCATCCTTACTTTCTGTACCACTCCGTTATAAACCAATCTGTGGCATAGGTTACTGTTCCAGTAAACACATCTGTATTGTTGGCTTAAGTTGCAAATCGGTTAGTATTCCTAAAGCCTGAATTACTTCACCCCAAAAGGCACTCACACCCGGGCATTTCCACCACATGTGAACATAGGTTCCATCTGTCATTCAACATTTGGGACACTGTTCTGATCTGGATGAAACTGCCATATTTAAATGTACATTAGAAAGCCAAATCACCTCCTTAACAGAACTTTAACTTCTCAGCAAGTAGGATGTACTTTTCAGTGACTATACCAGCAAATGTAGACATGGCTGATATGCATCAAAAGAGATGGTAACAGTACTTCTCACAAAGAACACATAGTAGCAAATACCAAGAGGGTGCCATTGTTAAGCAATTTACAAAAAACAATGTTGATCAAGTAACAACGGTTAGACCTTATTAGGATTTTAAAGACCACTATGCAAGGTGATTTCTTACACTAAGATCACTATTAGAAAATAAAGTAAAAATTATGCTTTGAAATAACATTGGGCCATGAGGGAAAGGTTCCCATGAGTGCCAAGTTTGATTTTTATTTTGCTGTATTGAGCAGCAAGCTGTGTGCACTGATGTTACAGAGCAAAACAAAAGTGAAAGCAGATCGTGCTAAAGGAATCTGTAGGGATCCACAAATGCCCGACCCTCCAGCGCTTCTACACTTCTCTCGATAACAGTAGTACCCCACTTGTGTGACTGAGCTATCGCCCGTTAAATGAAAGGCTCTCAAAGACCCCTAAAACTCAAGGAAAGATCAAGATTGTGCCTTGCAAATTGACCAATTCTGGTGATGTGGGTAGCTGTGGTATTTAGGTCAGGACTCGGTCCGCACCCAGAGAAACCTCCCAGTCCCAAACATCTTTGAAAACAAGGTACCTAGGGAAGTCCGGGGTGGTGTAGTTTGTGTGGATTCCCAAACATTATTTTTACCCAGAATGGCTGCAAATTCCAAACTTTGGCTAAATCACAGATTTTCCGCTTATTTCTGTGAAGGAAAAGTCTGGAATCTATGAGAATTCATAAAATTCTTACCACCCAGCGTTCCCACACTTCTCCCAATAAAAACACTACCTCAAATGCTCCCCTAATATTTTGCATTAGGACAATTATTTACAGTGGGCTTCATAACAGCAATTTATCTGCTATGACCGTAAATTAGATAAAGATAAAGCTGAATTTCGTAGGAGTCAATAAAGTTCCAAAACAGATTCATATTACACCGATCTTAAATTACATTGTACAAAATTCAGAAAATGTTAGTCAATGTTCTGCTGAGATGTCTAGAGAGGTCAATTATAACACAAAATCATTCAGCCTCAAATGATGTGATTATGGTTCCCACATTATTTGGTTGAAGGGGATAAATCCTCAGTGTGTTGACTCTGGCAGGGTTATCTAAATATTAAACCATTTTGAAAGACAGTCAGTTATAGCAGCCCTTTGTGACATAGCAGGCTATATTGGGTCAATTCAGATTCACACTACTGCTTGTTAGAGTATTTGCACCCCTCTGCTGCAGGCACAATAGCCTAACAAACTATGTGGCTCCTGCAAACAAAATATCAATCTTTAGAGTGGATACCTAATCTCACCAGGCTATATTTCACACCACGCCAGTGTAGGCAGGAGCAATGTCAGTCAAATATAAGTCATACCTGACAGCTCTGCCTAGTACAATAGGCTAATCAAAGTACCTTGCCATCTTGGAATCTAGAGTTTCTTGATTGGTTATTGCTTCTGAATGGCTTGTAGGTTTGGATTTCCTATCAGCTCCTCACATACAACACTGTGGTGCCCCGCAGTTGTCCATCATCCCTCTACTATTCAACATCTAACTACCCTCCTTACCCAACTTGGTTAAATCGTTCAATTTCACCTGTTCATCACCTATGTGGATGACACCCAAATCATTTCTAAAAACGGATGGTCTGAAAGACCTCTACAACTTAAAACTTGATGACTGCCTTCGGGCCATAAACAAACGGATAATAAATAACCATCTAAAGCTACATACTGCACAGACATAGCTTATAGCCTGCAGAAAGCGACAAAAAGAGTAGCCTGCAACTTATGGCCTAAGGAACATGAGGCCCCACCAACAATATCAAGAGTAGTCAGAAACCTAGGGGTAACCATGGATTCAGACCCATATTTGATACTACATGTTAAAAATGTAAAACAGAGTGCCTTCTACACAATGAAAAAACACTGCACTGCATCCTCACATACCTTGGATACCAATAGAAAGTGCAAGCCATCCTAACACTCGTAATCTCCAAGCTTGACTATGCCAACGGCCTATACCTTGTCACATCCACATTCATAATACACAAAATACAGCTCATCCAACATACTGCTTCAATATTTCTTTTCCCAAGAGAACACATGACTGAAGTCTTGCAATGACTCCACTGGCTATCTATTGCAAGAACCACAATAATCAAGGCACTTTGCATTACTCACAGAGCCTCCAAGAAAAGGACAGCTATACTTACAAGCTAAATTCAAGCAATACAAACAAATCAGGACACTGTACTCCAGGCTTGCACCACTTACCTTACCACCTTACCAAAAGAAATCTGTAGGAGGCACTAGTTTCTTATTACAAGCTGCCAAGCTCTGGAACACCCTACCAGCCAGCATTTGAAACATCGAGGAGCCCATTCACTCCAGAAGACAGTTGAAAACATGGCTATATCACCACACATCCCTGCAACAGAACCTGAAAAGAGAGTTGCACCCTCAAACTTAATCTGCAGTTTATGATCCACAGACTGGAAACAGCCCAACCAGCAAACTACTTTCGGTAGGCAGGTACGTTAAGAGCGCTAGCCTTTGCTTTGCAGGGGTATTATATAGTTATGTAAGTTCACACATAATATTTCTGGCCCACACTGATACTAATACCATAGCACTCAGTGGTCGGCAGCTAACTGAAACGTACACCTCTTACATTCACATAAGACATATGTGCTATGAGGGTTGTCCACTAGTACTGTGCAGCCAATAAACTAGCCATCACTAAATGAACAGGCATGGAATAACTGAAGAAAACTGTCAAACACTGCGGGTCAATTGAAGTTCTTTAATCGAGTCCATGACTGCAGGTCCTAAATATCTATACACTATGACCGATTCTTTACATCACACAATGGCTTTCAGATATGAAATGATAGTAACAATGCACATCCCAGCATCTCTCTCCACTTCTCTTTCCCTCCAGCAATGCCAGCTGTGGCCCAGAACTATACACTAGGGGGCAGATGTACTAAGAGTTTGCGTCGGGCTTGCTTCACTTTTGTGGTGCAGCCCCAATGCAAAGTCATTTTTTGTATTTACAAAGCAATGCAAAGCCACTCTGAGTGGCTTTTGTGTAGGTTAGTAAATACAAAGTATTGCATTGGGCAGCACACATAGAAACAGGAATATGCGTCAATGTATTGTGTTTGTGCAGGAAGTTGTCCCTTCCTGCCCAAAAACAATCCTACCTGTAATGCAGGCACCCTTGCACCATGGCGCAAGGGTGTCTCCATTGGAGCCAGGCAGAACACAGTGCACCAACATTAGGAGACTGCAGAAATGTGTCATATCTTTGCAAAAATGGCTCATTGCTGCTATATGCCTTTTACGCAGTGCAGTGCTGCAAGCTGTTTCGCTGCTTTGCATGAAATGTAAGCAAATCTACCCCAAAATGTTTGATTGGACAACCCAGTGCAGTTACCAGCTAGGCAGACTATAATCATAAGAAATAGCATAATGGGACCCACAGAGATGTTCAAAGCTGCAGGCATACTGAAACAAGCATTTGCAATGCAATAGGTCTCGGATTATTAAAGTTTGAGCTATTGGTGTTGCATTATTTACCCAAGGTCTCACCTTTGATTAAGTTAAAGCCATTTGCTTTGCTAATGGTATTGTATAGCAAAGCAAATGGCTTTAAGTTAATCAAAGGCGAGACCTATTGCATTTTCAATGCTTGTTATTTTAGAGCGCTCTCTGTGCAGATGCTCTGCCTCTGGGCCGTTAACATGCCATCTTTCTTCTCTTGTTTCGTCAGTATTGCAGAAGAGCTCTGGGAGCCCTTCCTTGACCCTCGGTGTGAGGATAGGCTTGCTGCTCTGACTACAACATCCAGAATGCATCTGGGATACTAATCTAGACAGCCAGCTGTTAAGGGGGTAAAAATAATTGCTTCAGAGATAGGAAGTAGTCTAAAGTGGAAGATGCTAGGACGGCCAAACACGGAGGGTGTGGAGAAAGAGGGGTGGAGGTATAGGGAAGAGATAGAATTAGAGAGGAGAGGTTGGAGGGGAGTGGGGGAGGGATGGAGAGGACAGGACAAGAGGGGATTGGGCGGGAAGGGGATGGGATGGGAAGAGAAGAGGGGAGGGGGGATGCGGGGAGGGGAGGAGAGTGGAGGCTAGTTAAACTTTAAGAGGGAGAGAAAGAGAAAGGTGCGAGAGAATGGGAAAGAAGGAAACAGGAGAGTGAAGAGAGATGTCAAAGAAGATTGGGGTTAGGGTTCAAAACGGATGGGGAGAGTGGTCAAAAAAAGAGTAGGGCAGAAAATAAAAGAGGGCGTCACAGAGTGGGCAGAGGGTGCACGGGTGTGAGGCAGGGGCAAGAGGTGAGAGGGCAGTCGAAGGCGGGAGGGGAAGAGGGGTCTGGAAGGAGGGGTTCCGAGTAACACGAGAAGGGGGTCCGGGGAAAGCCGCCGGCTGTTGGGGGAGAAGTGGCCGTCTGAGGGCAGGACTGGGGAGGGAGAGAGCAGCTGCTCCGGAAAGAGTGAAGGGGGGAACCCTGGGGCAGAGAAGCCGAAAGTGTTTGAACGGGGCAGAGAGACGGGGCTGAGAGGGAGAGAGGTGTCTGAGGCCAGGACTGCAGGGAGGGAGGATCCGCTTGGGACAGGCCGAAGGGGCCCCGGAGCAAGAAGGAGGGGGGCACTGACCAGGGCAGGGAGACGGGCTAGAGAGGGGAGGAGAGGGAGAGAGGGCAATTATAACAATAACAACTGGTAGGGGAGCAAAGGACAGCACGGACACTATAATGGATTAATTAAACATTTTAACATCTCTGGACCTCATTCCGCTTAGAGACTTTTGTTTTTTAACATAGTGTGCATATGTACAAGAAGAGAGGCTGAAATGAGTAACGCTAAATTGTTACAGTAAGTACTTGACCACGAAGGAAGCCATAATGCATGCGCTAACAATAACAAAATAAAAACAATGAGAGAAAGGGGGATAAGAGAGAAAGAAAGACGACGATGACAGAAAAGAGGAGAAATAGGTCGGAAAGATATTTGCTGCCCTCCCTTGCTACTGCTGGTGAATAAAATGTGACAACAGGCGCTTTTCACCGGTCAGACTCCAGCTGGTTACATCAGATCAGCAACTTGCCTCTAAACACGCATCTTCCCCGGTTCACCTGCTGGGTTAGGGAGGGGGTGTTGATGTGTGTCCATATCCAGTGCTTTAAATGGGAAAAAATAAGTGCAGGTACTCATTAAAGTGAACTAGAGGTGTGGCAAGTGGGCGGGGCTATGGGCGGGGCTAAGGCCAAGATATGATGATACATAAAAACTTCTATACCAGTTGCAGCACATATCAAAACACAACGGAAATGCATTTATGTTAACAAAACAGGTTACATCATTACACAAAATGAAAGCTAAACAGAATAACATGTTAAAAATGTCCTTGCTTTGTAATATTTGAAACTTCTTAATGTCATACCGTTATTTGTTGTTGTTTGGCACAATGCTGTATATCCTCAAGCGTGTGCACACACACAAAGAAACAAGCAGACATGTACACAAAAGCTGCTGAGCTAAGGACTACAGAAGCGCCTTGGCTGTCAGAGACAGCTTCTTCTCGGACAGCCTAGTGCTCACCAGCACTAGCAGCCAATGAGCTTACTTTTCATGAGTACCGGTACTGTGCTAGGCAGTGGCGAAGCTCCGGTATTAACAGTGATAAAAATAAGAAGTGCCAGTACTCAGTACCTGTGAGTACCGGCCCATTTAAAGCACTGCCTCTGCCCTTTTTCCTATGGCCAGGCTCTTCCTGTCTCTTGCTGGTTCAGTATCTTTACATCCACACCTCTTCTCTGTTCTCGATTCACCTCTCATTTCTACCCAGCCTCCAACCTTCTCTCCCTGGTTCTGCCCCTCTTATTGCCACCTCTAGCTTACTTTCTGCACAAGTCTCTTACATTTTGTCACTGTTTTTTCCTCCACTTGCCTCATCTTCTCTCCTCCATGATGTACCCATACCCTACATTTGCCACCTGGCCAGTAATTTGTTGCCCTATATTTCATTATTTGTGTTGATAAAGCACACTTACTGTTGAGGCCTGTAGTTTTAAATAAAGACTTGCAAAAAAAAAACAACAAAAAAAACTTGCTAAATCAGGATTGATATTTTTCCCAGTAAATAAAAGCATAAATCATTTTTTCACTTCAAAAGTACAAAACTATTTCCAAGCTGTGAACGTTTGTGTGTGTGTGCGTGTGTGTGACTGTGTGCGTGTGTATGTGTGACTGTGTATGTGTGACTGTGTGCGTGAGTGTGTGAGCGCACGCTCCGTCGCGCCCTGTAAATTCTGCAAGGCAGCTTTTTAAACTAAATTTCAGGCTAATGGTTAGTTTATCTCTCTTTATCAGACTGCTTCCCGGCATTAAAAGAGGCAATTCGATTATAATTGCATGTGGTTCATCAATAGCTAAACCCATTACCTCAAGAAATACAGCAGATTTTGTACTTTACACGAATTTGTGTTAAAATACAATTTCTAAGGACCCATTTCAAAACTGAACAAATATCTGGTATTTTTAGCTGAAAAAAGTGGCAATTCTAACTTCAGCTGTCACCTCACTTTTTTACATTCCTCCCTCCCCTTCCTTCTATGTTCATGTCGGTTTTCCCAAACCAGATCCAGTTCCTGGGGTGCTGCAGCGTTCCCTGCTATTCATTGCTCTTTGGGCAGGGCTACCTTCACACCCATGGGTCCTTCGCTGTTATGTACATGCAGCGATTAGTGTTGATGGGGCACACAAAGGAAAGCAGCTCCTGCGCTGAAAAACAAACATAAGAAAACCGGCTGCCACTCGCTTTCGTATGGCCAGTGCAATACCTTAAATGGACTGGATTACTGACGGGCAGCCCCAGGCCTGGCTATTTCACGCACCTGACTGAAATGAGGGAAGGGGGAGGGGAGGGGGGGCTTGCAGCAGAATGGTTGTTGACACCTAATCAACAGTGCAGGGTCTGCCTAGACCCTGTATTGTTGATCACAGCGTGATGCAAGCCCTCCCCAACCCCTGCAGTGTGGGGAAATTCTAATAGGCGCTACTGGACGTTCGCAGCGTCCCTGCAAAAGTCTACTTCAGAGGCTCAGTGCGACTGTGAGATGCTGAGCGGCATTTGTCCTGCATTCGAGGCGATAGCAAACCTTAGCCTGTCATGCCATCAATCAGGGTACCGGTACTGTCCTTGACTAAAGAAAAGTGCCGGTACTGACGGCTAAAAAATGTGGAAGTGCCGGTACTCAGTACCGGTGAGTACCGGCCCATTTAAAGCACTGTCCATATCGGGTTAGAGATAGATGGGTGGGAACAGAAGGTAAAGGTCCGATAGGGTACTAAAACAGTGACTGCAGCATAGCGAGATATCCCATGCTCCCGTCCCCTCTGCCAGCTGGAAAAGTTAATGGGCTGAGGGAGCAGAAATAAAAGGAGGTTTAGCAGTGCTTAATTTGAGCCGGTGGCTTCTGGGGCTCAGCATCGTCACAGCACTTATGACAGGTGCCACATGGTGTCACTGTTTGTAAAATTTAGAGATAAGCAAAACAATAATTGTTTATTAATTCGATATGCATTTAAATGACTAATGCCTGCAGCTCAAGCCATTCTTATAGCTTTAGGGGCCTGGAATTGTAACACTTTTAGAGTGCGGTGGTTAGGAATTGTACTGTCACTGGCAGCGCTGAAAGGGGAAATGGGTGGTGCAGGCTGTGCTGCCCTCCTGACAAGGGCTCTGGCACTTATGTTTTTTAAAAAATTTTTTAAATTAAGCACTGGAGGTTTAGGAGCGTTCTTGGCCCCGGAAATTATCCTAAGAGTGGCGTTGATTTCCCTGGGGCTGTGACGCACATTGCATAGGCACAACTTCAGAGAAATGCAGTTTGTTCAGAAGAAGTAGTTGCGGCCCAGACTGCGTGTGCTGCCCGCGAGAGCCCTCGCTGTACTCATGCTTTGGACATTAAAAGCCAAACTTTCTGACTTTGCCAATGCTTGCTTGATGTTGCGCTTAATGTATAAGTCCTGCAGTTTTACGGTGCTGTAAATAACAGAGGGCCGAAGTTAATTGCAACCACTGAGTGCAAACCACTCGCTCCTAGGTCATTTGCCAGATGATATGACTCGGGCCCTTTAATTTCGCATGCCCAGATTTACCGCTCTCTTGTGATCTGCAGCCGCCACCGGAGTGAAACCAGTTGCACCAACACCCTGCACCCCGGGGCACGGAAGTGGGAGCGGCTCTGCCAGGCTTGTATGGCGCCACAAGCAGTTTTACTGAAGACGTGCCCCTCCCCCTCCCCCCACTGGCACAGGCTTTCTCGTGCAAGACTGTCTCACTCTGATAGGGGGTGGGAGGGGGGGGTTAATGCCCCCTGTGCCACTGAAGATGCATTGCTCAATAACCTCTCCTTCAATGTGAGGCAGCACACTGGGTTAATAGACCTGCAGTTTCTTCGTGGTGCCAACTTAGACAATACTTGTTCCATAAAGTTCAACAACGCCGATTAAAAAGCCAGTTTGAAGGTTGGTGGTGGGGGTAGTGGGGGTGCATGAATGTCTAAAGTTAACGGCATTAAAAAATTATTGACCTCAGGTTTTACTTGTTTCGTTTCGCTAACCAGCACTGCCCCTTCTCTCCGTTTCGGCCCAGCCTCTCATCTTTTCCATGTCGATAACAAGAGTACCACGAAGCCCGGTGATAACAAGGACTTTCCCTCCCGCCAGTAGATCAAAACAAGCCAGTTAGGTGATCTTGAAGTTAAATATTTCTGAAGTTTATCATAGTGTTTAGAAGCCCGCAATGTTATTATAGCTTTTAGCCTACAGACCGCAAACACCATCATATTACGCGGCTACTAGGGCCCAAGCGCCAAGAAGCAAATGTGTTTAAAGAGTGCGCTGTGTCTACACTCAATTACTTTTATTCGTGCCATGTTTACCTCGATAGATTAGTGACACCACTAATTGGTAATAAGCTGTATATTGAAATAAACATGAGGCTCCCTGGAAGCAGAAAGATTACAGGCATCAACACCCTGCCCTGCTGGCACGGGCTGCGCTGCATACACAGGCGAGGTCTCGGTACAACACCGGTATATCACAAAACAGGCATTATATGAGCTTGGGGCTTAACGAAAGTGACTTCCAGCGTACAGAAGGCAAGTCCCAGGCCGTGCAAACATTGTGGGTTCTATATTCATCGGTTCCATGTCAAGGGACACTCGCAGTTGAAGACCACGCGCATCTCCACTCACAGTGTCCTCCACATCCTGCTCCAGGCGACCAGTTATTTCAGCCCTTCAACCATCCAGGCGCCTACGGTCTGGCATTCAGAACAGACCCCCCAACACCAGGCTCAGCCTGGATTCATATCCGTGCGCGTCCAGAGTCCCAGACTCAGGAAGCGCCACTTTTGCGTCATTTTTAACATGGGAAAAGTGGTATTTCTTTTTTTTGTGCTCCTTGCTTAATTACTTTATCTGTGACATTATGCTTTGATATTGGCAGTATGCGGCATTGATATTGGTTTGATATATTTGATTGTACTATGTATTACCTAATCATTGACAAATAAAAAATTAAAAAAAAAAAGAGACTGTCAGCCTCACTAGCTACAATTTGTGATACTTAAAACTGAAAATAATTAAAAAACATTTGAGAATTCAAAGCTTTAAAATAAGAGAGGCGGCCATCTCTTCGCGATTAGTAATAATAGGTCAAGTGCTTTCATCATTCGTGTGAGTATTAACCCTCTGGGAAACCTGTAAATACAAAGTTTGGGTGCCGTATAAATGTGCAAGAGTGTTGTTAATTTAAAATGGTGATCTGAGATTTGTAGCACATCATGCCAGCACAGAATAACTGGGAATGAAGGAAAAAATACAGGGAGGCCACAAAATAAAATAATGGCTGTCTTTTTAGCCATCCTAGGTAGTACATCAGCACAAAGGCTGATAACCTACGGCTGTACATCACATGTGAAAGTGACAGAAGCGCCTGTGAGCACTACCAAACAGTAGCACTTGTTATGGCTTGAAAAGTTTACAATTCAGTTAATGATCAGAGGGTTTCTATATTGCTTAGAGAATGAGGCGGCCATTGTTGAGCAGTCAGGGATCACTTTCCTGGCAGAAGTGTTTGTCATGATGCACATTGCGCCTATTTCTACTTGGGATCTAAGGGTAACCCCTGGCAATCCACACTTGATTGGAAGTTATTGCAATCGTTGTGTTATTGTTCCATTCACAGAGAGCACAAGAATCAGTGGCATTCTTTGTTTTCGTGCCATTCAGTCTTTTTGGTACGGAAAATATTGTGCATGGGTTAGTAATCTGTGTTTCTGATGCGTGTACACTATGGTTTTTAAAAGATGATGTGCTTCCTACTAAGCAGCACTGATATCACTGGGTTGTCACGTATCAGTGTTTGCTGATATCATGTTGCGTATGCAAGAGAGGAGCAAAAAAAAAACTTTAAAAAAAGGGAAAAGTGATGCAAAAGTGGCGCAAGGGGCTTGTAAACAAGCCCATGAGTATCTGAGACGTGAGGGAGTGCCCGTCTCTGAGATGAGACTGCGCAGGCACAATACCAGGGGAGGGCTCTGTGTGTGTCGAGACTCCCTCAGTGCGCCCAGGCCTGGCGTAGGCCTCGGGTTGGGTAGCAAAATACAGCAAGAGTTGGGTTGGCCTGCGGGCCACGGTGCCACCGTAACTGCTGCACGATAGGTAGTCATGCCCCTGGGCGGGGTTCACTGGGTCAGAGCCAAAGCTCTCCTCAGCATACAGTGCCTCGAAGCCCGTTATCTGAACCGAGATGCCCTCGACAGGCCCAGTGTGCTCCTCTCACCTGAGCTTATGCCCCAGGCCTGAACCCCACTACACGAGGAGAGCACCTTGTATGTGAACACAGCCTACAAACCGCGGCCTTCACTCTTCCAAACTAACAAGTGTTGGGATCAGCGTTGGTGACCGGGTTGGGGTACCACCACCATTAACCTGACACAGCACAGGGGCGACCCGCCGCCCCCGAGATGAGACCCCCCTCAGCAGACACAGCGATGGGACAGGGAGAAGTGCAGTATGTGGGCCCACAAGACCACTCTTATTTATTAACATATCGCGCTTGCCACAACAAAAACACCTCGCATGTCTCGGGTTAGAACGCTGCAACCATTTTAATGTTTACCATATTAATGACTTTAAACCTTTTAAAGATGAATGTCCCGATTCTTACGAATTGTTAATCGCTCAGCAGTCTTAGCCCTATACCCCGCCCCTTAGCAAGTTTGAAGGGGAGCGCACTGCCCCTGAGGTGTTCCCCCCAGCTGGGACACCACAGACGCTGGTGTACTGCCCCTGCACGGAGCTCACTGGTACCGCCCTTAAAGGCATCAGCCTACCCCCCCCCTGCCCTGGGTGGGTTCTCTCGTGCCAAACAGGGAGGAGCGAAGTGTAGGTGTAGTGTAAAGAGCACATTAAGAAGTAGTTTCTCACCCGTCGATACCCTCCGCCCGGTGCCACCCTGCCACCCTGCCGGGATAAGGTCCAACTGACACTGGAGGCCGTGAGTCACCCAGCCTCGCCCTGTGGTACCCAGGGTACCTGACCCCTCCTAGCAACGGCGACCAACTGAAAACATAGAGAAACCAAGGCTTGCTGAGGAGATAAGCCCGCCCTTCCCTGGCCACATTCCGGCACTCCTCATGACTGGTGTCGAGCTGCGTGCCTTTCGCACACTCGCACCCCTTTTAAACTGGGGCATACATGGGCACTGGCACCTCCCATACTCGGGGCCTCACATACTGACACCTTTCTACACGGGATACTCTCACGCACTGGTAATGGCGTCCTGCGCGCGCAGTGCCCCTCCCCACCCCCTATAGAACACTTGCGTCACACGCTGGCACTCATCCCTTCTGTACAGGGTTACCCCTCGTGCACCCCCTTCCGAACACTGCCGCTTCTGTCCTGGCGCCATTCTTCTCTCTGGCACATGCCCAGTAGCCTCTGTGAACTGGTGGCCATGGAATACTGGCAGCCCCTTTAGAATGCCATCCTCCGTGCACTGCAACCTAATACAACGAGTCCAGAGTACACCCGCGCGCCTTGGGACTTGGTAGAAAGGCGCCCCTTGAATCCATCCCGGACATTGGGAACGTTAACCACCCACCTATTCTGTCGCACCTTCTACCTTGGTGTCTCTAGTATACTGGCACCACTGCTAAACTGCCATCCTCCATGCACTGCCCTTTCATACGTGGCCCCAGATCACGTGTCATCCATGCTGGATTCTCACCTAGCGCCAGGTTCCCGTGCCCATAACTTTTTAGCGCTCTGTGGATCCCGGCTCCTTCGTTTGTTTCCGATTCGTCCATCAGCAACAAAGCCTTAAATAACAAGCGCTCCGAAAACAATCACAGAATCGAAACCTGTGGTGCGCGCGCACCACAGAGGAGCCGAACGCGGAATCGAAACCAGTGGTGCGCGTGCACCACAGAGGAGCGGGGGGCGAGGGAGCCTGTCTGTGCCGCGCACTGATGCGCGTCCTAGACACGGACGGGAATGGGCGGAGCAAAGGCGGGACATGCGCCCGCCTTTGCCCAATTGCGTGCCGTTTTTAAAAAAAAAACGCACGCTACAGCCAATGCGGGCTTCCGAAAGCAAAACCACACACACGAGCGTGTGGTTAGCTTTCTGAAGCCCGTACAAGAGGTCTCGCGCTGCGCGAGCAGTGCTACGCACTGCAACGCTAGGCGCGAGACCTAAAAACATAAATTGCTCGTGTTCTCACACCTCATCATCCACCACACTGCTATGCGCTGCTTCTCATAACATGATAACCGCACCTCGGTGGTCATCACACACGACATGGAAGCGCTTCCCACATTGGATCACAAACGAAAGACAACACCCTCCTAACCACATGCCACCCTATCCGGCGTAGCTTGCCGCCCATGTAACTAAGCACCTCAGTGCCACACATAAAGGTAGTAAGTGCTATACAAATGTGCAATACAATACAATATTTATCACTTGGCTATAAACAAGATTTGTTTTGATCCCATTAAAATCTTTGTTTCCAGTACTTCAGAATTGCAAAGCAAAATGTGCTTTTTGTATATGTTGAAATTTTTGTACAGTTCATTTGCATGTATTTACATTTTTGTCAATTAGAAACAAATTGACATCCTACTGTATTTATTTCACATTCCCTGTACAAAAGGACATGTAAATTATGTGATTCTACGACCGCGGGATTATGCCATTCTGCAGCCGCTGTCTTTAACGTTTAATTATGAATTTACCTAATTTGCCACATAATCCATCATCTGCTGCATAAGCTGCAGATTTTAACAAAAAACACATTTTGTTTCTAGCTCAAGCAGATCAAAAGTTACTAAAAAGGCTGCAATGCGTGCTGCAGTGCAGTTGAAGGTCCTTTGCAAAAGATGAGTGGTCACCTTTCAGTTACTTAGAGTGAGTGGTATTTGGATGTGGAACCGGTACTAATAAAGTGAAACCTTTGTCCAGACAATGCTGACATGCAAAAATGACAACAAAAAAAGAGATACTGTTAAAAAATGTGCCACATAAAAATGGAATAATTTGTGTTTTCTTGCCACGTAATTTATTAATATTGCTGCAGAATTTAGGCCTACGCTGCCTAATTCCAGTGACCCTGTATGTGCCACAGAGAGATTGTCACATAGCTCAAATACAAAATCCTCTCACTTTGTAGTCAAAGGAAGAAAAGTAAAAATCTCCACAATATAAGAATAAGCATCAATTTGCCAGAAAACAGCCTGACATTTATTTTACCTGTCTTGGAACACGCATCAAATGTAACACTATAAAACCAAAATTTATATAGATTTTTATTGCTCATTCACCTTCTGAACTCCCGCACCTCTATACTGTGCCAGGTGCCTCGATTGATTGATGGGGGGCAATGATTCTTATAGGCTGGCCCGGCCCTCAAATGCCTGTGGCTACAGCCTTGAGTGGACTAGGTCATTCTTTAGAGAGAAACCACCTTTGAATCATCCCGCTCCTTCTGTGGGTGGCTTTTTATTGCTATCTTTTCAGCAGCGCTGTCACTTTCATTCGGCAGAGTTACTCATTCCGGAAAAACTAAGGTCAATCCCAGAGATGCCCTTACCTCGGGAACCCACGATGCAACAGTTCAAATAAATTGCCATAAAAATGTTAATACATTAATAATAATAGAACTGTAGCAAATGTGGATAATTATCCAGTGAGAATCAAAATAAGTGGCTCTAGTTTGTAACAGGAGCTATATACAGAACAAGACAAGAGACAGGCTGCATTCAAATTTCATCATATGATTTCAAACTCAAAACAGAGGAAGCAAATAGTTCTACTTCACTCATGTGAAGGTTTGTTGAGATCTAGCACCTAAAAACGTGATTTGTGGACTGTTACCCAGAGAAATGCATTAGAACAAAGTGTTTTTTGTTTTCATGACCCAAACAGAATTCTTTTACATGTATTCAGCCGCTGACTGATAAGGGACTTTTTGTCATTAAGAATGTCACAAAGCTAGAAGCAGTAAATCTCTGCAGTTCCCCTACCGTGGAATCGGAGGAGTCCAGATCTACTTCAATTTTCAAAAATAAAAAGTACACTAACCGGCGGAGGTAGATACTGTTAAAAAATGTGCCACATAAAAATGGAATAATTTGTGTTTTCTTGCCACGTAATTTATTAATATTGCTGCAGAATTTAGGCCTACGCTGCCTAATTCCAGTGACCCTGTATGTGCCACAGAGAGATTGTCACATAGTTCAAATACAAAATCCTCTCACTTTGTAGTCAAAGGAAGAAAAGTAAAAATCTCCACAATATAAGAATAAGCATCAATTTGCCAGAAAACAGCCTGACATTTATTTTACCTGTCTTGGAACACGCATCAAATGTAACACTATAAAACCAAAATTTATATAGATTTTTATTGCTCATTCACCTTCTGAACTCCCGCACCTCTATACTGTGCCAGGTGCCTCGATTGATTGATGGGGGCAATGATTCTTATAGGCTGGCCCGGCCCTCAAATGCCTGTGGCTACAGCCTTGAGTGGACTAGGTCATTCTTTAGAGAGAAACCACCTTTGAATCATCCCGCTCCTTCTGTGGGTGGCTTTTTATTGCTATCTTTTCAGCAGCGCTGTCACTTTCATTCGGCAGAGTTACTCATTCCGGAAAAACTAAGGTCAATCCCAGAGATGCCCTTACTGGAACCCACGATGCAACAGTTCAAATAAATTGCCATAAAAATGTTAATACATTAATAATAATAGAACTGTAGCAAATGTGGATAATTATCCAGTGAGAATCAAAATAAGTGGCTCTAGTTTGTAACAGGAGCTATATACAGAACAAGACAAGAGACAGGCTGCATTCAAATTTCATCATATGATTTCAAACTCAAAACAGAGGAAGCAAATAGTTCTACTTCACTCATGTGAAGGTTTGTTGAGATCTAGCACCTAAAAACGTGATTTGTGGACTGTTACCCAGAGAAATGCATTAGAACAAAGTGTTTTTTGTTTTCATGACCCAAACAGAATTCTTTTACATGTATTCAGCCGCTGACTGATAAGGGACTTTTTGTCATTAAGAATGTCACAAAGCTAGAAGCAGTAAATCTCTGCAGTTCCCCTACCGTGGAATCGGAGGAGTCCAGATCTACTTCAATTTTCAAAAATAAAAAGTACACTAACCGGCGGAGGTAGATTTTTAACCTTGTATGTCAAACTTTTTGCATTTGCAGAGACAGAGACCAGAGTGGAAGGACTTCAAGTCAAGCGACTTGAATAGAGTAGCTTTTGTTGAACCTGCCTGAAGAATTCACAAAAGTATTTCATGTCTCTCTTTTATCGTGGAGTCATCTTGAAATGCAAACAGGTCCTAATGAGATTTGGCCTAGAAATTTGAAAAGAAAATACCCACCCGCGTTGTATCTCAAAATCGAACAGTAAAGCAGTAAAATGATTGTGACATTCTGAAGCTTATACTTCAGACTGGCTTTTCCTTGACTTACCAACACAGTAGAGGAGTCCATTTAGGACAGTAAAGTTGCAGCCACTACTATGCCGTCTAGTTGGTAGGAATCAACTAGACGATATTCTACATCGTCACTAAATTTGGATGATAGCTGCAATGATACTGCCTAATAGAGCAAGAACATTTTGCTACTCCCATGGAACATCACAGGTTTGATGCACAAGCTTCAGGTTGATGAATGTGCAATGATTATGTAACTGCAAATGTATTCTGTTATTTCAGGAAACTTGCTACTGTGTCGCTGTAACCCTGTGAGTTATGAGGGATTTCATGTTTATCCCCTTAAAAGATAATGGGCACCAAAAGGGGGATTTATCAATCTTTGTTAAGATCTCACAGGAGTGTATGCAGTCAGAAATGATCAACTTTGGTTTTAGATCAGTTTTAGATCATGATTAGCTTTGGCAGTAAACTTGAGTAGAAATGGTTCCAAGCCACATAAAGATAATACATTTGTATTTAAGATCACCCTATTACTTCAATTGTTAGAGCCTACTTATCCGAACATCCTAATAATTTTCTCTAGTGGTCTAAATGTAAGAATGAGGGTATATGGCAGAGTACTTAGTTCATCTTTGGGGCATTACACTTGGTTACTTTTACCAACATGGATAGATAATGTGGTTAATAAATGAGGGTTATGACTATCTAAAGTATTTTGTACATTTAGGCTAGTTGGCTTAAATGGAAGGGCATGTCCTGACATCCGAGCGCTGCCAACCCATTGGGCATTTAACTCTTTTACTACTATTGACTACACTGTGGCCTGATTGTCTTTGTGGGAGACAATATGTGAGCGTGTGATCATAAAAAGGATTGAAAGTGACTAGTTCTTGAAGTTAGCAGGCTTAAGAGGTACCATGTTTTTGTGCCACGTCTGGTGGTGAGTCCCAGTCGAGGTTCTAGTGGCTTTTATTTTTTACACCTGTAGAATATGATGCGGTGGCCCAAAGCATTTTCATTTCAATTTATGGATCACATTTTTAATGATACGTCCCTATCATGGGAGAATCCATCTCAACATAAACAGTCTGCCTTCGTCTTCTATGGGCTTCTGAGGAAATTGGTTTGATCAAGACTATGTTGATAATAAATTAAATCTACAGCATGCTTTGCAAGGGTGTGTTATCCATAGATACAATGTAATATCTATAGAAATATGACAACAGCATTTCAGTCTTGACTTTGCTATACGAAAAATATTGGGCAGATATTGAGATGGCTTTACAGCAGGGAAATGCATGCACATTTTGGCATGTGATAGTCAATGACCCAGTAAATGGCATAAATGAAGGTGAAGGTACTTATGGGAAAATTGGCTTACAAAGGCAGGATGATGATAATGCTAGCCACTCTGTATATGCTATGTGAGTGAAACCAATACTAGGCCTTATTTGGTCAAGCAGCGGTGAGGAACAAGGACAGGAAATAAGACTCCCATAGTTTCCAGTATATAGGGATACAGTCTTTATATTTACCCCATATTTGGTAGGAAACCTTGCACAAGGTGCAACGTGGTCCCCGGCAGAGGTTCATGAGTGTGTCTCTGGAGGAAATTACAAATTCTGAAGTTCGATCCTGTTATTTTTAGACTTTTGATAAAATTATATACTAACTCTTGGAAAAAAATTCAGCTCCATGGTTGAGGTATTTTGAAAGAACGATGCTCATTAGCCCCAGTCTTGTTTAATCAATTTTTGTCTGATTTCCTACAATAACTCTTACTAGTGGACGTCTTGCTCCAAAAATCCTTGACATCCTTTAGCTTACATTTTATTATGCGGATGATCTACTTTGGCTCTCAAAGACTCCTAGGGGTGCTCCAAACACTGATAGATGCCATAGTTGCTGTTGTAAAAGTTAATGGGTTAACCATACATTTGAAACAAACAGTTGTCATGAAATCTAAAGGGTGCCAGGCTAGAGAAGGTCTATGAGTTTAATTATATGGAAATTCTACTATCAGGAAACGAGGGCTGGGTTCCCCATGTAAGTCACAAGAGCACTAGGCCTCTCCCTCCAAATGTTTAAGTCTTATCGAACTCATGGAAAAGCCCGTCACACCTGCCTTAAGCATCTTCATAGGCAAGGTCTCCCCAGGTGCCCTTTACACAGTGTCATCTTAAGGATTTGTAGGGCCCCATGCAAAACATATTTAGAGGCCCCTGGGACAACTTTGAATTTTACTATCTATTTCCTGCTAATTCAACCCCGTGTGATGCCAAACAATACTAAATTATGTTAATTGTTCACAGAGTTACACTAAAAAATGATAAATATGTCTTGCCTGGAGCCCAAAAAATCATTAGGATGACACTGGGTAAACAGTCAGAGGAAGAGGTAGACAGAGAGGGAAAGAGGTTTAGATAGGAAAAATAAATTAGACAGAGGTCAACTAGAGAGAAGGCTCACTTTCACAAGGGAGCCTTTGGAAGGTGGGGGCCCTGGCCAAGTGCTCACTTTGCCCATGCCTTAAAACATCTCTGCCTTTACGTGGTTGAAGTCTGGGGTTGGGCTCTCTCAAAAAGATTATGATTATTTGCGAGGAAGATGAGGGGGCATTTTGATGGTCAGCTCTCAACCTGCAAACCTTGTCCACGTTGATGCTGTCTTCTAGGAACACAGACTCTGGTCACTTAAAAGCAGAGCTGTTTACACTGCCTTGAGCCTGATCCAGCGCAACACATAATCATGGATCAATACTCATCAATATTACATACAATGGGCCATACACATTCACCCAAATCCCTGATGCGCTGGGGGTCAATTTTTTTTAAAGACGTGGAAATCGTTTCCTTCACAGATTCATATTTGATTATTCTAAATACATAACTAGACCTATATATCAACTCTCTTTCCTCTCGGTCGATGGACCAATTAGTTGAGTAGTTGATGGTAATAATAGAACTAACTGACTATCTAACCAGCTAAATAATCACAGACTCTTGGTAAGTTTTAAAGGTTTATCTCAAATAAATGCTCATCGTGTACAGGTCGCAATGCAAACAAAGAATCTCACACAAGGGAGAGAAAATCAATCAGCAATGCAAATAGTATCAAACCCATCAACAATTGGTCAAAGCTTACGGAACCATGTTCTGTCTTCCGCCCTATACATCACCTGCTCAAATAAGGCTGGAGTTTGGCCTTCAACAACAAGTTTTAGCCAGGTATGGTGCATACATCATTTGCTGGCATAAGATAAGAAGCGCCACTACAAACACGCTTAACTATCTGCTGTGGTATGATATACAACACAGGGAGTTCTCCCAGGCAAGAAACTTTCTTCAGTTAGCCTTGGATTCGACCAAACTCTCCGGACTCTGGGACGCGCAACTCAGCTATCTCAATTTTAAAAATTAGTCTGGAAAAACATAAAACTAATCTCCATAGTGGAGGACAAGGCAAGCTTTGCAAAAAGATCTCATGCCTGGATGACCCTTAACTCTTACAAATCACTCGCCCCACAACAATACTTCAATCAGGGCTATCCGAGGGCGATAAAAATGAATTTCCTAAGGTACAGAATGGGGATCCTTCCATGTACCCAGCATCTACCACCATGGCTGAGGATAAAAGGACAAAATACTTGCAGGCTGTGCAACACCAAGAATGGCGATATTCTTCACTTAATTTGCCTATGCGAAGAACTGGACGAAGCGCGGCAACAGCTTCTAAAAGAACCTTTTAAACAGAAAGGGATCCGTTCTAGAAGGCAAGCAGTGTTGGCCTGCTTCAACCCAGAAAACATTCAATTAAACTGCAGATTGGCAAAATTTCTGTTGATGGCTGAACAAAAAATGCCAAAAATAACAAACAATGCTTTACAAAATTAATTGCCGCAAAGCTGACAAGTAGACGAAAAAAAAAAAAAAAAAGGGTCTTAGGAGGACCTCATCAAAGACGCTTATTAGTAGCAGAGAGACAAATCCTGCAATAAATATATACAATGAGATCGGAAAAATGGGCAAGTGGTGCAGGAATACAGACAATGTGAGACAAGCACATGACAGCATCCAGCGACCTATTGTCTTTATCTTAAATCTAGCATAATCTAAATGTGATTTTAAACTGCAATGAATGTTTGATTTTGAATTTTAATTAGTTTTAATAACGTTTTTAGAATTTTGTAGTGTCACTATTGCAATGGTTTTAATTAACTATGCTAAAAAATAAACTTGAACTCATCATATACAGGTCGCAATGCAAACAAAGAGTCTCACACAAGGGAGAGAAAATCAATCAGCAATGCAAATAGTATCAAACCCATCAACAATTGACAATATGTATATGAGGGAGTGTATAGATGAAGAGACATAAGTTTCAGCAAAAATAATGCGAAACACAATATGATACCTATAACGGAGTGGATAGATGAAGAGACATAAGTTTCAGAGACAAAACTACGTTTGCAAATGATTATGCAAATTACGAGTCAGAAGGTAATACAAACCCAAAGATCAATGAAATACCACCCCCCTGGCCTAGGGAGTAGTGGGGGTCTCCTGGAATAGAATCAGGAAACAAAGATTTCAGGAACAGGACAGGACAAGGCCAGGAACAGCTAAGCCTCTCTGCAAACCGACGAACAGTGACGCATCTCCCCTCTCAATCTCTTCTCCTTCGCCTTCTCCCTCGCCTTCCCTAACCACACCCACAAAGGCACTCCAGTTATACCCTAAAACCTACATGTCCAACCCACATTAATTGTAACATTGCACAAAACTCGACTGCTCCTTGGATGCTTGGGGAGGTGGTGTATCACACCACCATGAATTCATTCAAAATTTGACATATTCATCGTTCCCCTTCCTTTCCCATGGCATATGTCGCGACCAGTCCAATCAAATTTGTTATTGTTATATTTGTTTTATTTCACAGCCACGTCTGCGGACGAAAGTCGTGGATCCCACGGCCAGTCTCATCTTTTGGCAGGCAAACAATATTCTCTGTGCTGTATTAGCCTTGAACTAGTGTTCATCATCCGCAGCGCTCAGCACTTCTGTCGGCTTGTCATTTTATTCATTCTCCAGCCCCTCATCTATCTGGTCAACATAAGAGATTTCAGGCCCATTTGACTCACTACGGCAAATAGAACATAAACATTTATTAATCACATGGTAAAACATTTTTCACTGCGTACCACCCACTCTTGCACTATTCCCTGTTAATATATTTCCTAGCATAAGCTTCATGCAAAAGCGGCATTATTTATTATCGTTTTCAAAGCAAGATGCAAAATGCAAATTTGAGACGCGGCCTAAACGTGCATTAATCTCGTTTCTTTGAAGCACAATGTAAAATGCGGTCTAGTTCTTTCATGCATTAGTTCACATTAGTGCACGCATGCGCAAAGCGGTTTCCCACGTGTTTATGTAATTTGCTCTGTTAATTTCACACCGAATACTGTTAGTAAGTGTTATGGGGGTGTCAATCCGAGCAAGTTTCTTTATTGCGAAATCCTGCTCCATCAATCCCCCCTCTGATGGCTTCCTGGAGCCATCATAAAATACCCACCATACCAAGTACCATCTTTATCTATCTATAGATCAGTATTCTTTTCTCTTCTCATCTTCTCATCTAACTCTTTCATCTCGTCATAGTTATCTCCTTTCATATCTTCTAATTCTATTTCATCTCTTTTTCTCTTTCGTGCTTTTCATTTGTTATTTGATCCTGTCATCTCTTTTCTTCCACATTTACACTTGAAACATTTATATATTGTTATTATTACTAATGCTACTCCGGCTACTGAGATCATTGGCATTATTGTTTTTCCTAATAAACTACTTCCAAAGGTAGAAACCCATTTATCTACAGAAGAGAAACTCTTACCAAGTCTCTCCCAGACACCGTCAACCTCCAATTGGGTCAAGTCTTCATGTATTTTCGTAATATTCTTAATATATCCCTCAATACATTTACTTTTGTAAGGTATTTAAGTACAGCAGTGTTGAATTTTCAACATTCCACAGACTCCACCCTCTTTTGCCAATAAGATATCAAGGGCAAGTCGATTTTGCAAAACCATTGATCTGATCACAACCATTTTGGTGTCAATCATCAAGAAACCACCAGCAGTATCTGTTGATAAACGATCAACCACTGTGGACAATTTTCGAATTTTATGTGAATTTAGAACGACTCCAACTGAGGGTATCAGTGCACCAAAAATATCACCTACTATTTCTGAGAAACTAGCTCTCTTCTTGCGTGTTAGTCCTTGTTTTAGTTCATTGATTCTGTCATTATCTTTGTCTACATGGTAGACCTTCGGGAAAACAATTGTAAAATAACAACTACCATACCAATGTGCAGGCAGCCTGTAATAGGCTTTCTTACCACACACATAATAGACTCCTGGGAAAACAGGATCAGTTCCACCCTTCAATCCCAACCTCCAGTAATTTGGTAAGTATGCTCACATTCACTAGAACCAATGAAATAATTATTATAGTTAGTTTTCATTCTAAGCAAACATATTTTCCCCTTTTTATACCAGTCCAGGGACATTGCAGCTTATGTCTCGCCCTTCTCATAATTTCCTTCCCTAAATGCCCATGGTGGTACCTGTGACTTCTGTTCAGCAGCTTTTCTTTGGAAACTTTCTCTTCTATATTCTACCATATCTATGAACACTTTTTCTTCAACCCATAAACTACATGTTAGATTGTTTTTGTAAGCATATCCTATATCTAGTGTCTTAGTAATATAGAAGAATTCTCCCATATAGCGTGTATTTTTATTACTTAAAACCTTGTTTAATTCCTTTATAATAGGTATCTCTGAAAATACTAACTCTATATTAGAATAATGATACTCCAGTTTTCCCGTCACATAGAATAGGCTGGTTAAGTAAATTCTTACAAGACACAACATATGTTAAAGGAAGGTGGTGATAAGTCACCCCTTCTGAGACAGACGAAGGTAATTGCATGCACACATAACAATTACTCACATTCATTGTATTAACATACTCGTACAACAATTTAGTAAAGACATTTAACGAGAAATCACTAATTGATTTGTCATGATGGAGAACACTTCCATCTAATTGTTCTAAGTTAGTATTAGGGGTTTCTTTAGTAACAGCACTCACTCTTTCACTTGTTACATCATTAGTTTTGTTTCCATTATTAGTTACCATTAGAATAGGTATAATGACAGTTAATAATATCCACATAAATGTCAGTAAAAAGACACTACATAAGCAAGCTTTAATACATCTATGTTTTAGACTAGATTTTGGATGCTCAGTCACTTTTGCTTCGGCCATTTTATATTCTGCTAAAATCTAAATCTAAATCTATTAAAAAAATCTAAATTTACTAAAAATAATTTTCTGGAAAAAAAAAATAGTGTAATTCTACACTTTAAGGCTTTCTTCTTTTACCCCCTTCTTTTCTTTACTTTTTCTTTACGCCTTCTGAGTCTTTCCATTCATTTAGTCTGACAAAGTTTCACCTTAATATTTCACAGTTCTTTTAAAGTGGTCTTAACTTGCTTTCATCCACTTGCTCAGTGTCAGTACCGTCTTTTTCTTCACTCGGATCTGAGTTTTCAATTTCTTCCAAGATCACCTATGTCCACTCTGTTGCTTTGTATTTTTTACTTGGAATTCTTACTCTCCTTGTTTTACGTACTAAATCTTCTCCTGACTCTTCTTGTTCGGTTTGGCTTGAGACGTCATTATGTTGCTCTGGTCTTCTTTTTGACTTTCTCCTCACCAGAGTGTATTTCAGTCTTTTCACTCCTTTTGGCCAATTGTCACCTTTTCTCGGTCTTTTAGTTTGAACTACTTGTTCACCTTCTTCATCTGTTTCATAGGCTCTCTTGTTTGACCTTTCTTCTATTTGTTCTACTTCTCGACTTTCAGTAACTTCTCCTTCTTCTGGTTCAACAGCAGTCTCATGAGACCCAGTAACTGGTGCCCACTCTACTTGACTTGTGCTTGGCTGTTCATCATCCGTTTGTTCTTCAGAATCTGTTACTCTAGATTCTTCAGCTTCACACACATCAGCTTTTGGTTTTTGGCTTTGATTTATCAGTTGCTGCTCTTCTTGTCTTTCAAGTGGACTTGGGACTCGTCGGGTATGGCTTGCGTGTATCCAATTTGGCAAACCACCACACTTCACTGCTGTCGTTGTCACCAGAGTCACTTGGTAGGGTCCGTTCCACCTGGGTTCTAAACACGATTTCCTCACGTGTTTCTTGACAAGAACCCACTCACCAGGACTCAGATCATGAGCTTGATTCGGCTGTGTCGTAGTAGCATCTTCTCCAACCTGGCGAGACACAGAACGCACCAGATCAGCTAATCTTCTGCAATAATCAAGCACTAGATCATCAGATATATTCATCAGTTTGTTCACGGGTATAAATGCTTGTCTCATTGCTCTTCCTATCAGGACTTCATGTGGACTCAAACCCGTCTTTTTGTCAGGAATGCTTCTAAGACTCATCAATACAAGGGGTAAAGCATCAGGCCATTTCAGTGTTGTGGATGCACACACCTTTCCTAACCTAGATTTTATTGTGCCATTTAACTGCTCAACCACTCCAGATGCTTCGGGTCGATAGGCACAATGCAGCTTCTGTGCAATCTGTAATGCTGCACAAATCATCCGCATTATCTCATTGTTAAAATGTGTTCCTCTATCTGTTTCTAAAGTGACTGGAAATCAAAATCTAGGGATCAATTCTCTTAGGAGCAGCTTTGCGACTGTCAAGCTGTCATTCCTTCTTGTTCGATAGGCTTCCACCCAGCGAGAAAACAAGCAGACAACAACCAACACATATTTCAGCCCATTACAAGGGGGAGTTCTATAAAGTCCAACTGGAGTCGGGTGAAAGGTCCTGCTGCTTTTCCAATTCATCCCCAACTAACAACTGTCTTTCTGCCTGGATTTTGCTGCTGACAGGTGACGCACCTCTGGCAGAGACTCTCTGCAATGGCCCTGAACTTTGGGTTATACCATGATTGCTTGAAGAGCCTGATCATGGCATCTCTTCCAACATGTGCAATTCCATGGTACACTCTTGCCATTTGGGATAGTAAACTGTCTGGCATAACTGGTCTTTCGTCTATATAGACCCATATTTCGTCCTCTGCTCTCTTTCAGCATCCTGAATTTGTCCAGCTTTCTTTTTCCTCATCACTTGCCTCTTCCTGTAACTGCCTAATCTCATCCCAAGTTTCAAAAGATGAAGTAAACATAAGATGGCAATTGGTACTTTCCTTTTCAATCCCTCTGTTTAGGACAATTAAATTTCGTGCACAGAAATGCGCTACTTGATCTGGGTATCTGTTACCCTTCGTCACATAGTCATCTCCTGACTTATGTGCGGAACATTTGACCACTGCAATTCTTTTGGGCATTTGTAAAGCATCCAATAATTCTTTTACAATTTTGCTGTTTCTTATAGGGGAACCTGAAGAAGTCAGAAATCCCCTTTGCATCCATAGCTGACCGAAGTCGTGAACCACCCCAAAACCATATTGACTATCAGTAAATATGGTTATCCTCAGACTTTTGGAAATTTTGCACGCTCTGATCAGAGCTATCAATTCAGCAATTTGGGCGGAGTTTATCCCTCTTAGAAAGGATGCTTCTAAAACTCCAGCTACGGTGCAAACAGCATAGGCAGCACACAATTCTCCTTTCTCATTTCTTAAACATGATCCATCGACAAACATCTCACAGTCTGATTCTTCTAATGGAACGTCCTCAATGTCGGGCCTAGGTTTTGTGCACAACTCTGTCACATCCAGACAATAATGATCCGCCTCCTCTCTTACCTCCTCACAATATGAATTCGGCAACAGGGTTGCTGGATTCACTCTAGTGCACCTTACCACAGTCACATTTTCAGCACCGAAAATCACTCTTTCATACTTAGTCAGTCGATTAGAGGTCATGTGCTGTGTCCTCGTACGTGTCAAAAGGATCTCAACTGAATGTGGCACATACACTTTGACTGGATGTCCCATCACAATTGCTTCACTCTGTTCCAGACTCACACAAGTAGCTGCTACTGCTTTTAAATAGTCTGGCAATGCTGCAGCCACTGAATCCAGAGTAGCAGAAAAATATGCTACTGGACGTCGTGCCATTCCATGTTTTTGAGTTAACACTGAAAGTGCACACCCATCTCTTTCACAACAGTATAATGCAAAATCCTTTGCATAATCTGGCATTCCCAATGCAGGTGCTCGACAAAGACTGTTTCGCAGTTTAGTAAAAGCTTTCATACTTTCATCATCCAACACAATCGGATCTTTCACATCTTTTCGTGTCAACCTCTGTAGAGGTTTTGCAATCAGTGAGAAACCACTGATCCACTGCCTACAGTATCCAACCATCCCCAAACACATTCGGACTTCTTTCTGATTGGTAGGTGGGCTCATCTGTTTGATTACACTAATTCTTTCTGGTGTCACCTTTCTGACTCCCTTTTCTATTTTGTGTCCTAGGTATTGGACTTCCTGTTTACAAAATTGTAATTTTGCTGGTGACACTTTGTGTCCTCCTTCTGCCAAATGGTTCAGTAAGGCAATGGTATCTGTTACACATGCCTCTTGGGTCTTTGATGCCACAAGTAGGTCATCAATGTACTGAACTAAAACTGAATTTCCTGGCATGACCAAAGTCTCCAGACATCTTTTCAGAATCTGATTAAAGATTGAAGGACTCTCTGTGTACCCTTGAGGAACTCGGCATCACACGGTCTCCGAACCGGAATGTAAAAAGATATTGACTTTCCGGATGTAAAGGAATCGAGGAAAATGCTTGGCACAGATCTATCACTGTGTACCATTCTGAATCACATGGAATTTAGTAAAGGATTACTTCTGGATTCGGTACTACTGGACAACAGGGTACTACAATTTTATTAATATTTCTTAAATCCTGTACTATTCTATATTTTCCGCTTGGCTTTTTAATTCCTATAATGGGCGAATTACAAGGACTACTCATTATCTCTTTCAAAATTCCCTGTTCAATCATTTGATCAATCACAGGAGCGACTCCTGCAATTACTTCTGGACTCATTTTGTACTGAGGTGTGTTTGGATACACAGCACCCTCTTTCACTGTAACCTGAATCGGGTCTACATTAGGCCAATCTCTTTTCCCGTGAAGTCCCATACATTTGACCTCACTGTCCTTTTTAATTCTTCAGGTAAACTCTCTTCTGTGAGAAGTGAAAACAACTCATCCACTTCTGTCCCTTGCTTCGCTAACATCATCTTGAATTCAACATCCTCATCAGGTGTTTGAAACGCGATACCATCTGGTGTACAATAGATGGTACAATTCATTTTGCACAATAAATCCCTTCCCAAGAGATTTACTGGACTTGAGTCACTTACCATGAAACGATGCATGTCTCTGAAACCTCCAATATGAACTTCTATTGGATTTGTGACTGGCGTTCTAATATGCTTATTTGAGACTCCTACAACTTGGATAGTTTCTCCCGAGAGGGGTAGGTTTGGAATTTCTGCTGCTCTCACAGTAGAACGGGTAGCACCAGTGTCAACCAGGAATGTAATATCATTACCTTCCAACTTTCCATCAACAAATGGACCTGACTGATCTACCGCTAAAGATGCGCCAAGTACACACTCTTCCTCCCCCCTCAGGCACCGTCATTGAGATGAGTCTGAATCATTCCCATTGCACTGCAACCAATATTGCGGAACCATTTGCACATTTTGATTCTTACCAACTTGATCACCTCCGTGAAATCCAGTGTTCGCAACGTACCTCTGTACTTGAGCATTCACATTATTGGGCATGAGAGCTTGTGGCACCTGTAACTGTGAGCAACTACCTGCTGCTGCTGCTGTTGATTCACACCCACCTCATTCTGCATCTGTGGATTTAAATTTTGATTTACCCATTATTCTTTTGAGCGGATCTACACTCGTTCTTCCAATGTCCATACTTTCCGCACGCATGACAAGGAAATTTCTTCCTAGCCTCTTCTTTACTCACTTTCCCTCTACCTTTACCTCCACTGGGTACCTGACTATTTTGATTCTGACCATTCATCTGGTAACCTGTCTAAGAATTATTGTTTTCTTCCTGTTGTTCTGCTACCTTGACTTGTGCCCACATCATTTTCTCTTTTAACTTTTTATGCCTTGATTCAATGCCATCACTACAATATTTCGCATACCTCAAAATTTCGTCAATGGTTTTGCTCTGCCAACAAATCAAATGTTGCTGAATCATATTACTAGTCTCCGGTTTCAAACCAAACACAAAACGATACACAAAATGTCCCATGTCTTTATCTCCAATATTCTCAAATCCACTGTACTGTTTAAATACCCGCAACAACCTTTCCTAGTAGGCATGTACTGACTCTTTCGGTTCTTGGGTCGCTCTGTCTATCTTAACCCAATCTGTTTCCTTTGGAGAAATTTTTCCCTTTAAAAAGGTGATTACCTGATTATACTTTCTCATCACTTCATCAGATGGTGCACCTGTTTTAGGATCTCTAGGATATTCTTCTTTAGGCCAATCGACAGTAATTTTACATTCTGTCCACAAATCAGCTGGTACAACAATCTCAAACAAACCATCTAAATCTTTTAACAAAACCTTCGAAACTTTCACAAACCTCTCTACCTGTTTGTACCACTCAACCGGTTTCTCTCTTAATCTGGGAAAATCATTCGTAAATGACAATATATCCTGTCTTGTCCAAGGAACGTGAACATATCTTCCACCTGGACTTCCCTCATCGGACACGCCCTTTCAACTTGTTCTGTCTCTTTTAACGGAAACATAGAAGCTCTTTTTCCCGCTGCCTCTTCTTTCTTTTTCGTCCATCTACCTTTCCATCGTTCAACATCTCCCCATGTTTTCAGAATATTCATCAACTCTTTTATCTGTAATCTTTTCCCTGATGCATTCAAGCTCTCCAAATCTTTTTCGGTAAAGGCCAATCTGTACGATTTCTGCAACACCTTTGACTTCTCTATATCTATTCCATATTCACTAGCAGCCTCTGATATTTTCTCATGAAGATTCCTCTCTCTTCATGTAATACTTTTGCACAAAAACAACAGCTCTTCATCTCGGTAAGTCCCTAATCTATTTGGACTTATCGTACCAATAATCATCTCTTCCAAATCCACTTTCAATTGGCTCACGTTTATACTCTGTGGTTGAGGTTTTTGGCTTCCCATTCCCTGTATCCAATCATTCAAGTCCTCTGGTGAAGGACCTGCTGAACTCCCTATCGCTGAATTAATATTCGACCCTATTCTCCTTGGATCTATTTGTACACTTCTAGGGGTTTCTGTTATCATCTCACAAACTGGAAGATCTAACAATGTTGTATTTTTGTCAGCCTGTCCATCCTCATTCACTACCGTCACCATTCCACTCCTGTCGCTACTCTTTGGAACTGCCAATGTATGTACTTTTGTTATATTCTGTTTTTCTCCATACAATGGAACTACAGGACCAATTGTTACCGGTACTGTCAATGCTTCTGCATTTAGACTCAACTGATTTATTTTCTGGATCTGCTCTACTCTTGCCTTATTAAGCATGTCAAATTCTTTTTCTCACACTATTCTAGCCATGTCCGCAATCTGTGGGGTTAATGGATTTCCCATAAAGGGTGCATTCGGAGTCACCTCAACTGAATTTTCTTGATAGGGCGGAGGTCTTTTGGTCATAATATCCTCTAACAGCTCATCATCAGAATCGTTTGCATCATCTCTTAAACTTAAAGTTTCTACATTTTTCTTTTTTTCTTTACATTTGCTTCCTGTCTGGTCGTCAGCAACTAAAACTGGATACAAACCCTCAGTTACTACCGCTCTCCTCCATCATTTCATTGTGTCCTCCCTTCTCTCAACAGGGTATCTAGTCATTAAATTTCTGATTCTCCTACCTCCTCGATATTTCTCTCTTTCGAATGCTTCTACTTCCTATTCCTCTAACGCTTCATACTGTGTAGGTCTGGGATTTGGCTCTAATGAATTTATTCGCTTTCTCAAATTCTGCAAAATCCTTATACTAAATGAACCATGCTGTGGAAAAGCTATAACACCATCATCCTTTGTGTATTCCACCCATTCTCTAACCAAGTACGCGTATGATATCCTCGTTCTAACATCATATATGAAGCAGGCGTTCCTGGAGGGGGAATAAGAACCCCCTCTCTAGTCACTATTGGTTTGTCCTTTTTAAAGAAATTCTTTATTTTCTTTAGCAACTTCATTTTTTCTAACTCTTTACACTAATACCTCACAAACAAACAACAAAGAAACTCATCCGTAATTCTACTTATTCTATTTGTCAGCTCTTGTCCAATACTAGCGCGACTCACACCAACCGTCCAATCACAGCTCTCTACGTATCTACCATCTCAACCAACACTAGCGCGGCTCACACCAACCGGCCAATCAGAGCTTACTTTTCGCCCGCTGCCTGACCAATGCCAGCGTGGCCTTTTTGTGTCATCAGTATTACTCCTTCTACTGACCCTCCCTTTACAAAATAATACAGCAATGTATTTCTAAACCTTCGTTAATCAAAATTCTTGTAAGTAACAACATAAAACAATGCTACCTTGTCTGTTCCTCTAAATAAAGAGATAGTTCTTCACTTCAAACGAGAAATTCTTTTACTTCGAGTAAAATAACGACCAGCGTTACTTCACACTCAAACAAGCTACAGGTGGACTTGGTACTCCTCCACGGATAAGGCCAAAGTTTCGCAAGAGGACTTTTTGGTGTAAAAGAGGTCTTGGTACTCCTCTGGGGATAAGGCCAGAGTTTCGAAAGTGGACCCTTTGCTATTTCAGATACTCTACTCGCATACGAAATTGTCCCTAATCATAACACCTACAGCCTTCCGCCGTATAGTATTATAACAACAGACAAAGTACTTCTGCAGTGTGATTTCTTTATCCACACTCTTCTTCTGCCTATTTCAGGCTAAATTTCCATTCCCGGGATTCCTCAGGTACCTCCGTTCCTGTACTTCTAGACAACATAGAACAGGACACTAACTTTTTCTTGTTAAAAACATATAATCAATAATCAATAATTATTACCAAACTAGTCAATAATTAAACCATAACTCTGCTACCAGAAAACTGATCCAGCGCAACACTTAATCAGGGATCAATACTCATCAATATTACATACAATGGCCCATACACATTCACCCAAAACCCTGATGCGCTGGGGGTCAATTTTTTTAAAGACGTGGAAATCGTTTCCTTCACAGATTCATATTTGATTATTCTAAATACATAACTAGACCTATATATCAACTGTCTTCCCTCTCGGTCGATGGACCAATTAGTTGAGTAGTTGATGGTAATAATAGAACTAACTGACTATCTAACCAGCTAAATAATCACAGACTCTCGGTAAGTTTTAAAGGTTTATCTCAAATAAATGCTCATTGTATACAGGTCGCAATGCAAACAATGAATCTCACACAAGGGAGAGAAAATCAATCAGCAATACAAATAGTATCAAACCCATCAACAATTGACAATATGTATATGAGGGAGTGGATAGATGAAGAGACATAAGTTTCAGCAAAAATAATGCGAAACACAATATGATACCTATAACGGAGTGGATAGATGAAGAGACATAAGTTTCAGAGACAAAACTACGTTTGCAAATGATTATGCAAATTACAAGTCAGAAGGTAATACAAACCCAAAGATCAATGAAATACCACCCCCCTGGCCTAGGGAGTAGTGGGGGTCTCCTGGAATATAATCAGGAAACAAAGATTTCAGGAACAGGACAGGACAAGGCCAGGAACAGCTAAGCCTCTCTGCAAACCGACGAACAGCGACGCATCTCCCCTCTCAATCTCTTCTCCTTCGCCTTCTCCCTCGCCTTCCCTAACCACACCCACAAAGGCACCCCAGTTATACCCTAAAACCTACATGTCCAACCCACATTAATTGAAACATTGCACAAAACTCGACTGCTCATTGGATGCTTGGGGAGGTGGTGCATCACACCACCATGATTTCATTCAAAATTTGACATATTCATCGTTCCCCTTCCTTTCCCATGGCATATGTCGCGACCAGTCCATTCAAATTTATTATTGTTACATTTGTTTTATTTCACAGCCACGTCCGTGGACGAAAGTCATGGATCCCACGGCCAGTCTCATCTTTTGGCAGGCAAACAATATTCTCTGTGCTGTATTAGCCTTGAACTAGTGTTCATCATCCGCAGCGCTCAGCACTTCTGTCGGCTTGTCATTTTATTCATTCTCCAGCCCCTCATCTATCTGGTCAACTTAAGAGATTTCAGGCCCATTTGACTCACTACTGCAAATAGAACATAAACATTTATTAATCACATGTTAAAACATTTTTCACTGTGTACCACCCACTCTTGCACTATTCCCTGTTAATATTTTTCCTAGCATAGGCTTCATGTAAAAGCAGCATTATTTATTATCGTTTTCAAAGCAAGATGCAAAATGCAAATGCGAGATGTGGCCTAAACGTGCATTAATCTCGTTTCTTTGAAGCACAATGTAAAATGCGGCCTAGTTCTTTCATGCATTAGTTCACATTAGTGCACGCATGCGCAAAGCGGTTTCCCACGTGTTTATGTAATTTGCTCTGTTAATTTCACACCGAATACTGTTAGTAAGTGTTATGGGGGTGTCAATCCGAGCAAGTTTCTTAATTGCAAAATCCTGCTCCATCAAGCCTAAAACTGAAAATGTTGTCTTAAATCGGGACAACATGCTCTACCAGGCATTTCTGGAGAAAGCTTGCTCAAGGCAAAGAGCCTCATTTACAAAATAATGACGCAGCGCGGCTCAGCAAGCCATTTTGCTGTGCCGAACTGCATAATTTTAAAAGCACAGGGATGCATCGTATTAACAACAATACAACGCATCTGTGTGCTTTCCCATGCGCTGGCGCACAATTGGCTGCCATGCGCCAGTGCATGCACCCTTGCGTCATGTTGCAAGGATGCCTGCGTTGCGAGGAGGATTGTTTTTGTGCAGGAAGGGGCACATTCTTGAAAAAAACTATCATTAATGGCATTTTCCTCTTTCTATTCTGCAGCACGCATAGAAAGAGGAAAAAATTAGGAGAATTTCTCCCTGTTGCGGCACTCCTATGCCTCCCCTGGGGAGGCGTAGGATTCTGACGTATTCCCAGCTTTACAAAACTTTGTAAATCTGGGAATGTGTCAGGTTCCATGTATGTTGGGTGGGAACACCTACAGCAACACCCATGGAACCCCCCTTTCACACAGAGTTATGCGTGAAAGGGTCCCATATTTGTAAGGCCATAAAAAGTCGTGCAGGGTGACTTTATGTGGCCTTATAAATATAGACAGGCACACTGCGCCGCCAGTGCGTAAAAAAAGAGAGACGCAACGGCGGCGAAATGGTCCTGTAAATGATGCCCAAAGTATCTTAGGCGCTTAACGTATGCAAGGCACTAAAGCTAGATCAAATGACCTTGAAAATTCTCCTTCTGAAAAACCTACAACTCTATATAGGACCCGTTTACGATGCAGGCTGAAACGGCTCTGACCGTCGGTTGGAGCCCTTCAGCTCGCATTGGAATTGCCTGTTCGGATTCCTTTCCGACTGACCCCTTTCGATGGGGTCGGTCTTATCCTCGGGGTTATAGTTCCTCCGCCTTTTGCAGTTGTGGCGGAGCCTTTACGGACCTACTGATGAAAGTAAAGTCCGGTTCCCCTAAGGACCCCTGCCCCCCAAAACTTTTACAATCTGCTCGCTTTTTCATCTCAGATCCTGTTTTAGCCCTCCTTATCCTCTCCTCAACTGAGGGAAAGTACCTAGTATATTCAAGGAAGCAACAGTAGTCCGCCTTAAAAAAAACTTGGTGAAGTCCCCCTCTCTCTAAAAAACTACTGTCCAATTTCCCTCCTACCTTATCTAGCAAAAATACTAGAGGCACATGTCGTACACAAACTCTGCACCTTCTTAGAAAACTCTGAATTTTTGAACCCTCATCAGGCTGGCTTTCGCCCAGCCCACTCAACTGACGCAGTCGTCCTCTCTTTGTTGGACGATATGTGCATGGAATGCGACAGAGGCAATACTGGTCCTCCTTGATCTCCCAGCGGCCTGTGACACGGTGGACCATTCCATCCTGGTAGACCGTGTCAAGGCCGCGGGACCAAGTGGTTCAGCACTTGATTGGATCATATCATTCCTGAAAGACCCCAGTCGGTCCAGTTAACTCCATTCCTCTTCTCCCAAGTCCAGCCTGACTGTGGAGTCCCGCAGGGATCATCTCTATCCCCCCATTTATTTAACATATACATTTGCCCCCAGTCCACGATCTCCAAAAAAAGATTGTTATTAGCAATAACAAACTTGAATACTGGACCAACTCATTTTGGCCTCTTGAGTTCTCCACAAACGCCCTATAGTTAGTCTGGAGCTACGGCCAGGAAGGCATGGCACCTGTGCACTTCAAACGCATGCCTCTAGAAGCTTCTCCCCACTCCAAAGGCACAACTGGGTATAAATACAGGACCCTAGACACCATCTCTTCAGTACACTTCTAGACCTGTTGATACTCTGCCATGAAGAAGGACGGCTGTGCTGCTAAAAGGACTGTCACTCTGCTAGAATACTACTCTGAAGGATTGCTGCCCTGCTGTGCTGCCTGCTGCCCTCTTCCCTGGGTGAGAAGGACTGGACCTGCTTCTGTTGATCCCAGGACCCCAGAGTGACTCCAAGGGCTAGCTGGTTGGCCTCCTGACTTGAGTCTCAGGGAAAGATGGCTCCATCAAAGTGAATTCAGCCCCTGGACTCGGCCATCTGTGAGTCTACCCTGCCAAGTGGTGTCACCCCAGTCTTAGACCCTTGGAAGTGGTTTTAAGGTGCCATTCTAGCCTCTGTGGATCCAGCAGAACTGACGCATCTCCCTCTGCTGCATGGCGCAACCCCGAGCAGAACCTACGCATTGCCGCTGTTGCATGGTTTAGACCAGTCTCAAAGACCTGCATCAAAATGCAGCCCACAGCTTCTTCGGAACCACCGTTGTACAATGCATCCTCTGTGCAGGCCCTTGCATCCCATGTTGACAGTAGCCTCAATGACAAAGCCAGAGTCCACATTGTAGCCTCACAGCTTCTCGGCACCGATGCATCGCCCCGTCTGCACAAAGCATCCGTTGCAGCATGGTCCACCAAGACTTGGTAAAACCTGTTACCCAGGGCTGTCTTGGGGTCCAGGGGCCCAACAATGTTGATGCCCACTCTATCAGAGGGCATGCTAAAGACAGAGAATGGCTGCAGGGGAGCCTTGTACTTCTCTCTTGACTTGCCACTGGCTTGGCAGGTCCGGCATGACCTGCAGAACGTATCTAGGGCCATCCTCAGCAGGGGCCAATAAAAGTGGTGGACAACACTTTCAAAGGTCTTGTCTTGCCATAGATGACCTGCCAGGGGTACATCATGAACCAGCTCATGTAAGAAGGCTCTGTAGCGCTGGGGGACTACCAGCACATGGTTTGCACCAGGCTCAGGAACCTTAGGCTCACTATACAGGAGACCCTTCTCCCAGTAAATCAGGTGATCACCAGAGGTATCTCCAGCTCCCTGGACCTCGGCCTACTGCAACGGCCCTCAAGAGTAGGGTACTCCATCTGTGCCTTGCAGAACTCCTCCCTGGTGGGTTCCCTCTTCGTTCTGCCAGTTGGTCAGTTTAGGTAGGTTCCCCAGGGCAGCAATGTTCTCCCCTGTAGGTTCCTGGACATTGCTCTCAGGTTCAGCCTCCTCCCGGACCGTGGGAGTTTCAGGAGTGGGTTTCTCACACCAATAGCCCTTCCTCTTTTTGGCAGGCACCTGGGCCATTCTTCCAGGCTCCAGGATCTCCTGACTACCCTCTCAGGTGGTTATGGACCGTGTGGTCAGGCCCACCCACTCAGGCAAGCCTAACACTCCAAGTGCGACCTGAGCTCTACCTCCTTCCAGATGATGTGCTCTAGGTAATTGCCAAGCAGACAATTCACAGGCATGGATGGACTCTCTACTACCCTCAAGGAACCTGAGACCCGTGCCACTCAAAGGGAGCCAGAGCCACTGGGTAGTGATGCTCATGGTTGTCAGCTGCAACAACTTGATGGAGCGCATTAGGGACTACCTGCTCTGAGGTCACCAGATGACATCTAACAGTTGTCATGCTGGCTCCAGTGTCTATCAGAGTCTCTGTCCACTGATGGTTACCGACTGCCTGTATTTCCTAGTGTTCCTAGGCATGTGAATTCTCTGCACCATCTCTCCGTCACCCAGGGACACTAGGGTAACCTCTACGCTATCCACCAACTATTGGCATCCCCCTTACAGTACCCAACCTGTTGACAATGATAGCACGTAGGGGGTGCCTTCCCTGAGGACTTACTGTTAGGGAACCATTTCTTCCTCTGCCCAGGTGGGGATTGGGAGTCTTGACCCTTAGAGCTAGTTTGGAGACCTTTAGAGAACTCACTGTTTTTAAGTTTGTCTTCCCCTCCTTCTTTTGGTGGGGAACATGCCCACCCTTGTAGTGATCCACCCCAAAACATTCTTATGCACCATGGTGCTGAGCCAGCAGTCTGCCTCCTTAGCAAGTTCCCTGGGGTCAGGAAGCTTACTGTCAATAAGGTGATGGTGCAGATTTGCAAAACAAAGACTGAACATGTACCCTCTCACAATCAAATTGTACAGCCCCTGATAATCCTTCACTTCACTACCCTTCACCCAACCATCCAGTGCCTTACAAAAGGAGTCCACACAATCCACCAAGGATACTGGGGCAGCTTCTGGCTGTCCCTAAACTTCTGCCTGTACTTCTCAGGGGTAAGGCCATACTTTCTAACTAGGGTTTCCTTCGTGGGGGGATACCTCATCCTATCTCTCTTATCTATGGCTTGTAGGGCATCCCTCCCCTTGCTAGGGATGTGCTCCCAGAGGCTAGCCCCCCAATTCTTCTCAGGGATCCTATGCATCTTCAAAGCTACCTCATACACTTCAAATCACTTGTCGATGTCATCTCCCACAACAAAGTCAGGCACCAGAGCTTTGGGAATATGGACCCTCTCCTCTGCGGAGGACACTGTAGGTATGCTGCCACCATTACTGCTGGACCCTGCCTGTCTGGCCTTGATGTCCAGCTCCTTCAGACTCAGTTCATGAGCCAACAATATTTTCTTCTTCTCTAGGGCTCTCTCTCTGCCTCAGCCTTCTTTGACCTCATGACCAGTTTATTTTCCTCTGCCTCCATAGCCAGTTTCTTTTCCTCTATTCTTAACTGGGCCATCTGCAGCCTGAGCTCCCTCTCCCCCTTACTCTCCACCAGCATCTCTGGGGACAGACTGTGGGAAGACACACTGCTCTCTGCCCTGGCAGGGAGCTCCACTTCAAGTGTCAAGTCATTCCCTCAACTGCCGCCGGCACCACAGGAATGTCTTCTCCAGGCCCCTTCATCTCATCATCATCTCCCTCTGTAGGTCCAACCAACAACTGATGAGCGTCCACCCAGGCGCTCAGCGGCTTTTGGAGCTCCACCTTCCTGGTGGTGCTATTTGCTGGCAGTCCCCTCTCCTTGGAGAACTCCTTGAGCTGGGCCGCAGTGTAGGTGTACATGTTGGCCAGCTCATACTTCATTCTTGAATGAACTAGCATTTTCTGGTTGGCTGAGGCGATGTCCTAGCCAGACAGAACCCACCACTCCCATCAGGGGCAGGTGATTACACACACTGTGTAACCTGCGCTCACCCTTGGGTAGTTTGGCACTGAGCAGTCAGGCTTATCACAGACGCAATGTGTAAAGCTTTGGCACAACACTCACTCACGATAAATACACTGAGCATCACAAAAGAGGCTTCATATGTGATGTATGTAAATAATGTTTGTAATCAACATACACAATAATCAACACAACATGAACATCATGTATTCCGGGGCATAAATCACACTTTGAAATAACCTTTGCTATGTTCGGCCTAAGTTGGCAGGGTATGCCCAGACGTGGGTCCCTTGCTCACTTTGCCACTGGATTCAAGATAGCCTGGCTGATGACGGCTGTAAGGCAGAAACCGGTCCCAGGATGCTTGTTTCCGGTCCAGGGAAGACATGGCTTGGCAGTTCGGGCTGGACTGTTCCCATGAGGCACAGGGTCAGACTGATTTGCATATGGCCATGTCTGAACTGGGGTGGTGGAGTGAGCTAAAGAATGATGATGGATTAAACCCAGATCAGTTGACTGGGGGTGAGTGCTTGCAATGTTCAACACTCCGTCCATCATCCCCTTTGGTTTTGCTATGTTCGCCCTAAGTTGGCAGGGTATGCCCAGACGTGGGTCCCTTGCTCACTTTGCCACTGGATTCAAGATAGCCTGGCTGATGACGGCTGTAAGCCAGAAACCGGTCCCAGGATGCTTGTTTCCCGTCCAGGGAAGACATGGCTTGGCAGTTCGGGCTGGACTGTTCCCATGAGGCACAGGGTCAGACTGATTTGCATATGGCCATGTCTGAACTGGGGTGGCGGAGTGAGCTAAAGAATGATAATGGATTAAACCCAGATCAGTTGACTGGGGGTGAGTGCTTGCAATGTTCAACACTCCGTCCATCATCCCCTTTGGTTTTGCTATGTTCGCCCTAAGTTGGCAGGGTATGCCCAGACGTGGGTCCCTTGCTCACTTTGCCACTGGATTCAAGATAGCCTGGCTGATGACGGCTGTAAGCCAAAAACCGGTCCCAGGATGCTTGTTTCCCGTCCAGGGCAGACATGGCTTGGCAGTTCGGGCTGGGCTGTTCCCATGAGGCACAGGGTCAGACTGATTTGCATATGGCCATGTCTGAACTGGGGTGGTGGAGTGAGCTAAAGAATGATGATGGATTAAACCCAGATCACTTGACTGGGGGTGAGTGCTTGCAATGTTCAACACTCTGTCCATCATCCCCTTTGGTTTTGCTATGTTCGCCCTAAGTTGGCAGGGTATGCCCAGACGTGGGTCCCTTGCTCACTTTGCCACTGGATTCAAGATAGCCTGGCTGATGACGGCTGTAAGCCAGAAACCGGTCCCAGGACGCTTGTTTCCGGTCCAGGGAAGACATGGCTTGGCAGTTCGGGCTGGACTGTTCCCATGAGGCACAGGGTCAGACTGATTTGCATATGGCCATGTCTGAACTGGGGTGGTGGAGTGAGCTTAAGAATGATGATGGATTAAACCCAGATCACTTGACTGGGGGTGAGTGCTTGCAATGTTCAACACTCCGTCCATCATCCCCTTTGGTTTTGCTATGTTCGCCCTAAGTTGGCAGGGTATGCCCAGACGTGGGTCCCTTGCTCACTTTGCCACTGGATTCAAGATAGCCTGGCTGATGACGGCTGTAAGCCAGAAACCGGTCCCAGGATGCTTGTTTCCGGTCCAGGAAAGACATGGCTTGGCAGTTCGGGCTGGACTGTTCCCATGAGACACAGGGTCAGACTGATTTGCATATGGCCATGTCTGAACTGGGGTGGTGGAGTGAGCTAAAGAATGATGACGGATTAAACCCAGATCACTTGACTGGGGGTGAGTGCTTGCAATGTTCAACACTCCGTCCATCATCCCCTTTGGTTTTGCTATGTTCGACCTAAGTTGGCAGGGTATGCCCAGACATGGGTCCCTTGCTCACTTTGCCACTGGATTCAAGATAGCCTGGCTGATGACGGCTGTATGCCAGAAACCGGTCCCAGGATGCTTGTTTCCGGTCCAGGGCAGACATGGCTTGGCAGTTCGGGCTGGACTGTTCCCATGAGGCACAGGGTCAGACTGATTTGCATATGGCCATGTCTGAACTGGGGTGGTGGAGTGAGCTAAAGAATGATGATGGATTAAACCCAGATCACTTGACTGGGGGTGAGTGCTTGCAATGTTCAACACTCCGTCCATCATCCCCTTTGGTTTTGCTATGTTCGCCCTAAGTTGGCAGGTATGCCCAGACATGGGTCCCTTGCTCACTTTGCCACTGGATTCAAGATAGCCTGGCTGATGACGGCTGTAAGCCAGAAACCGGTCCCAGGATGCTTGTTTCCGGTCCAGGGAAGACATGGCTTGGCAGTTCGGGCTGGACTGTTCCCATGAGGCACAGGGACAGACTGATTTGCATATGGCCATGTCTGAACTGGGGTAGTGGAGTGAGCTAAAGAATGATGATGGATTAAACCCAGATCACTTGACTGGGGGTGAGTGCTTGCAATGTTCAACACTCCGTCCATCATCCCCTTTGGTTTTGCTATGTTCGCCCTAAGTTGGCAGGGTATGCCCAGACGTGGGTCCCTTGCTCACTTTGCCACTGGATTCAAGATAGCCTGGCTGATGACGGCTGTAAGCCAGAAACCGGTCCCAGGATGCTTGTTTCCAGTCCAGGGAAGACATGGCTTGGCAGTTCGGGCTGGACTTTTCCCATGAGGCACAGGGTCAGACTGATTTGCATATGGCCATGTCTGAACTGGGGTGGTGGAGTGAGCTAAAGAATGATGATGGATTAAACCCAGATCACTTGACTGGGGGTGAGTGCTTGCAATGTTCAATACTCCGTCCATCATCCCCTTTGGTTTTGCTATGTTCGCCCTAAGTTGGCAGGGTATGCCCAGACGTGGGTCCCTTGCTCACTTTGCCACTGGATTCAAGATAGCCTGGCTGATGACGGCTGTAAGCCAGAAACCGGTCCCAAGATGCTTGTTTCCGGTCCAGGGAAGACATGGCTTGGCAGTTCGTGCTGGACTGTTCCCATGAGGCACAGGGTCAGACTGATTTGCATATGGCCATGTCTGAACTGGGGTGCTGGAGTGAGCTAAAGAATGATGATGGATTAAACCCAGATCACTTGACTGGGGGTGAGTGCTTGCAATGTTCAACACTCCATCCATCATCCCCTTTGGTTTTGCTATGTTCGCCTCTAAGTTGGCAGGGTATGCCCAGACGTGGGTCCCTTGCTCACTTTGCCACTGGATTCAAGATAGCCTGGCTGATGACGGCTGTAAGCCAGAAACCGGTCCCAGGATGCTTGTTTCCGGTCCAGGGAAGACATGGCTTGGCAGTTCGGGCTGGACTGTTCCCATGAGGCACAGGGTCAGACTGATTTGCATATGGCCATGTCTGAACTGGGGTGGTGGAGTGAGCTAAAGAATGATGATGGATTAAACCCAGATCACTTGACTGGGGGTGAGTGCTTGCAATGTTCAACACTCCGTCCATCATCCCCTTTGGTTTTGCTATGTTCGCCCTAAGTTGGCAGGGTATGCCCAGACGTGGGTCCCTTGCTCACTTTACCACTGGATTCAAGATAGCCTGGCTGATGACGGCTGTAAGCCAGAAACCGGTCCTAGGATGCTTGTTTCCGGTCCAGGGAAGACATGGCTTGGCAGTTCGGGCTGGACTGTTCCCATGAGGCACAGGGTCAGACTGATTTGCATATGGCCATGTCTGAACTGGGGTGGTGGAGTGAGCTAAAGAATGATGATGGATTAAACCCAGATCACTTGACTGGGGGTGAGTGCTTGCAATGTTCAACACTCCGTCCATCATCCCCTTTGGTTTTGCTATGTTCGCCCTAAGTTGGCAGGGTATGCCCAGACGTGGGTCCCTTGCTCACTTTGCCACTGGATTCAAAATAGCCTGGCTGATGACGGCTGCAAGCCAGAAACCGGTCCCAGGATGCTTGTTTCCGGTCCAGGGAAGACATGGCTTGGCAGTTCGGGCTGGACTGTTCCCATGAGGCACAGGGTCAGACTGATTTGCATATGGCCATGACTGAACTGGGGTGGTGGAGTGAGCTAAAGAATGATGATGGATTAAACCCAGATCACTTGACTGGGGGTGAGTGCTTGCAATGTTCACCACTCCGTCCATCATCCCCTTTGGTTTTGCTATGTTCGCCCTAAGTTGGCAGGGTATGCCCAGACGTGGGTCCCTTGCTCACTTTGCCACTGGATTCAAGATAGCCTGGCTGATGACGGCTGTAAGCCAGAAACCGGTCCCAGGATGCTTGTTTCCGGTCCAGGGAAGACATGGCTTGGCAGTTCGGGCTGGACTGTTCCCATGAGGCACAGGGTCAGACTGATTTGCATATGGCCATATCTGAACTGGGGTGGTGGAGTGAGCTAAAGAATGATGATGGATTAAACCCAGATCACTTGACTGGGGGTGAGTGCTTGCAATGTTCAACACTCCGTCCATCATCCCCTTTGGTTTTGCTATGTTCACCATAAGTTGGCAGGGTATGCCCAGACGTGGGTCCCTTGCTCACTTTGCCACCGGATTCAAGATAGCCTGGCTGATGACGGCTGTAAGCCAGAAACCGGTCCCAGGATGCTTGTTTCCGGTCCAGGGAAGACATGGCTTGGCAGTTCGGGCTGGACTGTTCCCATGAGGCACAGGGTCAGACATATTTGCATATGGCCATGTCTGAACTGGGGTGGTGGAGTGAGCTAAAGAATGATGATGGATTAAACCCAGATCACTTGACTGGGGGTGAGTGCTTGCAATGTTCAACACTCCATCCATCATCCCCTTTGGTTGTCCTTCTCACCCAGGCAAGAAGGCAGCAGACATCAGGTCAGTACGGTAGGGCAGCAGTCCAAAAGAGTGACAGTCCTTTCAGCAGCACATTATTCCTTCTTCCTGGCAGCTCCAGATGTGTACTGAAGAGTTGGTGTCTGAGATCCAGTATTTATACCCAGATGTGCCTTTGAAGTGGGGAGAAGCTTCTAGAGGCATACCTTTGAAGTACATGGGTGCCCGTCTTCCTTGCTCTGACTCCAGACTAACTACTGGGGCAGGCAGCCCTTTGTGTGGAGTCAGGACACAGCCTATTCAAGTGTACGTTGAGCTGGACCCAGCTCCTCCCTCCCATCCTGCCAGTGATGGCCCGTCCAGTCACACCTAAGATACCCATTGTGTGTGGCTGTCTAAGAGAACACACAAAGCCCAACTGTCACCCACACTCAGTCATGTGACCAGAAACAGGCTGCAGGCACCAAATGGCCAAGGCAAGAAAATACAACTTTCTAAAGCAGGGTCAAGACTGATTTGCATATAACTGGGTCTAAACTGGGGTGGCGTGGTGAGCAAATAAAACGATTGGTTAAACCCAGATCTGTGACTGGAGGTGAATGTTTGATTTGTTCAGCATTCTGCCCATCTTCTGTTCTTTTTGCTTTTGTCGCCCTAAGTGGGAAGGGTATGCCAAGAATTGGTTCCTGTGCTCACTGTGCCACTGGATTCAAGCTAGCATGGCTGATGAGGGGTGATACCCCGAAACCGGTCCCAGGATGCATTTTCATCTTTTAATACCAAGTAGTTTATCCAATGAATAAATAAAATTTAGGATGCCACATTGGTTTTTAATTCACTGTTTACACGGGCCCATTCTAATTTGAAGTGCCTCCCTGTCTTCAGGTTTAGGTCCGCTCTCCATCAAACCGGGTATTTGGAGAACGAGGGTTGTCCTATGATGAAGCATGACGCCTGGTGGTGTGTGAGGACAACCCGTAAAAAATGTTTGTATGTCAAGCACTCCTATTAAGTAGTGCTAAGAGGGACACTGTAACATAACTGAATAAAATTCTCGTGTAGCTTATTTTGTGTGCATATAGTAAGTTGGAGGCCAGCTCACCCTTGAGACCCCATAGCCTCTAGTTCCCTCCCCTGGATACCCCATGGTGCGTGTGTTGACGTGAACCATTTAGAAGTGCCAAACAATTGAATAATTGAATAAGAAAGAAACACAGCACAAAGGAAATTCAATGTCAATTTATAATAATAGATCTTATTTTGTGAATTTTTAGACACCAAAACAAACAAAATCCACTGGAGAGCTCCTGAGATATGAATTTTAAGAACATTTTAAATCATAGCTTTTCAGTAAAAATGTAAGCAAATATTGGCAACTATCATGGTTAACAGTTAGTTTGGAAACTTTCAAAAACTTTTTCTAAAGTTGAATTCAGGTACTCCGGTCCACTTTGGAAGGCAGGGAGCAAGTCACAGTGGCCAGTAAGGCTTATCGGGACAGTTACCTTGCAGTCAAAGCAGTCTCCAGTCCAGCTCCTGACTCTATCAGCGAATCACCATAGGCATCAATGAAGTGATCCTAATGCAAGGGATACAGGACGCTGAAGATGCTGAAGATACTGAGGATGCTGTCCCTGCTGATCTGGCCAATGTGGGTATCCCTGGAGCCACCCTGTGGTCAACAAACGTGGTGGGGCGACTTTGGCCACTGTATTCGATGTCCCTCAAAGTCCAGGTGAAGTCCACCTAAAAACCAGTTGCCTCTGACCTTCTGGTCTCCAGTCACAGCAAAACCAGCGGTTCCCTTTAAGTTAAAGCTATGACTGTCTTGTGTGACCAAGCTGCACTTCGCTGATTATCCCGGGTCGAGAGGACTCAAGTGCAACTTTTCAATGTCAACTTTCTGTCTCCTGGGCTACGCTTCAGCAGTCAGAGGCAATCAAGCGATGGCGGCTTCCAACTCAGCTTCTTTAGCTTTTGTGGTCCTGGAGCTGTCAAAGGAAGTCAGTCAACTGGCTCTTGGAGTTCACCTTTTCTATCAGGCTCGAGGACAACTTTTTCTTAAGCAGAGCACTACAGTCGCAGTCCTCTCTTTGCTAGCCCAGGAGCAGCAGGTGCAATCCAGTCTCTGGGGCAGCCTCTCTATGCTGGGTCCAGGGAACAGCAGGGCAAGCCTGCTTCGGTCCTCTCTCTAGTGCAGACGTGAACTGAGGTCTGAGTGACAAGGATATCACTTTTATGCCCACAACTTGCCCTCGGCGGATGCTGTGACTATTAGCCAATGGACTACCAAGTCTCCTCCCGCCTAATGACGACTTCCTGCAAAGTGTGGAATTTAGCTATCCCACTCGCAAGTTGGTCGGGCCCCTCTCTCGGTGTGTGGAGCTTAGTAGCCCACAGTTGAGGTGTGGCTGCCTGAGGGCTACACACCCATGGGAAAACCGGTTTGGGAACTCTTTTACCCTCTCTGCCCCTGATGCCAACCTGTCTACCAGAACAAAAGAGAAGCCTCGCCTTGTTTGTCCAACATTTGCCCTTCAAAGACAGCTCCCCCTTTGAAGCTCACCTTTGGGGGCTTCACCATGTGTGGCTTCCTGCCAGGGAGAGATAACACCTCTTCCAACAGCAGGCCTTTATTTGTGTACTTTCCTGGGAGTTGTGCACACCTCTCCCCAGGAGGGCAGAAGGCTGTCTTATGGGCAGCATCTGCGAGTGGCCACTGGAAAACTTGGGTAACAGAGTATTAAACTTCTAAAGTTGCCTCTCACTCAACATTTACATCAAATTTGATTTGGGCATCAAGTCAGGTTTAATGCAATGATTTTGATACCTTGAAGTACCAACTTTAGTAGCCCCATTCAAAATTTAGTACAGCTGAGCTGTCAGTGTGCAACCCTGCATTCACCAATGGGACTATTAATCTTTCCACAGTAAAAGTGACTATTTAGGTTTTTTACTGTTAGGTCCTCTGAAAGACATGTCTTGCCTTTTAATATACAGAAATCTGCCTTAGGACTCAATAGGCCTACCTAAGGGATGACATATATGTATTAAAAGGGGGGGGCGGACTTTGTCATTAGTTTAAATGGCAAAGTTGTGTTAGCAGTTTAAACCTGCTCTACCAGTCTGCAGTGGCAGGCTGAGGCATGTTTTACTCGCTCACACTCAGGGTGGGACAATAAATGCTGCAGCCCCTGAGGGACACTTTAACTTACAGGCTCTAGGTAGCCCTGGGATCATGTACTAGGAACTTATAAGTACTTTAACTTATGCCAATTGGGTATAAGCCAATTAAATATATATTTTGGAGGGTCATAACACTGGCACTGAGGCCTGGTTAGCAGGCCTCAGTGCACTCTAAGGGCCTGATTCCGATGTCGTTCGGAAGGCCTCCGAATCGGATTTGGCTTTACCGGATCCGATTCGTAGCCCTTGTTTACGACCGAATCGTACACAGGTCCGGACAACCAAGTACGAAGATCGCGTAAGTGCCGACCGAATCGTTTCCAGACCCGAACCGCTCCGTACGTCTCATTTGTAGACGAATCGTGGCGCGCATGGAGCCGATTTCCGACCGAGCGAGTACGATGCACGATTCGGACAGCTGCTTCGCCTCAGTCTCAGCGAGACGAAATGGCTGTCGGAAGCATACTTCGGGGGCCGTAGCAGGCCTCCCTTCACCCGGGGCCCTCCGAATCTGTCACAGGGGTGCCCATGGGATCCCCCGATCCAGGCATGCACAGTGTGGCAGGCACCATGGGGTGCCCGCCACAGGGTGTACGCTTTTTCCCACCCACCCCTTTTCTGCTATGGGAGCCTGTGTACGCGTCTGTACACGGGCTCCCATAGAGTTCAATTGGAGTCCGAGCAAACCGAGTCCGTAAGCATACAGCAGCATCGTACTCGCTCGTTCGGACTCCCGGAACACGTCTCGCTCGGAAAGCCCTCCGGATCCGAGTCGTACGGAGGGCTTTTCTAGCGAGATCGGAATCGGGCCCTAAGTGTTGAAAAACCAGCAGCATCAGTCCAAAACGTTCGGGATGATCATGCAAAAAGAGGCATTTCCTTACAGTGTCTAATACCACTGACAAAATTGTCAGTGGTATTCCAATAAAATGTTTGTCATTGTTAGTGCTTCAGTGAGCTTTATATGCACAATTTCCCAACACACTTCATTCCAACTGGGGGTCAAATTACCTGTAAATCTCATTACAAGTGAGATTATGAGATGGGTTTAGGTGAAATTTGCATCTTCACCCCTGAAGTCAGATGAAGTTAGAATTGGACATTTTTCCCTTCATGAGGGCGGGTGAAATTTTCTGTTTTTGTGCTGAGTGCCTGCTGTTGGTTGTTCTACGCAGGAAGGCTGTACATCTGGGTGCCAGGACTCAAGGCATTGGACTCCAATGAGGTGTTTTAGTCATTGCCACTGAGTGCTGCACTAGGAGGCAGTGGCCACACGTTGGTAGTACTTGTTTCTGGAAATTCCAAGCATGAGAGGGGTACTAAAATGGCAGGGAAATACTATTGTTGCCGCTGTCCATTAGTAGACCCTGAGTCCAAGAGGGAGGTGTTCCCAATGTAGAGCATGACACCTTGTTTGCCAGATTAAAAAAAAACCTGCTTCAAACTTTGTGAGTCTGATAAATTTGTAAGATATTCATTTTTATAGCTTCGCACATCTTTAGTTAAAAGTGTACTATTGGCAACAAGTTGTTCTACAATATACATCTGTGAAACTCCCATAATCCTCGGTCAAATTGTCTGTAAACGTCTGCCCCTTTCGAACAATAATTCAGTATTTTTTAAAGTTCTGAAGTTGGCAGAATCTCTTTAAAACTGATTTTGGGTTGAGCCCTAAACCACCCTTTGAAATGTTTTAAAATCTGTCCAAGTTTGACCAGTGTTACTTACCCAGTGAATTTGAAACTACTAAATATCCTCGGAGAACAATCCCCCCTCAAGCTGTCCAATATGATCTTTTCAACTGTCAAATTGTCTTTGAATCCTGAAAACTACTGAACAGTGTCACTGACCCCATTTGTCAAAGAGTTTATCATGAACATCACCCTTCTCTAATGTTACCTATAAGCTACATCCAGACTAACAGTCCCCGTACTATCCTAATGGTTTTCACCAAAAGACGTGAGTAGTAATTTATAGATGTGTCCAATTTCGTTTGGCACCATGCAATATTTTTTGTCTCAGGCCGACCCTGCACACCTTTTTGCAGTTGTCAGTTAGTGCAAAAGGGTGCCTGATTGCGCACAATAGGATGCACTGCCATATAATAATTTTACCTGCACAAAATAGATGTTGTGGCATGTAGAAGTACACCCTATACACGGCAGCAGAATGCACAGCAGCCTTCACATTCGGCATGAGCACAGCTACACTATGGGGCATATTTACTAGGAAATAACGCAGAGCAGCAAGTCACCTTGCTGCACTGCATGATAGAGAAAGGGCGTGAATACACCGCACTTAACATTATATGGCTCATTCCTGTCTTTTCCCTGCACTGGCGCACAATGTGCTGTCTATTGCCAACTTAGGCACCCTTCCACCATGGTGCAAGGGTTCCTGCATTTGAGAGCAGGATTGTTTTTGTGCAGGAAGGGACACCCTCCTGCAGAAGAACAATCCTGTGAGGCATTTTCCTCTTTCTATGTGTGCTCTAGAATGCAGCATATATCGAAAGAGGAAGTAACGGGGAGAAATAAAGATATTTCACCTGGTTATGCCTCACCTGGGGAGGCATACCATTTTGATTAATTCCCAGGTCTACCTCTCATGGTAAATCTGAGAATGCGCCAAAATCTATGGGTGGATGTGTGGGAACCCACGCTCCACCAATGGAATGCCTTCCTGGGGCAGAGTAATGCAACGCATCAATCTGCGCTGCAGTGCATTGCGTTACTCTAGATTTATCAAGCCACGCAAGGTGGCCTTGTGTAGCTTGATAAATCTTACTTATGAGTTGCGTGGCGCAAGGGGGATGCAACTCTTTCATAAATATCCTCCTACGTGTGCCCCCAGAGAGTCATTTAATGGTCCTATGCATTGTGACATCTGCAGGGGTGAACAGAGGTCTAAGTCTCCTGGTAGTACTGCAGTACAGCAACACAAACTAAACAAAATCCGTAAATTGAATTATCAAACATGATGGAAACGACTTTGACAAGAATCCTTTACAAGTTTAATGTCCTGTCTCCGGCTAAGATGGTGCCCATGTAATTGAAGGAGCCATGCTGTTCGGGTAGCTATTTGCATATACCAAACCATGATCAAATAGTTGCTGAAACCAACGATGGAACAGTTCTGGTCACTTGACTGCTCGGAGCTCAACTTCATTTATCACGTTTAATTTTATTTAAAAAGGTGGGCTCATCATTTATAAGGAGTTCCCGCAGAATGACCGTATATTCTCATTAAATATGTCAGCCATGAAAAAAGGTAAATGGCCCATTGAATTAGATTGGAGTTTGTGGAGATATTGCCTGCAATAACTTGTCGTGTTTTAAATAAGGAGGCAGGTGGAAGGATTTCTTAATGGCTTGGCCTAACTTTTGTCAGTAATCCGTTGACAGACAAATACTATGTAAATCATTTGAAAGAACTCAAAAATCGTAATCAGAGTCATTTAAACCTGGTTTATGAAAATACTGAGCGTTTCCTCTGATAAAGTTGTGTGTGGAACTATCTTTTGTTTAAATTTGGCAATGTAGTCTGCTATGTTTGTAGTGGTTTGGGCTGCAGTTGGTTGAGGTTTTCAGTTGGATATTTAACATCTGGTGTGAGTAGGCTTTCAAGGAAGCTGGAATAGCTAGAAGTGGGCTCAAAATGTTGCCCACAGGAATGCAGTGGCCTTGAAGAACTTTGAACATGTGTCATCCATACGAAGACAGTTGCGTGGCGTCCCTTGAAGCCAGCCGTGGCCCGTAGAGGTAAGAGCGGTGGGGCGGTGAAGTCAGTGGGGGGGGGGGGGATTTCAACAGACAACGACGAGGGAGAATTAATTATTTATTTAATTTTCCCTCGTTGTCATCTGTCAAATCCCCCCAACCCGGCCCCACCGCTCTTACCTGCACGGGCAGCGGCTGCTTGAAGCAGTCATTTTAAAGGCCTTCTGCATCAGATCTGCATTGAACTTGAACACTTCTATGTCCCAATGACATTCTTAAGGTACAACACTATTAAACAACTTTGATCCAGTCCTCTGCCTTTGCTGAATGTCCCATGAATTATGCCTTGGTCTGCTGGACAACTGCTCCTAAGATATGTGGGCCATAGACTTTGGGATGTTCTCCCCATATATATTTGTGGTCTCTAGAAATCCCTAGAAAAGAAACTGATACGTATTAAAAAGAACCAATTTCTTTCATTAAAAAAATTTGAAAACCCATCTTTTCACTCTGCACCTCTGACCACACTATTCACCTGACGGATTCCTAATGCCAAGAGAACTTCAGGTACATGAGCCATCTGTAAAACTATAATAACATAATAATTGAAAATGTGTGCACACGTTCAGAATTCAAGGAGGATACAATGAGTGTGTGTTAAAGACCTGTGTCAGCCTTAGATTGTGGTGTTCGGGAACTCCACAGCAATTAGCCATAGGCTGGCCCATACCACAGATTCGCACATCTGAAGTGCACAGACTCTCTCAGATATATAGTGGGTCATAGAAGACTCGGGGCAGGCGTTTTTGACCAGTGAAGTCAAGTCAGGGCGTGTCTAACATGGTCGTCTGTAGCTTGAAATTTATATCTTGAATGCCTTGTCTTTAATTACAAAATGGTTTAGTTTGTTACTATTTAAGTCCACTTGCGGTTACAGTTTGTAGATGAATCATTTGCAGCGAGTCTCTCCCTCAAAAGATGGATGGGTCTACGTACAACATGACATTAGGAAACATTCATAAAGTACAGGGAAAATACATAATTAAAAATGATGCATCTAAGGCATGATTTGCACAGAAGTCTAATTAAATTCTTGGTATTATAACCATCCAACGTGGAAAATGTAGGCTCCGTCTGGGATTTTAGCAAAGAACAGAAAAATATTTTTCAGATCAAATTTATAAGTACACGGAAAACATTTTTCAAATGGCTCTGCAAAACAAAAAAGGTTAAGGAAATTAGGAAAGAACCGATACTATGAATATAAACTTTCTAAATAGTTTCTAAAATGAACGATTCATTTGAAAGGACTGCATGCCAAAGGAAGAGACAGACTGGAAATCCAGAAATATTAGTGGTTGGAGATAGTATCTATTGGCACAATGTAACCCCATGAGATTGAAAAGAGAAGAAGTGCAAGGTCACGCACAAATGCACCAGCCGCTTGCAGACAAAGAAGTTTCATATGATGAAAGGAAGCGAGGTGAAGAACAATAATTGAGTAACAATCACATATTACTTCCAAAGTGAGCAACAAACTGTGACAAGTGGACTGCAAAAACATTTGTTTCCCAAAATGTAAGCAAATCTACCTTTCATTAACTTCCCGCAGATGACGGTTTTCCTCAGGCAGAATTGCATTATTGTTAAAGCAATGACGACCACGGCAGGTAGAAATAAACAAACCTCTCCATATCAAAAGAAATAAAGATGAGTAAGGAAAGTCATTAGACAAGGAAACCCAGGCATAGAGTTTGAAACTGAAATTTAACATGAGTGCAATTCTTTTCTTTAAGGCCTTGTTATCTATTATCATGATTGCTGCAAAATGTAGGTGATATACCTGATAAGTCACTCCAGCCAATGATCAGTAATTGGATATGCACAGCAATTACCCGTACTGACCTCTTTTGTGTTTGTTTCATTAGTATTTTATTTTATAACGCCCACACACCACACTTTAATGTGCACACTGCAATGAGAAAATTGACTCCGATTTAAGGACGCTGCCCTGTGTGAAACTGTTAGCAGAATAGCCATGTTAAAGGGTTTTATGGAGGTCTAGTATACACGGGAAGCCATATTCTTCAGTGGTGGCGGTTTCCACAGAGAGGGTCTTGAGCAAGAGCCTGCATAAAGACTGGAGCTTTCTGACGGAAGCTTGTAGGGTTGCACCTTTTCTGTAAAGCTGGGAGCCAGGGTAAAACTCACCTTAAATCAGGGACAAGGTCTTGATGTGAAAATGTAAATACTCAGAAGATCACCAGTGGGGTAACGAAACTTGAGGGGGCCCCCTGCACAGTTCACGGAAGGGCCCCCCCATGCTTCGGACCCAGTCACGAGCTCTCAGGCCAGGGGCCAGCCACCCGTGCAGAGTGCCAGAGGGGGCCCCTTGGAGCTTGAGGGCCCCTTCGCACCGCGGGGTATGCGGGGGCTATTGTTACCCCACTGATAATCCCCACATACTGCAGGGCTGCAATCTTCGTATTTGAGATGGGACAACTTGCCATTAATCAGCACTTTCACTACCAGCAGGCACTGTTCAATGGGGATAAAAGCAAACACAAGGAGATGATGGACGAGCGCTGAAACTTTTCAGACACTCACCCGCCGTCACAGATCTGGGTTGAATCCATCATCATTCTTTAGCTCACTTCGCCACCCCAGGTCAGACCCAGCCATATGCAAATCAGTCTTGACCCTGTGCCTCATGGGAACAGTCCAGCCGGAACTGCCAAGCCAGGTCTTCCCCGGACCGGAAGCAAGCATCCTGGGACCAGTTTCGGGGTAACACTCCTTATCAGCCAGGCTAGCTTGAATCCAGTGGCAAAGTGAGCAAGGGACCCACGTCTGGGCATACCCTGCCAACTTAGGGCGTACAAAGCAAGGCCATGACCTCTGCGTTTGTCCCCCTCACAGCACCACGGTTTGCCGGGTGGGCACCATGTTTAAAGCGCCCACTTAGCAAACCTTTTTGTTGAGAGAAAACAATCACCCGTAGAGGGAACTGTTTTTTGTAAACCATAAAACAAATGTTATGACCCACAGAGTTTTCTCCTGCGCATCAAAACCATTCTACATATTTACCTGCTTTGCATGGCTGACATGGGCATGGAAAATCAGTGATGATCGCCGCTCTCAACAGGGTGGGGTGACCACCACCATAACCTTATCTTGTGGTCTGGTGATGGACGCATCACCTGGTCAGGAACAGAGACGTTTTGAGGCATGGGCAGAGTGGGCAATTGCAGAGGGCCGCCACCTTCCTATGGTCCCCCTGGAAAAGTGAATTTTCACTCTATTTGCAATCTTTCTGTTCTATTTCTCTTGCTAAATCTCTCTCCCTCTCTGCCTACCTTTACCTCTGACTCTCTACCCTAAATCATTTCAAGGATGTTTGAGGTTCTGAGCAAGATATATTTCAACTGTTTTTCTGTGATCCTGGTGACGTTTAACATATAATTTAGTTGTGTTTGGCATTATGCAGAATTGAATTAGCAGCAAATGAGTAATACAATTCAAATTTGTTTCATACAGGGGCCCCCAAAGTATGTCTTGCCCTGGGCCCCCCAAATCCTTAAGTCAACCCTGATCAGGAATTACCACAGGTACAGCCAACTGAGGCTCTGCACATGGTAATCCAGCAGTTCTTCTACCTCTGAACGAGTCAAGGGAAGCACAGGTTTGGCGCAGGGCCAGACTGGCCTTAGCGGGCACCGGGCAATTCCCCGGTGGGCCGGAGGGGCGGGGGCCGGTTTTGTGGCCATGGGGGGCGGTTTTGTCATTGGGGGCTGGTTTTGCAGCACTGCTGCAATATCGGCCACCTCTAACAAAAGCGGGAACGGTGCTTCTTACTAGCACCCCCACGCGCTTACAGGGCCAGTCGAGAAGCAATCTGCCAGGGCTGGTTGCTGTTCCCTGTCCGGCCCTGGTTTGGCGGCCACAAAGCGGCAATCCACACAATGTGCCAAACCATTAATGTGGCCCAAAGTGTAACAGGTGCATAATGTGCAAGTGTCAGTCTGCAGGTATGGGTGAGAAGGAGGCATTAATAGGGGGATGACCCTGCAAAATGGTAAGCCTACTCACGAACATTTTCAGGTAATTTCCCACACTGGTGAACATTTTAAGGTACTCCTGTACAAAAAAAAAAAACAGAGAAAGCCTATAAAGAATCTAATCGGGTATATGGACTGGGGTTTGTCCATAGGGGAAAATATTTTCCCTATGGGGAAAAATTAAATGTGCAAATGCATATTCGCGCAAGCAGAATTTGCACATAGCCATTAAAATCTCCGACTATCATATATTTTCGGAACTTCCCTGGGGTTCTCTATGAATCCACAAAAAGTAAGACATGATTTAAAACATAAGAATAGGCTTTATTCCCTGTGACATGGTGGCTTGATCACTAGAGCTGCATTAATCAAGCTTGAGAGGGGCTCGTCACCTAAACCAGTTATGAGAAGCACAGCAAAGGGATTGGAGGATGAAGCTGTTGCGTTGCTTACCATCAATAGATTGTCAACAATACAACACCTGCACCATGAGAGTAGGTTTGGAGTCTGTGCCATCCTTCACTTGGCATGTAGGTAGTTGCTTACAATGGTGAACTGATGGAGGATGTGAAGCAGGCAGCTCGATTAGATTTATATTTTAATATTCCTTGGGTGCGTGCATGAAGACAGGAGAAGGGTGAAAGAGCCAGTGAGCTTGAATTTGGAAGTCCTCCTAACCATGAACCGCAACTGCGACTGCTGCAGAATCCCTAAGTGTGTTGTATCTGGATGGCTGATCTTCCCTTAAGTAGCCACTTAACTTCTACATGGCCTTTTTGATCTCTTTCTTAAATGGTTCGCCTGAGACAGGCCCAAGTGTGGGCAGACTAAAGTCTTTTTCAATATCCAGTGTAGGTGTTTGTGCTGGTGTATGGTGGCCATGTACCCCCTGTGCTCTAATAGGATCATACATACTACTATTTTTCATAGGTATTTTTATTCAGTGAAATTTGCAGTCTGGGAACGGAGCTTTGATGCCAACCATCCATCTTAGTGATGTGTCTGCAGGGACGTGAATGACAATTTCAGGTTCTACAGTACTGCTGGGTTCCTGCACATGTGGCCGACGCGAACAGTGTGATAGGAACATTATTTTAGCTCAACTAGGTGAACCAGGAGCTTGGAACAGCTGCCACTAATGTGATGCTTGGCGTTATGATGCTAGACACAGAATGGGTTTTCCTAATTCACTCCATCAAATGGACTGTAGATCATTTTATGTCATAAAGCGACCCCTTGCTTTGAGTGATGATGGAAGTTTATGCCACATTAGTATTCGTATCTTCCAATATGAACAGTATGTCATTATTAAACATTAATGGTTTACTGTTAGCTACTGATCTTTGGTTAAATAATATATTTTGACTGGCTCAGCCATTGGTCTTTATCTCCTCATAGACTTTATAGCCCAACATATGTCCTGCTCTGTTACTAAGGCCTTGAATAGCTCGCATCCCACGGTTACTTCACTTCATCTGAAAATTCTGCAGCTAGTAAGGTTTGATAAAGTCTGAAACTATTGCTTTCCTTTATTCTTGGTCATTAGGAATGGCCACACCCTGTGTTCAAATGACTATGTCTCCTCGAGATTCGTTGCTTCAGATAAGAAAAACTAAAGCATTTTTAAAATAAAGACAGGGCCACATCTTTGATAAAGATTTCAAGTTCCAGAAGGCCATATTACATAAGCCCTAACTTGACTTTGTTGACCAGAAAGCCCTGTCCTCAGCTCTCTATGATCCATTAAATGTCTGAGAGAGTCTGGACACTTCAGTGGTGCGAAATTGTTGTAAGGGACAGCATAAGGCTAATTGCTGGGGTTTTATTTATTTATTTATATAAAGTTTTGTATAGCACGAACATGACCCAAACGGGTATCAGAGCGCTTTAGATACAGGTTGTGCAAGACATAGGTAGCTAGTAGTGGGAGAAAAGTAAAGCAATATACATCAAGTACACAAATGACACATTGGCAGGCGGGACTGGGCCGTAACATAATGCAGGTGGTAGCTAAATCTGCAAAACAAGATAGGGGAAAAGGTGAAAAGTATCTAGTTCGGTGCAGTGTTCATCAGTAGGGCTTTCACTTCCCTTTTGAAGGCAAATGTTGAGGGAATCAGTCTTGTTTCTACAAGTAGGGAGTTCCAAATTTTCGGGGCAATGCCAGAGAATGTACGATTGTAGGTTTTCAGTTTTTTAAATTTTTTCGGTTTAAGGAGTAGAGTGCTGGTGCTCCTTGAGGGCCGGGATCCACCTGATAGCTCGCGCTTATTTGAGAGGTAGAGAGGGGTATTGAAGTGTAGTGCTCTATGGGTCAAACACTCAATTTTCAACTGAATCCTTGCCTCAAATGGAAGCCAGTTGAGCGATTTCAGGTCCGGCGTGATGTGGTTAGATTTTTTGGAGCCAGTGACGAGTCTAGTTGCAGCATTCAGAGATGCTCTGAGGGGGGCTAAGCTGAGTTTCGGAAGTCCGCATAGAGTAGCACTGCCGTAATCAAGTCTCGAGATGACTAGTGCTTGCACCGCCGATTTGAAATCATCTTGTGGTAGGTAGGGTTTAAGTTTTCTAAGGATGCTCAATTGGAAAGTTCGCTCCTTTGGTAGATGCTCTTGCATGTTTAGGTTCTTATCTAGAACAACTCCCAGCGACTTCGTGGAATCAATGATGTGTGGTGTGCAGTTGAGAGCGGTGAGGTGATTTAGATATTTCTCTACAGTTGGGGTTTGCCTAGTGGGGGAAATGAGGAGGAATTCCGTTTTAAGGGCGTTTAGTTTGAGGTGGTTGGAGGTAAGCCAATTTAAGGTTTTGTGCAGGGTTCCGTTGAGAGATTTGATATCTTCGGGTGAAGATAATTTTATGTACAGTTGGGTGTCATCCGCATACATGTGATATTGGATGTTGGATGATTTGAGGATTACAGTCAGTGGTTCAATGAATAGGTTGAAAAGCGTGGGGGAGAGTGAGGACCCTTGGGGGACCCCCACGGAGCAGGGACTGGAGTTGAATAGAGATTGATTGGATTTGACTCTTTGGGTTCTGTTGTTGAGAAAAGAGGCAAACAATTTTAGGACAGTGCCTGAGAGCCCCATCCCGCATTCCAAGAGATTAAGTAGATTGTCATGTTTGACCGTGTCAAATGCAGAGGAGAGATCGAGTAGTATTAGTAGGCAAGCTTCATTCTGGTCCAGTAAAGTGAGAGCATCGTCCACTATATGAGTGATGGCCGTTTCAGTGCTGTGGCCAGAGCGGAAGCCCGATTGGAATTGGCCGAGAAGTTGGAATTTCTCAATGTGATTGCGCAGTTGTTCATGTACACATTTCTCCAGAGGTTTTGCCAGGGTAGGGATGTTTGTGATGGGTCGGTAGTTGTTCAAGTCTTCAGGGTCCGAGGTGGGTTTTTTGAGAATAGGGAGAACTAGGCCGGTTTTCAGGCAGTCCGGGATCTCACCTTGACGAAGAGAGGCGTTGATGATCTTGGACCAGAGCGGGGCAAGTGATCCTATCATTTCTTTAAAAAAGTTGGGGGGGAGAGGGTCATTGAAGTGATTTGAAGGTTTCAGGGACGAGAGTATGCTGAGGATGGCCGTGTCGTTGAGGGGTGTGAATTGACTCCAGGTAGCATTGTTTTTGGGGGAGAGACAGGGCGGCGTAAGAGGAGGCGAGGGTAAGGAGGAGTCAGGAGAGGGTGAGAGTTCGATTAGAGCAGACTTTAGGTCTGCTTCGATCTTACCCGCCTTATCTAGGAAGAAGTCGGCAACGGCATCGCAGTTTGGCTGCGGGCAGGAGATGAGCGGGGATTGGCCAGAAGTGTTATTTGATTGTAACTTAATCAACTCAAATAGTCTTTTCGGGCGATTCTTGGCTTTGTCAAGTTGGGATTTGAAGAAGGTTGCTTTCGCCGTTCTGATGAGTTTGTTGTATTTACTCCTTTTTAGTCTTAGAGTTTTTAGTCGTCCACTGGATGGAGCGGCTCTCCAGGCTCGTTCTGCTAATCTCAGGCAACGTCTGTCAGCATTTAGGCTGTCATTGAACCATGGTTTGGAGTCTTTGATGGGTTTTCTTTTTAGTTGAAGGGGGGCAGTTGCATTCAGGGCAGACAACATGGCGTTGTTATAGTGCTCAGTGAGGTTGTGAACGTCGGTCATGTATGCAGGCGGCAGTAGGGAGCAATTGCAGTGAGATATGAACTCATTTACGTTTGTATTATGTAGCGATCTTTTCCATTGTTTTTGTTTTAGTGGTTGTGATCTTTTGGAGTTCCAGCTTTCAAGGATGCGGAAGGTGATATAGTGATGGTCCGACTAGTCACATGGGAGAATTGAATCGAGCAGAATTGAGTTGGGGTTGGAGATGATTAGATCAAGGATCGAGCCTAAGTTGTGCGTGGGACTGTCACAGAATTGGGTCAGGGAGAGGTCATTTAGGAAGTTTTTGAGACTTTTAACCGCCTGATCATGCGGGTCATTCCAGTGGAGATTGAAGTCACCAAGGAAGATCTGGGGGCAGTGTCGGCCCAGGTTGGAGGAGATGGTTTCCATAGTTTGTTCAATTAGAGGGGGGTTGTCACCAGGAGGGTGGTAGAAGATGTGGAGGCTGCATAAGGGTCTATGCTTGCTAGTGATGTCTACGCAAAGGTATTCATAGGATGAGAGATTGGCTGAGGGGAACTGTTTTGCTGTGAGAGAGTTGTGGTAGATACAGGCTATGCCACCTCCAGTTTTCTTAACTCGATCGAGTCTGATAATGTTGTGGCTGGGAGGGACTAGAATGTCAAGGATGGGGCCTGAGGAGTCGGTGAGCCAGGTTTCGGTGAGGATAAGGAGGTCGAGTTCCTGAGCTAGGATGAGATCGGCAAGGTCCGTGGCATGTTTCACCGCTGATCTACAGTTGAGTAACATGCATTTCAGGTGTGATTTTTGGTCAGTGAGCGAGGGCTGCGTGATGGGGATCTGCGTGAGGTTATTAGTGTTTAAGGCATTGGCGTTGAGTCTGGGGGCTCTGTGCGGGTTAGATGTGATGCTTTGTATAGCCTTCATGTTGCCTTGCTGGGGTTTAGTCATTCCAGGGGCATTTAAAGGGGTGGTTTGTGAGGTTTCAGAGGAGACTGAGATGGTCATATGGGGGGCGTTGTAGGCTCGGAGGAGGGAGAGAATATCTGGTTCTGCTAGAGGATTTTTGGATCTGGCGGGTCTAGAGGGGGCGTTGGGGTCGGGAGTGGTGTTCCAGTATTGGCCTGGGGGTTTCTGCCCGTGGTCAATTGGTAGCCTAGTAGGAGGAGATGGTGGATTATGGTGGTGTTGGATCCCATGCAGGATCACCTGCAAGGTCATGTTAGAAGAGAGATCAAGGGCCAACTTAGCGGTGGTGTTAATGAAATTTTGAATAATAGTTTTAAGATTTAGAAGTTCCTGATTTACTTTCTTGAGTTTAGCAGCAGGATTCGGTTGTGGGTCTTGGCTCGTGTGGGGGGGAGGAGTGTTGTTGAGTAGGGTGGACGTAGGCGAGTTCAAGGAAAGGGGACGAGGGGGAGGGGGGATAGCCCCTGAGGAGGGATTACGTCTCTGATGTATAAGAGAGCAAGGTATGTGGACGCTAGGAACGAGGTTAGGGGGGACTGCTTTCTTATTGGAGGGAGGGCGAGCCAGCTGTGGTGAAGGGGAGTTACGTAGGAGAGAGCTAGGAGGAAAGGGCATGGGGGAGGTGTAGGTGATGTGTTCAGAGCTAGGGATAACAGTGGCTCCAGCGTTATGGGACTGGAGTCGGTCAAGTCTGGGTGATCTGGGGACAGTGGGTGAGTCTGAGGAGCCTAGTTTTGGTGGAGCTAGGGCCCTGTGAGTGTTGTTTGAGGTATGTGGGGCAGTCAAACGGAGGTTGTGGCACATTAGAGAGGGATCAAGGTGGTCATGAGTAAGAGTTGGGGGAAGGTCATTCCTAGAGTGAATAGGGGTGTCACTATGGTTCAGTGATTTTTTAATGAGGTCAAATCTGCCGTCAAAGATGGCCAGGTTGCGATCGGTGGCCTGAATAAGTATAGTCCCGTTGTTGTAGATAGATATAGTAGCATTTGCTTTAAAAGCGGGTGAGGTCACAGCCAGGAGTCTAAGACCATGAGGAAATTTCTTAGTCGAGGAGATTCTGAGAAGAGAGTGGAACGCCATTCTCCACTGAGCTCTTCTTTTTATATGAAAGATCAGGTCACAGGTAATAGCACCTTTTTTTAGACAGAAATAGGGGTCAGAGATAAGGGTTTCAGGGTTGGCTTTGAGAAGTCTATGTTTCGAAGATTTAGTCGCGTTATTAGAGAGGTTGGTCGGATAGTTAATTATGTACCTATTCGTACCTGACTTCTCCAATCTGGAGTCCAGACTGCACTGAGCGAGGGAGGGCATGATGGCGATTAGGAGAAAGGTCGCGAGTATTAGATGAGCGGTGGGAGTGTACCGGTTTCAGTGTATAATCCTAACTGAGGATGAGTCTGGTAGGACATGGCGGGATCAGTAGTGGGCCGTATCGTTCGGCTAATGATAGTAATAATAGTAATATTGCCATTTATGATTAGAGGGAGCCAAGAAGAGTAAGGGCCTCCAATAATGTCTGGGCGATAAGGTAAGGGACAGGTATTCAGGGGGCGGCCATTTTAGGTGAGTCAGGCTCCCTGAGAGGCTCAGCTGGAGAGGGAGGTCTCAGAGGAGGTCTTTGGGCCTGCGGAAGCACCAATGTTCAGGGAGCAGTCAGTTTAGATGATTAAAATTCTATAAGGTATCGGGGTCAAGCAGACGGCCAAGTAGTCCCAATATTGGAGATCAAGGTGTGGGCCAGTCGTCCCACTATTGGAGATCAGGGTGGGGCACTTACCCCATCCTCCACGAGGCGTGACAGATCAAAAAGCCTGTGGAGGGCGCCACAAAAGGTTGGGGATAGGAATTCAGGGGGCGGCCATTTAGGTGAGTCAGGCTACAAGAAGTTCAGCAGGAGCGAGGCGTGGCAGTTCAAGAAGCCTGTGGAGAGCGACACAAAAGGTTGGGGATAGGTATTCAGGGGTGGCCATTGGGTGAGTCAGGCTACAAGAGATGTTCCGCAGGGTCGAGGCGTGGCAGTTTAAAAGCCTGTGGAGAGCGACACACAAGGTTGGGGATAGGTATTCAGGGGGTGACCATTTTAGGTAAGTCAGGCGGATGTACCATTGTTCAGGGAGCAGCCATTTTAGATAGTTTAAATTCTAGACTATTAGGTATCGGGGACAAGCAGATGGCCAAGTAGTCCCAATATTGGAGATCAGGGTGTGGGCACTTACCCCATCCTCCACGAGGCGCGGCAGTTCAAAAAGCCTGTGGAGAGCGAGTCCAGGCCCCTCGATGCGCCTGTAGGGCGCGAACGGCAGATCACATCAGCAATCGGGAGCCGAAGCACGAGTGCACGCAGTCCCACTCGGCGGCGGCCTTTCACGATGGGGGGCAGGGGGCTCAGCGATCAACACACATAACATTGAGGCACCAGAAGCCAAATAAAGGGCGTTGCGCCTCGGGAGGACCGGCCGTCGGCCATCACCCCAAGCACAGATATCTTCGTGTCCGGCCCGGTGCTTCAGAAGCAAAACAGATGTAGAGGCACAAAAGCAAAACAAAATAAAGGGTGAGCAGGAGCAAACACAGGATGAAACGTCGTGTGCGGTCTGGCAGATGATTGACACCATCCGCTAGCGGATCGACGGTGTCTTGCTTGTGGCGACGTGCAGCGGGGTCCTTCTCGCGGGTGTCCTGCTCGTGATTGTGGGAGAGGGGCCAAGAGCCAAAGCAGGGCAGAGGGCAGTCCTCCCTAATCGCTGGGAGATAGTCTGTAGCCGTGTCTTGGCGGTGGGCAGGGGGTCAGGAATCAGAGATCAGGCGGGAGAGCCAATGAAAACCAGTAGACGGACACAGCAGTGGAGTTGCAGCATTGCGGGAGGCCGCGGGAGGGCGTGGTCACGGTTCACACCCCCGCATATGGGTCGCATCAGAAGTCGCAGCCGATGTCCCTGGGGCCGCAGAGACCATCTGGGAGATCACTGGCGCGCGAGCTCCGCTGATCGACGGCAGTCCCAGCTCGTGGCAGACCATGTCAGTTGTAGGGCCCCCACACAGCAGTTGGGCGAGTGGGAACCCATGACCGACGAGGTCAGGAGAGCGGGCCGGTTGGCGATAAAGCAGTGGCCTGTGCTGGGTGGAGGGTGGGCAGAACGGAACCCGACATCCACTTACCCACTCCACAGCGTGCCTCAGCACCAGGGGATTCAAATCCAGGCCCGTCAGGGGGCCGTTACAGGCGAGGCGTAGAGGTACAGAGGCATGCCCAGGAGGGCAAACCGGCAGAGTCTACGGTTTGTTGGGGGGAGGGCAGATCGGGACCAGGCATCCACTCCCTGATCCACACCGGGGGTCAGGGAGGCAGCGAGCCTCAGCCCCAGGGGATTCAGATCCAGGCCCTTCCGGGGGCTGTTGCAGGCGAGGCACAGAGCCAAGACCCAGGAAGGCAAACCGGCAAAAGTTTACGGCTCAATGATGAGAGTCGGGAACGACATGAGGGATCAGGGAAGGCGAATCAGCTCCTGGGGCCTTCTCTCCTCGTGGTTCAGTCACCGCCGGGACCGTCTCAACCATTGGGCTAGGGATGTGCGGAGGGAGGGCACATCAGCACCGGGTATAGGTCAGTGTCACCAATCGTGCAGGGCACATCCTTCGCGGGAGAATCTTTATGTCGAGACCAGCGAAGGGACGGGTGTCATCGATCACGATGGGCAAAATCCTGCCGGGAGCGTCGTCGTGGCAGACGGGTCGAGGCTCTATTCTGGAGGTAAGCAGCGTCTAAATCCAAGTTACGATGGGTTGAGTGTTGATTGAAGTAAGAGAGTGGTAGTTGCTAGTCGGATGGCTGGTTATCGCGGGGATATCTACCGATAGGTAATCCCCAACCGGGAGCTCTAAGGAAGAGCTCCTACTCGGCGGCCATCTTGACTGATACAGATACTGATACTGATTCAGGGTTCTCCTGAACATAACACTAGGCTGGCACAGGTCTTTAACACCCATGTAATACAGTCATTTTTTTATTTCTGAGCATGAGCACATATATTCAATTAATAGGTTATGTTACTATAGTTTCGCAGAGTGCTAATATACACAAAGGTCTCTTGGCACTATGAAGAAATCAGCTAAAGATTGTAGTCAGAGATGCGGGGTGAAAAGATTTAGGAGCATATTTACAAGCCCCTATCACCACCAGAGCGTCACTTTCTTTGCCGCTCTGGTAGCATAACGCCATTTCCAATATTTACAAGGTGGCGCTAAGCCACTTTTCTTGACTTAACGTGCAGGAAGGTGTCCCTTCCTGCACATAAACAATAATTAAATAATGGCGATTTGCTACTTCTATGTGTGCTGCATTCTGCAGCACACATAGAAGTAACAAATAGCCATTATGGATTGTTTATGTGCAGGAAGGGACCCCTTCCTGCACAAACAATGATTCCCTGCAGCACAGGCACCCTTGCAGGGTGCAAGGGGGCCTGCTTTGGTGCTAGGCAGCTAATTTTAGCGCCAGTGCTATGGAAAATACAGGGTCGCACAGTATTGTAGTAAATACGGCGAATCCCTGCATTTTGAAAATGTCTGAGCATGGTGCTGCCAAATTTGGCGTTGCTCTGCGCTCTGACATTTTCTAGTAATATGCCCCCGGGCTTCAATTTTTTTGAAGAAAGTAAATAGCTTCCTCTAGTGCTTATCATTTGCTTGGCTAAGGATAGATAATTCTAAAGACTACACATTCTTTGGGGGAAGGACATTTCAAATTCTGTGGCCCAGATATCTTAAGGACAGTTCTCCAGCATGAAAGGAAAACATTATGGGACATGCAGCAAGAGCAGAAAACTGGAGCAAAGGAGTGTGTGATCAAGTTCATAGCAGATCTGATGCAATCGGCCATCAAAAGAACTCTGGGGGGGATTTACAAGCCCTTACTTGCCAGTATGTCACTTTTTCCCATATTAAAAGTGACGCACCGGCGGCGCCAGGGGCTTGTAAATAAGCCCATCAGTTTTAATTGGATCCCAATGCACCGTTCTTTGTATGGATGCAACACGCTCAGATGTCTTTAAGTCTGCTACATTTCACAAGGCAAAATTTTGAATCAACTGCTAGCTGTTTCAGCTTTCTTACTAGCTTACTCACATTAGATGTTAAATACCCAACTGCAAAACTAAGCCAACTACAACCAAAAGCCCACAAAAATGTGGACCACAAACTTAGCACACTGAAATGCCGAATTTAAATAACACAACCTTATCCTAGGACACACTCATCATGCTCATAAGCCAGGTCTGAATGGCATAGACCACCATGTCTGAATTCTTTCAAATGAATTACAAGCTACACTCTGTCTTACAAGGACTATGACTGCTCGATATTCTTTGCTTCTTTTTATCAGTTTTCCTATCAAATATCCAAGCTGATTCCCTTTGCCATATAACCGCTTGAGACATGTAGCATACTAGTGCTTAATTTGAGCAAGCGTAGGTAGTGGTTTTTGCACCGGCATTCATTTTTGGAGATTTAGATTTATGTTTCATTATCAGTAAAAGATGAAGAGAACAATAAGAAAACAGTGACAAAGGGAGAAGGGAGGAATAAAAAGAACCTGCACAAGTGATATAAAGATACATGAAGTGTGGGGGGAGGGAAAAAGGAATGAGGTGGAATCAAGACTAAGCTGCCATGGTATTTGGCAACCCCAGCATTTGGAAAACTTTAGCCCACTGGACTTACAAATTGATCACAGCTTTGCATAGTAACTATGGGCCAGATGTACGACCCTATTTTGCATGCGCAAATGGGTTTGCGACCCGTTTGCGCATGCAAAAGTACACAGGGCCATGTACAATCCCTAAATAGCGAGTCGCAATTTATTTGGGACTCGCTATTTAGGAATTGCGAGCCGGTATTAGAAAGGGGCGTTCCCTTCCTAATAGCGACCGCGAAGCCATGTATGAATGTTTTGCAACCGCAATTGCGGTCGCAAAACACTCCCAAATTACCACCCTCTTCAAGAGGGTGGTAATGGAGTCGCAAATGAGAAGGGGTCCCCAGGGGACCCCCTTCCCATTTGTGACTGGCCCCAAAAATATTTATTAAGGGCAGGCAGTGGTCCCAGGAACCACTACCTGCCCTTAAAAAATGAAACGAAAACGTTTCTTTTTTTTTTTTTAAATGCATCCACGTTTTCCTTTAAGGAAAACGGGCTGCATTAAAAAAAAAACTGCTTTATTTAAAAGCAGTCCCAGACATGGAGGTCTGCTGAGCCCAGCAGGCCACCATCCCTGGGAGTGCCTGCCATTCCCAATGGGGTCCCAAATTGCGAGTGGCTCATGAATATTCATGAGCCTCGCAATTTGCGACCCCATTGGGAATCGCAAACAGTGTCTCAGACAATGCTGTGCATACCAATTTGCAAGTCGCAAAATGCGACGCAATTTGTGACTCGCAAATTGGCGGGTCGTACATATGGCCCTATGTCTCTGTCCTGTCTCAGGTTACCCACAAGATACTTCCAAACAAAAATAGAACGGATCAGCCACCTGGCGTTTTTTTTCAATTCTTTTTTTTGTCCCTTCTTGTGTTTGTTTTCTGGGGGACATAGGAACCCGCAGGGTTTTTTTTAAAAGAACCCTCACTCACCTACCTAGTAGGTGACATGCTTCATCATTGGGTCCCCACCCTGGTTGCCGAATGCTTCCAGGGTGTGCTGCGACGCCTGAATTACTGCGGAGCTGGTTGTTTTTTATGATTCGTGTGCAAGTGACGTGGTGAAAAGTTAAAATTGGCTCAGGAGGCCTCATGAAATTTCCTTTATTTTGGGGTTCGAGGACTCCCGGTCAATGTTAAAAATAGAATGTGGATATGTATATGGGATATTAGATTGATCCCATGTATCCTTATTTAGGTTATCCTGTGTGTGGTCTACATGTTTCAGCCACTTATAGTAGCCCCAGAGGGTCAACGTGGCTTTCGTCAGGACCAGTGAAATATAGTGCACGCGTCCTATAGCATGCACGGCCAGGGTATACGTAGTAGATACTTACAGTATATCCTCGCGATAATTTTTTGTTTTTTGCTCACAATACAACTTGTATTGTGTCCTGTGGAGAAAAACAAAAGTAAAAAGGAGGAGAAAAACAAAGGTTAAAACGGTGGTCATGCAGTTATAGGGTTATGTATCCAGTTTCCTCACAACCCTTATTTGCAAACTTATCAGGCCTCCAAATCTTAGAGGCTCCTCTTAAAGCTTCTCATTCATGATGCATGCATCATGTTCATCCTTTTATTTCCACACCTAGATTCTAGAATGTCAGGGAGGTCTCCGTACACGGAATAGATATCAGGAGATACTTTCACACGGTGCTCATAATCAAGTACACCATAAGAGTGCACCGTGTTCTCAGTCAAACCCACACAACTCTGAATGTGCGATTGGAGGGTGACAAGAGGGCATCTTTTACAATGCTTAATCGTTTTTAAAGATATCTCTGAATAACCATATTTTGATCCTCAAAAATATTATGTGAATTTATAATCTTTTTTTTAAATCTTTTTATTAATTAACAAAACAGTAGGCTTCACTTATCGCTTAGCATCAGTATAGTCAGATCATTCCACATACATTTTTGCCTTGGTGCCATAGGCCCACTTATGATGCTCAGTCCAATTGAATGTGAATCCATAATCTTTATACCAATTATTTCGATGTAGGTAATAAATAAATAATGGTATTACTGCCACAGCACAGTATTCCCTTACACTTAAACAGACAGGAAATGGCACTAAAGTGGGTAGAAATGAAGAGGCTCAGCTAGAGCCTGGTAGGCGCCCATTATCCCAATGGTTCAACAGAGGCTATGGCCGCTGAAACCTCCCCCCCCCCGACGGACGACCGCACACCATATTTAGAAAGCCATGCCAGACAGTTGGGGATCTCTGTGTCTTCAGTGGAGCAGATGCTGCATCTGCTCCATTGAATGCATTGATCTGTTGCTGAGTGGGCATAATGCTTGGTGTGCCTGCTTGCACAAGTTTTTGTTTTCTGAGAACAAACTTCCAAAGCCAACATTTGTTTTGAGAAAACAAAAAATCTGTGATAGAGAAGTGCAGAGAATTATCTCCCTATGTGTGCAGACATTGTGCATTTTCCCTAATCGGGATCGCCTTGCCTTACATGGTGATGAACCCACTCTAAGTGGGACAGGATGAGCACCATTGTGAACTGGCAACCCTGTGGTGGATGGGCCACCGGGACAAGGGTTTATGAAGGTGGGGCTAGCTGAGGTTCTCGTAATATAAAATCTGAATTTCCTTCAAATGTAAATATTGCTAGGAGACCACGAGTTTGGCCAGATGGGAGCACCACCTATCTACAGCAGTGCTCCTGCTCCGCCAAACTCTAAAAGAACCGCACAGTCATGCAGAACTAGATTAGCTAAAACATTTTTCAACTGAAATCCTTGACCGTACACTGTTTGAGGAACCTCTCCTATAGTACCTCTTTGCGTTAAGACTCCAGGCTGAGGAAGATTCCAGACTGAGGAAGTCAAGCGACTGAAGCTGCTTTACTAAGAACCGAATTCCATAGGGAGCCAAAAGATCAGTGCGTTGTTAATCGGAAGATCACAATAGTATAGTGATACAGAAAAAGGACCGAATGGTCTGCTTGATCTGAAGAAGAGGGGACATTTATTGGAACATGCCTGTAGACTGATGAGCCCTGAAGAAGTCCTTCAATAGGACGAAACGCGTTGGCTACTGGGAAGAATCAAAAAGAAAATAAAGACTCAAGGAATAAAGACTTGTGTGAACTATCTTATTTGGTGAACGGACTCCTTGGTCGTTGTGTGCGGACCAAAATATTCTTTGTAATTGTCTGTTGTGGAAGGTTTTCGCAACATAGGAAACCAAAAGGGTCTGGTTTTCTTTGGTCGACGCACCACATGGTTACAAAACTTCCCATTATTTAAATAAGTGCGGTGTTATATCCTAGACCCTTTCGTTTGTAAATCATTTTTCAACTGAAATCCGTGCATAAAGATATAATTCTGCAGAACCTGAACCAGAAACCTGAAACTTTCTATGATGAACATCTGCGGCAGAACTAAATATTTCATGTTCATCTTTAAGACATGCCCCTCAATACGAGGTCACATTTTTCTACTTGGAGGTAAAGGTGACTATTCTGAGACTCTCGCAATATATCGTATCAATAAAAGTGTTGCTAAAGATGATTGCATTTTATCTATGTAGCCTTCAAAAGTAGGTGCATTTTTCACTTTCAAATACCACAAAATCAGTGGGTCTTAAGGTAGTTTCTCAAGCTTCCCTTCCAACAACCAGACCAAGGGTGTTTTCTTGTGGTTGAATATCATCTAGTACATTATTTGTCCGGCCTCAAGTCAGCAGTGTGAAAATCCAGGGATAAGTAAAGTGCCTACTATTCTTTTCAATCTGTGTTAAGCGGAGGCAAGAATGCTGGTAATTCCACCTATTCTGTGTTTGTTTAATCTGCCTGTCACACATTGAAAAAAGGTTGAATGACGTCAAATTGCCTTCAGAACACAAATTCCTTGTTCAGCAGAGTGAGGAATACACTGAACAATGATTTATTATGCTGTCCAGCACTGTCAGAGGGAAGGACTATGTAATTTCCTTAATGGCAATTACGTTAAGTTACTTACACTAGCCGACCCATAAAATTGTGTAGCACCTGCCTACTAGAGCGCCAAGAGGACCCTGAAGGCAGGCACAGCACCCAGACTTTCCGGCTTGGGAAGTTGCTTTGGAATGCACTTGGCTTAGCTTGTTTTTAGATAAATTCCTTCATGCAGCAGCAGTAGCCTCCATGGAGAGCATTGTAGTGCCTGGAAAATAACTGGATATTTCTATGGAACTGCCTAGAGGTGTTGTGTGCCAAGGCACCGTTCTGTTGCACCTATATTGATAAAAAATAATGATCATAAATAGTGTAACAAGATTGTGAACAAAAATAGAACGATATAGGAGTTCCTATGAAAGGGATCACACCATCCTCAGTCCATTGCCAATCAATGCTCAATGTCCTTATTAACAGAGGCAGCACCTCTAAAGAGGCATTCCTCCCAATAGCACACACTCAAAGTCTGTATACTGCCCATGTGTCATAGTCTGGTGCTCTCAGTTCCCAGCAAACATTGTGAGAAGGTGCCCTTTTGTGATTGGTCACCCTCATGTATCTGCTGAATTTTATTGCTGGTTTTTATTTATTGGACTCTGCACATTGGGGCACTGCTGTATTTTGTAGACACTGCACTCATGGCATTGAAAGTTAAATGGCACCTATGTACTACAGCACTATTTGTGCCATTCCCTAGTGTGACAAAGGATTTCAGACCTATCAATGTAGCCAGACTGTTGGTGTGTAAAACCTGCAGTGACCTATTAAAATAACCCTTTTACAGGTAAAAACCTCCATTTATAATATTAGTAAGTCACCCCTATGTAAGATTTGCTGCCCATAAAGTAGGATGCATGGTATTTAAAAGTGGGACATATAGAAAAATGTATGTCCCTACACTGACAAAGCCATAAAAGCTATTTTCACTGCTGCAGGCCTGGCTGTCCTATGTAGAAAACAAGAGTACAGCTTAAAATACTAATACTGCTATCTTTGGAATGGGACCAGCTAGAAGAATAAATAAAGAACAATTTAACAGTATGGAAAATCCACTTCAGTGGTGAAGTCTGATTTTTAATAAATATTAATTAATTAATTAATTAAAGAAAAGCAACTTTTAAAAAGTCACCTTTTCCTACCTGGCGTTCCTGATGGCCAACTTCCATTAGCTTTCCAGCTTCTTCCAGCCTGTACTTGGCCTGAATAAGGTATGAATGAGGTGTGCAGTTCCTCACAGGACCCCACATTATGCTAACCTGAATGGGCGGAGATGACTTTGAACTCCACAGAATATTCAAAGTGGAGGCTGTTGGCATCCTCTTGACGCTACATTTTCTAATCCTGTTTGACATGTCTGTTGAGCTACATGTAAGACTTGGGGCACATGTGAAACAGGAGAACAGGATTCCAAGACACTGTGGGGCCGATTCCGATCTCGGCCGGTAGGGCACCGAATCGGATACGGCTTAACCTGATCCGATTCTGAGCCCTCTTTCCCGACCGATTCGTACGTGCGTCCGGCCGAGCGAGTACGATGCGAGCGCACGCGAAATCGCCGACCGACTTGTTCGCGGGTCCGAAGCACTCCGACCGTCTCGCACGGACACAACTTGCACCGCGCGATGGAGACGTTCCCCGGCTGGGCAAGTACGATGCGCGCCGCGAGCAGTCCGAGCGACTCGCGCCGTCCGGCTCGAAAGAGCAGTCGGAGCCGCACTTTGGGGGTCTGTGTCGGACCCCCTGTACGCGTAACCGCGCGAGTCGCACACAGGGGGGACCCATGGGTACCCCCTACCTGTGCATGTACGCTGCGAATCGCTTCGAGGCGTACCCGCTGTAGGGGGCACCCATGTTCGCCTCACACCCATTGGGTCAATGGGAGCCCGCGTACGCGTTGTACGTCCGGCTCCCATTGACTCAATGGGAGTCCGACCGACTCGAGTCCGATTGCATGCGTGCGCATCGTACTCGTTCGGTCGGACTGCCAGAGTCCGATTTGGTCGGAAATATCTCCGGGTCCGGCTCGGTCGGAGAGATTTCCGGCCTGAATCGGAATCGGCCCCTGGTTGCTGAAGGACCCTTCCTTTGTCCTACCAGATGTCTGTCTCTGGTTTGTTATGGGTACAGTGCCTACTTCATGCTGGAGAGCCTCCCTTCGAGCTCTTGGGGCCTTAGAATTTTACACCTGTGGTTTGAGCACCAAAAGAAGTTTGGAAACATTTTCAAAACCTTTGCTCTAGAACTTCAAGTAGAACAACCATAAAAAGCATCCAACCAGCAGTTTCACTGTGTTGGATTGAGTTTCAGTTTTCTCCCATATGGAGAAGAGTGTTTATTCAGAAAAATGACAAAGTCAGCCTCAAACCGCAACCATTGACCATCATTGGCACTTTGTGATTCTTGCCACTTTTCCCAATTAAATCTTTAAAAATTCTCATATCCGAATCCTCTTATTTTATTTTTGTTGATTTGGTGTCATTTTGCTTATTAAATTTCTCTCTCTTTTTATAAATTGTAGTGCAACTTTTTTTGTGTTGTGTTCATGATTTTTTTTAACAGTTTTCGGTATTCTAAATGCTTTACACATTCTCCTTAAGTTAAGCCTATCGGCTCCATGCCATAGTTACAAGGGCTTGAGCTGAGGTTAACATTAATGAAACTTTTGAGTGGACCAAGTTATTGACTTTATTACTTGTGGTGGACTACCATACACTTTAACTAATAATTCACTCTCTCACAAATGTGGAAAAGGTGTAGCCTTCTATGGGAGACAAGGACAATTGTATTCTTAAAAGGGAAAAGGAGACCGACCCAGACTAGGTGCGTACTCTTTAAAGATTCTGAGTAGCTGTTTAATTTGGGAAAGAGAGATTCAAAGCATCCTATGGGGAAAAATTTAGGGTTGCTCCAGTCTCCCCAATCCAACCTTAGTGGACCATGCAACCTATCTTTAACTATAATGCACTGCTTAGGAAAGACATAATTGCTTTGGAGTGGCGAACTGAATGTCAGTTGCTAATGCAATTTGGTTATGAGATCATTGCATTGTTTGGAGTTTGGCCCCTCTTATGGGGGACAAGCCACATTCCACCTTGTTCCCACTTCACAAGGCCTTGATTAATGTCAAGTACCATCACGGACTGGACATGATTAGGAACATTACTGCAAAACACCATAACACTCCAAACGCTTCCTTTCATAAGTAAAAAGACAGATAAACTTGCACAAACAAATATGTTCACCATATTGTTGAAAAAGCATTTAATATCAAAAGAAAACTTTATTTTCATCATGAATCGCATCAAAAGCCTTGATCGTTTAATTTCAACCTATAAAATACATAAACTACGCAAGAAAGAACTAACTAAACTTCTGCAACATTTTCCAGCGAAATTGGAGACATACGTCAAGTATTGAACCATACTTTCATGAAGAGACTTACCATCAACTGAATAATTGTGTGCTTTCTGTCACACATGAAGGACATTGTTAAAACATCTTACATGGAAATGTAGGAGGAATAGAAGAAAATTCAGAAGCAAAATACCATATCTACTGACAATTTACAGGAGAAGAAAAAAAAAGGTATCTGAATAGAATTGCACTTCTATATGCAATATTCGAGATACATCCATTAAGAAGCTAAGGACATTTCTCATGACATTTACTTGTGCCTCCCACTCAAATAGCACTTTAAACATGTCTCAGGCCTGCCACTGCAGAGCATGTGTGTGCAATTTTAAACTGCCATGTCGACCTGGCAAGTTAACCTACTTGCCCGACCCAAACCTTCCTTTTTATTACATATAGATCACCCCTAAAGTAGACCCTGGGCACCCCATGGGCAGGGTGCAGTGTAAATAAAAAGTAAGACATGTACTTTTAAGTTTTACATGTCCTGGTAGTGAAATACTCTTAAGTTTGCTTTTCACTACCGCACAGCCTGTCTCTCCCATAGGATAACATTGTGATTGCCTTACTACAATGTATAAGTGTAATTTCATATTGGGAAGAGATGGGACCCCAAATTGGTGTCCCTGCAGTCATGCTGAAGTTGTTTTTTAAACTGCAATTCTGAAAATGCCACTTTTAGAATGTTGGAAATTTCTCACTTAAACCATTTGGTGCCTTCTGCCTGTCTCTAAAACAAGGCCGGCTTTAGCACTGATGGCGCGTTGTGCGACAATATTTTTTGGCACCCAACTCCCATGGCCTCTTCCTTGGATTCCCTCATGACCACCTGGCGAAAGTGCCCCTTATCTCTCCGCAGCCCCTCTCTCACATACATTTAATTTGTTTTAAAGCATTGGTAAAGGCTGACTTTACTAATAATAATGTATATCTACCCAGACAAACCCTTTTCAGCAACATTAGGAATAGATAAGGAAAGACTGGGGAAAAAACATAACATCCTAACTATTTTATGCAGTTTCCTTGCCACTTTTTGATGACAGTTTGTAACAGTCACTGTTCTATATTAGGGTTGTATCTTATGAACTGCAGTGACAAACAGATGTCTGAAACAAAAGCAGTAGTCCACTCAGCTATCGACATAAAATACGGATCTGTGATCTGACCAGTTCGAGTTCTTTGCAGCAGGGATATTAACTGCCACTAGACAACACTCTGATCTCTCTCTCTAGCAGGAACATTAATTACCAGAGTTATCTTGATATGTTTAATAGTTGCCTGAAAACTGTACACGCAAGGAACTTAGAGGCAGGTGTTTTTAAGTCATAAGTTATTGCTAAACACAACTCCCCCCCCCACCAGTCGCACTGCCCTAAAGCAAGTCCTGCTCTGGAATACACATCTGGGATGGGTGACAGCTGGCTTCTTGCATTCCCTCTAGACAACCACACACAAAGGAATGGTAGGTGTGACTGAGTAGCCATCTGCATGTTGATGGGTCATTCTGAGCAGGATGGGAGAAAGGAGCTGACACTTTACACCTGAAAGGGATGTGCCCTGTCCCCACACAAAGGGTTGCATACCCTCCTGGAGTGAGTCTGGAGTTAGGGCAGAAAATGCAGGGTCAAAGCATTTCCTTGAAGTCTCCCTACTTCAAAGCCCAGCTGGGTATAAGTAATGGACCTCAGACACTATCAAATCAGTACAATTCTGGACTTAAAACAACTTTTGATAAGAAGAAGGACTGCAGTGCTGAGGATTGCTGCTTGCTGGGCTGCTGCTCTGGAAAACTGCTGCCTTGCTGTGCTCTCTGCTTGCTCCCTCTGACTGTCCTAGCTAGCGGACTAGCCTCCTTTTCTTCAAAGACTTTGGGACATCAAAGTCTTTAATCCTGCTCCTTTGCCTGGGTCATTGGATGTGACTCCATGTGTTTGCACCAGTAAAATCGATGCATCCCTTGCTGCAACGAGCAGAATCGCTGCATTGCTGGTAAAGCGGGAGCAGAATCGGCGCATTGCACTTGGGGCTCGAGCAGCTACATGCTCATCCTTGGGAAACGGTGCATCGCCATCAACGCGTGGATAACATCAACGCACCTCTTCAACGGCGGGACTGACATCATCGCATCGATCGATGCATCCTGCATCTAGTGTTTGTGATCAAGGATTAAGATACTTTTGCTCACCGAGCCCTGCGTGGGTCCTGTAGCCGGCTTGCTCTTCATCACGGGTGGCCTGAGCTCTTGACTTTGTCCTGGTCCAGCGTGACCAGATAATCCCTTTAAGCGCTATTTGCTTCTAAGTGCTAGAACTGCATTTAGTCTTTAAAAATTCATATCTCAACTTCTACTGGTTGGATATTTGTTGTTTTGGTCTGGTTTTAGTTATAAAATCATAATCTATTTTTCTAAACCTCTGTGGAGTCTTCTTGCTTTGTCACTGTTTCACTGTTGTGGTATTTCACAAATACTTAACACATTGCCTCTTTAGATAAGCCTGACTGCTCTGTGCCATGCTACCAGAGGGCGACCACAGATTATCTTTTAGTGTGTGTCTGACTTGCCCTGACTAAGAATGTGATTCCTGCTTGGACAGGGTGCATACCTCTGCCAACCAAAAGCCATTTTCTAGCACTTCAATTTCAAGAAACTATTTTGGAAATGCCTAATCAGATTTGCATTCCTTGCCGAAGAACATATTCTAAGAAGCAAGTTAAAATGCTTGATCTCCTTGAGCAAACAGAAAATGAAGAAAAAATTGCATGGAGAAATTTGACTCTATATTTGTGGAAGAAAGATACGATGTCTGCAAATATCAGCCAATCTGCAATTACTGCCTTGGAAAATTCAAACAGTCCATCTTTTCAAACCATTGATAGGATGCAACCAAAATCAGGAACATTTCAGCCACATGAATTAATATAATTTCCTGCCATTAAATTTCACCATAACATAACGACTCTTGGGATAGAATGGAAAATAGAGGAACCTTTTGTGGTTTTATTCAATGGAGTACCAGCAAAAGGCAAAAACGTTTGTCAAGAATTAATAAGCATAGATAAAGTTTAGTAAGCAATACATTACTTTCAGAAAAATGACATATACTATAAACATTTGGACATTGATAACGTAATCTCTTCTACAGACATCCTTTGAAAAACAAAATCAAACTGGACGAATTGAACAGATTAATAAGAAACAATCAGAGCAAATATATGAACATTATAGTGTACACCCACTGCACTCCAGAGACACGATGGGTGATGCTTTAGAACTATGTCAGATGAGAGAAGCTAGAAGACAGCCAAGTAGTGTCTGGTAAAAAAAACTCTAGAAGCAAGATGTTATCCACATTTATTCCCCACTGGGAAAGGTGGAAGTTATGATGATCATTCATACCAAATTTTGGCATCAGAGTATAGCGCAGCAAGATTATATTCAGAGTATCCACATTTTCGGCAAGATAGTCCTAACATTTCCACTCTATTATATGAAAGTAAACTTTCAATCACTTCTTATGCTGTTGCACATGTGATGCGAAGTGGAGCTGGCTCTACTAATATAACAGTACAGGATTTCATTGAAAAGGTCCACAACAAAGATGAGAATCTAGAATGCAAATTAATCAACATTATGGCATGTCAGGGAAGGACTAATGAATATTGGCTTCGAAGACATGGAGAATTGAAATGCATGCTTAGCAATTTAGGACCACCTACTTGGTTTATTAATTTAAGCTGTGCTGAATATGAATGGAATGACTTCTATCAATTTCTACTTGAAGCAAATGCTAATATTGCAGACATAACTGAAAAACACTCGCTGAATTATGTTCTTTGGATCCTGGAAATGTTTGCAGATATGTCAACCACAAATTTCAAACTGTGCTTCAGTATTAACCAACAAAAAGAAAAATCAGTTGAAGTGGTCATTGATTCCTATTGGAGTAAAGAGTATCAAACAAGAGGTGCACCAAACATTGATATGCTTTTGTGGATCAAAGATGCACCTAAGTTTGGATATAATCCTGATGAATCCATTCTACAGTTTATTGAACGTTATGTCACCTGCAACATTCCAAAAAAAGAACAAAACAAGAAACTATTTGAGCAAATTTGCCACTTTCAATCACGTAAGTGTGGGAAATACTGCTTAAGAAAATATCAGAACAAATCCAAACATTACTCAAAATGTCACTTTGGATTTCCAATACCAATTCTACAGAAAGGAAGAGTGAACAATTTAACGCCATCCGTAAAACATGCGGCTACTGGCAAATCACCAGAAAATACCAACAATCTTAGGAGAATGCAAGCATCATAACAATCAATGACTACAATCCTTTAATTCTACATGTGTGGAATGCTATCATGCATATACCATTTGTTGCAGATAACTCAACAGTGGTTGCACGGTATGTTACTTCATATATTGCAAAGGCTGATAAAACTGATATGAAGGAAGTATGGAAAGAAATATCAGCTGAGAAATCTTTAAGTAAAAGATTTTTCTGATTTTGCCTAGAAATGCTACCTTACCTTGAGCTCAGTAGCTAAGAGGCATGTGACCGTTTGAGTTTTTCAAGTCTGTATGGTAAATCCTGGGTAATCATGTGACTTAGCTTAGGGTTGTCACCATCACGCCGAAGAGTTCTCAAAAGCCTACCTGAGATTGAATATCTTGCACAGCCCACTAACAAACACATTATGAAAACCAATCTGTTGGGAACATGTTACCCAAAGAGAAGTCCTTTGTTACAAAACTTATCGCTCTATGAAGTTGCTTAGTTCTACATATATCAAAAAAATATGGCAGAAAATATCAACGCTGGAAAATTTCAAGTTGAAGGGACCAATGGATGTTAATACGTCATTCAAAACCTACTCTCATTAATCACCGGAAACTGGGTTGTGACATAGGAGAACAAAATAATTCTACTGTTTAACACTTCTCCAACTATTTAAACCATGGTGCAAAGAAGAATACATTATAGGCCACTTTCAATCATATCAAGATGCATTTAATGTATATAAAAATCACAGTGGCTTGGAGCATCAAGATGGCGGTCGCGGGGGCGTGGCTTGACGCCCGAGGGATATGGCGGCGTCCGGCTGAGGCTCTCCGGTGCGACTGGATGTTGCGCGCTACCCAGCTGTCTCCAGCGAAGCCCCTGCACCTCGGGAGGTGTCCGGGGATCTTCAGAACAGCATGCGACCCTAGCCGTCTCTGTCAATGGCGGTGAGAGGGCTCTTTTGAGTGCAGTGGGTTTCTTCAAGTGCCGACGTGATATCGCGGCCGCCATTTTGCGACATTGCCTGATTTGGGGAATTCTATCCGCATAAAGACAGTTTGAAGTGCGACTGCCTGGTTTCTTCTTCAGTGTGCTCCAGCCTTTTCTTGTTTATTGCCACTCTTTTGGGAACCTCGATGGTGACGCATTCAATTGTTTCCTACTGATGTGGTGAACTGGCTGACAGAGGATAATTACGGCAGCCATTTTGTGGAGCCCGTCTTTTCTTCACATCAAAAGCTTCACTACATTTCCTCATAAATGGTCCGAATTTTGCGCGACGCATGCCCAGATGATTTATTACATCTGGTAGAGATATTGGAATTACCTCTTATATCACCTAATGACATACTGTGATGAAGGCTATGATGATGTTTTCACTCTCCTTTTTGCTGAGGTGAGAGACTATCGATGCAGCTATTCTCAGTTGTTCACTCTTTGCTTCACTATGCCCTGATTTTTCTGATGTTGGCACTTTTTCTTTTTTTCCAAGCACACGAGTTGCTATGTAAGTGACCCTGGATGCTGTACTTTCTTGTGATGCATGAGTTTTTCATAATTTCTTATTTCTCCTATATGTGAATCATACTTTATTTTTTTAAATAAACATACGCATATTCCTGTCTGGAAGCTGTGCTTGACTAGCGATTTATGGGCAGAACGAAAGGAATTCTCTTTACAAACTCAAAACCAAAGCATATTTTTGTTAAGAATTCAAACATTTTCACTGAGTTTTCCAAGCTTGAGGACTCTTTGCTATCCTCTTCTCAAGACTCTGCGTTAAACATGGAGCCCCCTCCTGTTCCACCGGGGAAATCCATCACTAAGCGCTTCAAGAAGGACCCCCCTTCTCCACCTAAATCAGCTCCGCCAGTCTCGATGGAGCTGTTGTTGGAAGAAATCAGGGCCCTTCGGCCGTTTGTGGAAGAAACAAATACAAAGCTACAAGTACTTGCTGACAATTGGTCTCAACTCGACACAAGAGTCACTGCAGTTGAACACAGCATGTCCTCTTTTAGGGAAACTAATGCCAATGTCTCTCAACTTCAATCTCAAGTCTCTGCGCTCCAGCGTCAGGTTGAAGACCTTGAAAATCGCAATAGACGGAATAACTTGCGTATTTATGGTCTGGTGGAAGGAATTGAAGGGTCAGATCCACTTATATTTTTCCAGTCATTCCTTCCCAAAGTTCTGCATATGCCAGAGAGCACTGTACTCAACATTCAACGAGCACATAGACTGGGCCGCATTTCATCAAGTACCTCCTCTTCACAACGACCGAGAGGGGTCATTCTGTACTTTTTAGAGTACACGGACTTGTTAAAGGTTTTGTCAGCAGTCAAGTCCTCTCAACGGAACCTGGTCGGGCTCGACCTTATTTTTCGCACAAGATTACGCTAAGGCCACTGCTAACAGACGTAAAGCATTTCTCAATATGAGATCTGATCTTCGGTCAATGGGAGCTCGTTATGGCCTTTTCCATCCTTGTCTCTTCAAGGTCACGTACAACAACAGAACAACAACATATGAAGACCCGCTGCGCCTGCAGAGCTTCATAAACTCTTGCAAAACAGTTGCTATGGATTCTTCGGGGCCTTCCTCTTCAGGCAACATTTGACTTCATGTATTTTCTTTACAGGTTTTTTCATACTCTGTTTTTTTTTCCTCTATAGCAAGGTTCAGTAACTAGTGTTACATATAGGATTCGTAAATTGTTTTGGTCTAGCTTTTTGCATGTTAGACTGCACTGTTTGTTTTCACTGTTTTCTTGTTCAATGCTTGTTTTGTTAATTATCTTTACGCTTGTTATTCTTCGCCTACACAGATATCCCACCCGCTTGGCGTGTACGTTCCCCAGTCCTCCGTTTGGTCGATTCCGGATGTTTCGTCTGTTCCATGTGGTTTCACCCCCCCATCTTCCTGAAACTTCTTTTTTGTAGGTATGTTATTCTCTTATACCTTCCTTTTTACGTTTTACCCTCTCTTTTCGGTCTCCCTCCAGTCCCATTTTCATATTTCCTCTTCAGGTGTCGTCAATACTCTTTCCTTTTGTCTTCTCCATTTCTTCTTGTATCTTCCTAATATTTCTTATATGTTATTTCCTGTCTTATCTCTCTTTTTTCTCACTTTCAATATCTCAACTCATTTTGACTATTGTTGTAATCAAACGTACTGGTCGCTTTTATTAACCTTTCTTTCTTTTTCACTTTGCTTAATAGTACACACGGTCATGTTCTTGCTCTCTTACTCTCCTTCTTACTTTAATTTTGTTAATGAATTGGTTGGATTTTCTGATTATTTCTTTTTTGTTTTCTTCTCTACTATTTTATGGCACTGAAAGTAATTTCTTGGAATGTCAGGGGGTTAAACTCTCCCATTAAAAGGCAGAGGGTTTTGAGTCATCTTGCCAAGTTGAATGCAGATATAGCATGTCTTCAGGAATCTCATCTGACAGCTGCTGAGTCATTGAAACTGAAAAGGGGTTGGGTAGGTGAGGTTTTCTTTTCTCCAGGAGATGGTAAACGTAATGGTGTCATGTTACTCTGCCGAAAATCGCTTCCTATTAAACTTATTTCGCAAGACTCTGATGCGGATGGACGCTGGTTACATGTCAAGTTAATGTTGGGAGGTGCTCCAGTCTCTTTTCTCATTGTTTATGCCCCCACTGGTGGTGACTCTTCTTTTTGGTCATCACTAACCCAGCAAATTACTTTATGTATAGAGGATAACTTTATATTAGCTGGTGATTGTAACCAGGTTTTCGATCCGTTTTTGGATAGGAATTCTAAGGTTACCTTCTTCCCTAATAAATCTCATAAGTCCTTTGTTCACACAATTACCCAACATAGACTCCTGGATGCTTGGAGACTATGTAACCCCACTACTCGCGAGTATACTTTTTACTCTCCTGTCCATCATACCCAATCAAGAATTGACTATTTTTTTGTGTCCCATAATGTATCTCAAGCCCTCATGAATGCAGAGATTGGCTCTATTTTATTATCAGATCATGCCCCTATTTCAATTCAACTTGATATTTTACAAAAAGTTAATGCTCCCAGGAGATGGCGTTTTAATAATACCCTTCTCTTAGACCCGGTGTTTACTTCCTCCTTTATTACTTTTTTTAACGAATATTTTCATTTTAATAAGAACGATTCCATTCCCTTCTCAACTATCTGGGATGCTTTTAAAGCTTCTGCCAGAGATTTTATAATTGGTTACGTTGCTAAGAAACGTAAAATTGCTCGTAAGCACACCACTGACCTCTTCTACGAAATAAAGAGACTGGAGCAATTCTATTACTCTTCTCATTCGCAGGAGTCTTTATCTGCTCTTATAAAAGCAAAACTTCAGTTTAATAAGGAATCCACTGATAATGCTTCCTTGTATTTATTAAAATCTAGTGCGAAATTTTATGCCGGCCAAAATAAAGCAGGAAAAGTTCTAGCCAATTATTTGAAAATCAAACAGAACAGGTTAAATATTGATTCCATATATGACGAAAACTCCATTTTAAAATACAAAGACACTGACATATCAACTGCATTCTCCCTCTTCTATAAATCATTATACACTGCAGAGTCTCAACCAACAGATCATATGTTAGCTCAGTTTTTCTCCACCATTCCGAAATTGGCACATACCACTCCGGATTTATCTTCTTTAGAACTAGATCTCACACAACAAGAACTTCTTGATGCCCTAACGCACCTTAAAAAAGATAAGGCACCTGGACCGGATGGATTTACGGTCGAGTTTTTTCTCTTTTTTTCCAAATTATTACTTCCCAAACTGTATTCTTTAGTGCATTCTTTTTCTTCCCCAATCAATTCCACGGGTTCCTTTTCCGAGGCACATATATGTCTCATCCCTAAGGACGGTAAAGATCCAAAATTTTGTAAGAACTATAGGCCTATCTCCCTGGTTAATATTGATTACAAGATTTTTTCCAAGGCCTTGGCTCTTCGCTTAGAGTCTTTTTTACCAAATTTATTAGGTAAAGAACAATCTGGTTTCGTCAAAGGCCGACTTATTACAGACAATACACGACTATTCTTTGATATTTTATCCAAATCTTCCCATCTAACACAGTCCCTTGCAGCAATAGCGCTAGATGCGGAAAAGGCATTCGACAGAGTCGAATGGCCTTATCTTTTTATGCCCTTAAATGGTTTGGTTTCGGTCCTAGGTTTATATCTTTAATCTCTATCCTTTATTCGAACCCCCGAGCGGCTGTTTGCGCCAATGGTTTAATTTCTCCATTTTTTGACTTGGGAAGGGGTGTACGCCAGGGTTGCCCTTTATCCCCTTTCCTATTTAATTTGGCTCTGGAACCTTTCGTTTCAAAAATCCGTCAGAATGAGGATATACATGGGTTTGAGTTTAAGGATTCTCACATCAAACTTGCAGCATACGCCGACGACATTTTTCTTTTCATGTCACAGCCTAATATCTCTATACCTGCTTTTTTAACGGAGGTGCAAGCTTTCTCTTCCATCTCTGGGTACAAATTAAATACAGATAAATGTGAGATCCTCCCTCTTACCAAATACACGTTTAAAGATGATTTTACACCTTCTCAATTCGCGTGGAATCCGAAACACATTAAATATTTAGGATTATATTTCACTCCTTTGATTTCCGATACAGTTTCTTTATGCATGAGTAAATGTACCCAAAAGATTTCCGAGCTAACTACTAAGTGGCATCCTCTTTACTTGTCTTGGTGGGGCCGCCTTGATACGATAAAGATGATGCTTTCCCCTATAGTCTTATTCACTATTTCCAACATTCCTGTCTCTATACCTGCCAAAATGTTTAAAAAGATTAACTCCATCCTCTGCTCCTTTCTATGGAATAACAAAAAATCTCGCATGTCATTATCCAAATTAACGCGCCCTAAAACTGAGGGAGGGGTCAATTTTCCCAACTTTTCCATATATCATAAGTCTTTCCTCCTCCGCCAATCTGCTTATTGGCTATAAAGAAGTTAAGAGGAGTAGTCCTTGTAATTCACCAATAATGGGTTTGAAAAAGCCTAGTGGAAAGTATAGAATTGTTCAGGATTTGCGAAAAATTTATAAATTTGTGGTACCTTGTTGTCCTATAGTGCCAAATCCTGCAGTAATCCTATACCAGATACCCTGGAGTGCAGAATGGTTTACCGTGATTGATCTATGCCAAGCATTCTTCTCAATACCATTGCACCCAGATAGCCAATATCTCTTTTCATTTAAATGTGAAAATCATGTCTATGTATGGAATCGTGTTCCTCAAGGATACACAGAAAGTCCCTCCATTTTTAATCAAATACTGAAAGGGTGTCTAGAAGGGTGTCTAGTGCTGCCCAGGAGTTCAGTCTTGGTGTAGTATATTGATGACTTATTGGTAGCATCCAACACTCATGATGATTGTGTTGAAGATTCAATTGCGTTACTCAACCATTTGGCTGAGGAAGGACACAAAGTGTCACCTGAAAAGCTGCAGTTTTGTACAACGGCAGTTAAATATTTGGGACACCAAATTGAAAGAGGAACAAGAAGAATAACATCTGATAGAATAAAAATAATCAAGAAAATAAAAATGCCAGAAACACAAAGAGAAGTGAGAATGTTTCTTGGAATAGTAGGTTACTGTCGACAATGGATTATAGGGTTTTCACTGTTAGCAAAACCTTTAATTCAGCTAACCAAAAAGAAAGCCAAAGATCCAGTTGAATGGGATGATGCATTTGTAAAATTAAGAAATGCATTGTGTGAGGCACCTGCTTTGGGCATGCCTGACTATACAAGAGAATTCGCACTATTTTGCTATGAAATAGAAAATTGTGCACTTTCAGTGTTAACTCAAAGACATGGAATAGACAGGCGTCCTATAGCATATTTTTCTGCTACATTGGACCCAGTGGCGGCAGCATTGCCAGGCTGTTTGAAAGCAGTCGCTGCTACCTGTATGAGCATTGAACAAAGTGAGTCAATAGTAATGGGATATCCTGTAACAGTGTTTGTCCCACATGCAGTTGTGATCTTGTTGACAAGAACTAGAACTCAGCATCTCACACCTAGTCGGATGACAAGGTATGAACGAATCATTCTACCCGCTACCATTCTACCCGCTACCTCGAGGAGAACAACATCCTGGACCCTTCCCAGTCCGGCTTCCGCAGCAACCACAGCACCGAAACCGCCCTCATCGCCGCCACCGATGACATCAGGACCCTGCTAGACAACGGAGAAACAGCAGCCCTCATCCTCCTGGACCTATCAGCCGCCTTCGACACGGTCTGCCACCACACACTACGAACACGCCTTCACGACGCCGGGATCCAAGAGAAGGCCCTGGACTGGACCACATCCTTCCTCTCCGGCAGAACACAAAGCGTCCGCCTCGCCCCTTCCGATCCAAAGCCACCAAGATCATCTGCGGCGTACCCCAAGGCTCCTCCCTCAGCCCAACGCTGTTCAACATCTACATGGCACCCTCGCCCACGTCGCCCGACAGCACAACCTCAACATCATCTCCTACGCCGACGACACCCAGCTGATCCTCTCCCTCACCAAAGACCCTCACACCGCCAAAGCCCACCTCCATGAAGGAATGAAGGCCGTCGCCGAATGGATGAGTACCAGCCGCCTGAAGCTGAACTCGGACAAGACGGAGGTCCTCATCCTTGGTTCCAACCCTTCAGCATGGGACGACTCCTGGTGGCCAACATCACTGGGAACAGCCCCGACACCCACCGACCACGCACGCAACCTAGGGGTCATCCTCGACCCCACCCTCTCCATGACTAAGCAGGTCAACGCCGTTTCCTCATCCTGCTTCAACACCCTCCGAATGCTCCGCAGGATCTTCAAGTGGATCCCCACCGAAACAAGAAAAACAGTCACCCAGGCCCTCGTCACCAGCAGGCTGGACTACGGAAACGCCCTCTACGCAGGAACGACGGCTAAGATCCTGAGAGGGCTGCAACGCATCCAGAACGCCTGCACGTCTTATCCTCGACATCCCCTGACGCAGCCACATCACACCCCACCTGAGAGACCTGCACTGGCTCCCTGTCAACAAGAGGATAACCTTCAAGCTCCTCACCCACGCACACAAAGCACTCCACAACTCCGGACCAGCCTACCTCAACAGACGACTCAGCTTCTACACCCCCACCCACCAGCTCCGCTCCACCAGCCTCGCCCTCGCCAAAGTCCCCCGCATCCGGAAAACGACCGCCGGCGGCAGATCCTTCTCCCACCTCGCCGCCAAGACCTGGAACACCCTCCCCACCAACCTTCGGCAGACCCAAGACCTACTGGCCTTCAGAAGACTCCTCAAGACCTGGCTCTTCGATCAGTAGCAGCACCACCCCCATCTTCCCCCAGCGCCTTGAGACCCTCGCGGGTATGTAGTGCGCTTTATAAGTGACATGATTGATTGATTGATTGGAGCTGAAAATGTGACCATAGTTAGGTGCACTGTTGTGAATCGTGCAACGTTATTACCAGATCCAATTTTTGAAGAAGTTAAGGACGATCCAGAACATGATTGTCTAAAGGTCACAGAATTGTGTACAAAACCGAGACCTGACATACAGGAGACGCCCCTAAGAGATCCAGATAGGGAGCTGTTTGTGGATGGCTCATGCCTAAGGCGTGAGGATGGTAAATTGAGCGCAGCCTATGCTGTGTGTGAACTATCAGGAATAGTCGAAGCATCCTATTTACCAGGAGTCAGGTCTGCACAAGTAGCTGAATTAATTGCTCTGATCAAAGCTTCCAAAATTGGGAAAAATTTAAGAGTAACCATATTTACGGACAGTCAATATGGGTACGGGGTTGTGCATGACTTTGGCCAACTGTGGATGCAGAGGGATTTCATGACTTCTTCAGGATACCCAATCAAAAATGGACAGTTTGTAAAAGAATTATTGGAAGCAATACAATCACCAAAATAATTGGCGGTGGTGAAATGTGCCGCACAACAGTCAGGAGATGACTGGGTGGTAGTCGGTAACAGATACGCAGATCTAGTGGCTCAACACTGTGCCAAAAACAGGTTGGCAGTAAACAAAAAAGTTGAAAGGATGGGAATCAGCTGCCAACTTATGCTATGTGCACCACCAGAAACATGGAATGATGTGAAAAGACTGCAAGACGATGCTGAGGAGAGTGAAAGAGATGTTTGGATAAAAATAGGATGTACCCGAAGAACAGATGATGATGTATGGGTATACACAGATGGCAGACCAGTCATGCCCGACTGTCTGATTTCACAAATGGCCAGAATGTATCATGGAGACACACATGTAGGGAGAGACGCCATGATTAGACTTTTCAGGCAAAGTTGGTACAATCCAAAGTTTAGGGCTACAGCAGAGAGTCTTTGCCAAAGGTGTTTAACTTGCCAAATGAATAATCCGGGAAGGAGAACAGTAATTGGTTTGGGAAAAATTGGAAAGGCTGAAGGTCCCTTTGTGAGATTGCAGCTAGATTTCATACAGTTACCACCATGTAAAGGACTGAAATATGTACTTGTCATATTGTGTCTGTTTTCAAGGTGGGTGGAGGCTTACCCTACCAGAAGGAATGACAGCATTACAGTCGCAAAACTGTTGTTACAAGAACTCATTCCTAGGTTCGGTTTCCCAGTAACTTTGGAAACAGATAGAGGAAGTCACTTTAATAACGATGTAATCCGAATAATCTGTGAAGCATTCCAAATTGAACAGAACTTGCACTGTGCGTACCGCCCAGAGGCTTCTGGAGTGGTTGAACAAATGAATGGCACAATAAAATCAAGACTGTCAAAGATGTGTGCATCAACATCGTTAGATTGGCCAGATGCATTGCCTCTTGTTTTAATGGGACTCAGAAGCATTCCTGATAGAAATACAGGATTGAGTCCGCACGAAATAATCATGGGAAGAGCAATGAGACAAGCACATGTACCTACAAATAAACTGCTGAACATAACTGATGATATGGTTCTAGATTATTGCAAAGGATTGGCTGACCTAGTGCGTTCTGTCTCTCACCAGGTTGGAGAAGACGCAGTTTCCAGGCAGCCTGAAAAAGAGCATGATCTGAACCCCGGAGACTGGGTGGTTGTGAAGCATCACACCAGAGAAACGTGTTTATCACCCAGGTGGGGCGAACCTTGTCAGGTTATATTAGTTACAAACACAGCAGTGAAATGTGATGGATTGCCTAATTGGATTCATGTAAGCCACACCAAAAGGGTGCCAGCTCCTGAAGGACAAGATCCTCAGTCAGCATCAATAACTGAGGAAGCTGAAGGTTGGCCAGCTGAAGAATCCCAGGTGAGAGATTCGGGAGAAGCTGAAGAAGAACAACCGAGCACAAGTCAGGACTGGATACCAGTGGTTGATATACCAGAAGTTTACAACAGAACAAGAAGCCGAGCAAAATTAGAGGAAATTAGGGAGGACCAGATAGGTGAAGAAGAAGCAGCTCAGGATGAGGAAAATGAAACGATAAGAGAACCTGAGCAGAACCAGATAGGGAGAGGAAATTGGGCTCAAATCGACAACGAAACAACAAAATTTGAGCAGGGACAGATAGGTTTAGAAGAACGCGGTCAGGCTGCAGAAGTACAAAGTGCAATAAGCCCTGATCAGAACCAGTTAGAACTAGGAAAATACGTTCAGGGAGAAGAAAACAAAGAAAACCTCAAGCATGAAGACGTAAATCCTGAACAGGGTCAGTTAGTAGAAACTCACATTGAAGAAACTGAAGAAAAATCAATAAGACCTGAACAAGAACGAATAGAAGAAGAAACTGAAAACGAAGAAAAACAAATAGTGCCACAGCTTGAAAATAAAAGAACTTTTGGAGAAGACTTAAGAGGTGAAAATACAGTGCAAACAAAGAAAGTCAGAAAAGGTGATCATTGGCCTAGTGTCATTAAAAGAGTAAAATACCATATAGAAACAAGGAGTGACGATCCGGAACTTGTAAATGAAGTAACAAGCCTAACTGGACAAACAAGTGGAACTGAAATACGAAAATGCAAAAGACTGAAACTTGTGAACAATAAGTTTAAAGGTCCTGATTGGACTTATATAATCCTTGAAGACTACGAGAGTTCAGAGTCAAGTGAAAGTGGTGACGAAAGAACAAGTGCAGAACTGACTTATGAAAAAGAAGTAAAACCACCTTGATAACGTTAAAAGTCTTGAAAGAAAAAGATAAGAAGTGAAATCTTCCTTGTCAAAATGCCTGACGACAGAGTTTCTGGGATACCGAAACGGAAATGTTGTAAAAGATGCTGTGCTATATGCATATGTAGTCTGGTAGTGGTGCTTGTAGTGTGGTTAGTTGTGATTGTAGCAATTCCTTACCTTATGATAATGGATAAAAAGATTAACAATGAAACAAAGGGAATGTTAGATAACTTGAAAAGTGATAGAGTAAAAATAGAAGCAGAAGATGAACCAGAGTTTCATCACGTGGTAACAGATAACGATACTAATTTAAATGTGTTCACAAAATTATTGTTTCAATATGTAGATACCATGGAAGTTAGTGATTGTTATGTTTGTATGAAGTTACCCGAATCAGTAGCAGAAGGGTTAACATACCATTATTTGCCATTAACTTATGGCATATCATGTAGTGTATTAACTAGTTTATTTTATAAAACAGGGAGACTTCAGTATTATTATTCAGATATAGATGTGATATTTTCTGAGGTTCCGATTCGAAAGAATATGAACCCAGTGCTTAGTAGTCAAGATGCACAATTTATGGGAGAATTTTTCCTAACAATGAAGTCGATAGATATAACACATGCACATAGAAGCAATTTAACATGTTCGTTACATGAAGAGGAAAAGAGATTTTTGAATTTAGTAGAAGATAGAAGACAAAATTTCCAAAAGAAAGCATCTGAGCATAAGGCTCATCTTCCACCTTGGGCTGAGAAAGAGGGTATTTACACACCTGGCAAGGCTCAAGCTGCTATGGCTCTGGATTTTGTAAAGACAGGGAAAATTTGTCTGCATAGGTTAAAGACTGATTATAACAATATTTTCATCGGTACCAGTGAATGTGAACATCATTTCTTAATTCTTGGAGGTTGGGGACTAAAAGGAGGAACAGATTCAGTTTTTCCTGGAATTTATTATGTGTGTGGGAATAAGGCTTACTTTAGGCTTCCTGCACGGTGGTATGGAAGTTGTTATTTTGGAATAGTTTTTCCAAAAGTATACCACGTAAACAGAAACACTGGGAGCAATGAAAATAATAGTGAATTAACACGTAGTAAAAGAGCTAGTTTTTCTGAAATTGTAGGTGACATATTTGGTGCATTGATACCTTCAGTGGGGATAATTCTGAACTCAAGGAAAATATGTAAATTATCTACAGTGGTGGATCATTTATCAACGGATACTGCTGGAGGGTTTCTAATGATAAATGCGGAGATGGTTGCGATTAGATCAATGGTTATGCAAAATGAACTTGCTCTTGATATAATATTGGCAAAAGAGGGCGGAGTCTGTAAATTGTTGAAAACGAAACATTGTTGCACGTATATTCCTGACAAAAGTGCAGAAATCGGAACGTATATAAAGAATATAACAAAACTTGAGAATGAACTAAAACCACTGGAAGTTGATAGTGTATGGGAAAGATTGACAAATAGCATTGCGTCAATTGGTACCTGGTTTGCTAATGTAGGAAAAGTACTTATAGGTCAAATATTAGTACCCTTAGTAGGGATAGCAATAATAGTATTGTCAATAATGACATGGTGCAAATGTTGTAGAAAGAATGAGACGTATAGAGTGACAGGAAAAGGAAAGAAACGAAAGTTTGATGAAATTGAATTAGAAGATCTGAAAAGTGAATTATACAAGAAACTGAAAGGAGACGATAAAAATAGAAAGTGTAAAAATGAAATTGAGACAAAATTATGCTAGAAGTTGGCATCTGGTTGTGGGAAATTTTTGATGGCTCAGAAACGCCATCAGAGAGGGGATTGATGGAGCAAGAACTCAAAATGAGACTTGCTCGTAAGCAATCCTCTCACAGTATTAATTAATTAAACTTTGTAATGTCTTTACTAATAAATGCATACACGAACACAATATCCAAGTGAAGCTTGCCTATGTGTTTAAACTAATAAGTAATGCTTGTCTAATCCAAAATGGCCGCTAAAGCGCGGGAACTCCATTGCGCATGTGTCAACCATATCACGTGGTATGACGTCTTTCTTTGCTTGGAGGGAAAACTTTGCTTCTGCGCAGTCTGTGTTAAAATGGCTGCTTAAAGTTCTCACGTGCTAAAGCTTGCGCATTTGCTGCAATTAACACTGTGGTATTCTAACGCTACTAATGCGGGATACATTTATAATTAAAAGGGAATAGAGTAGAAATAGGGGGTATACAGTGAAGACATTTATTTGTGATTTTAATGTTTTCTTCTTTGACTTTCCTATTAGTTCATAAAATTGGGGCCTGGGGTAACGGAACGGCAGCTTGAAGCCAATGAGATGTGCGCATGCGCTCTGAAAATCAAGGCACAGCGATGAAGTCAACTTGGACGACATCCAAGGCCATGACCTGTTGGCCAACTCCACTACATCCACGATGTTCTTGCAAATGCAACATTTTATATACAATTTGTATTAAACTTTGTCGTGAGACGGGTGGGAAATAAAGCAAATGTATTAATTGTGAGGGGCGGTATTTTAAAACAATGGGCTTAAAAAAATTGAACTAAATTGACATGGTGTGAGGATCAACCCCCTGTCCCCGTCCAATCAGAAGTAGTGGGCCCATAATTTTGAAACATTAATGGGAGGTACCTGGGTGTAGAAGGGTATAATAGATATAGTTAATTAGTTAGCGCACAGGAGCTTAGGAGCTCAGACACGAGAGATCAGGCATTGGTGCTTGACGAGCTGATCGATTGCAGACTGAACCGCTGTCCAGAGAGGTCCTGAGGTGGGGGCGGCGGATTCCATTAGAAGGAAGACACGGAAGAAATCGAGGAGGAACGAAGTGTCAGAGAGGGGAACGACGCAGGCGTCGTTGATAGAGAGGTCACCTATCCTGTCCTGAACCTGGTCCGGAGGTCTTTGGTCTTCATCTTTCTTGGGACCTATCTTTCCAACTCCTTGGCCAAGGGGTTTGGTTCTCACATCTTTAGGTAAATATAAATGCAACCTTTAGCTGTGCTGCTGTCTCTATCTTCTTCTTTCTGAGGGACCGTCATTGATCGATAAATGATTATTTAGTATGCTTCATCCTTGATATACGATCAAGTATTATGTGATTTTGTAATTTACTCTGCTAAAACTTTAGATAAACATTTTAAAACTTCCTGACTTAGTGATTATTTTAGAATTTATGAATTGTATTGAATGTCACTCATTTTAAACTTCCCAATTATCAAAGGGTCCATTGGTAAGTCATTACTCTTCAATCAGAAAGGTAATTGGTAGCAGGGATATTGATAAAGAGTACAACTGACCCACCAGCGGAAATTGCTAGCGTAGTATGAATGAATGGCCCCAGGTGAGTATTCGGTGTATGAATGCTTGTTGCTAGTAACCCGCTGGATCAGTACATCGTACTTGCTCGCTTGGAAAACCTACTCCAGAGAGCTGTACGATTCGGCTCAGGAGGGCTCTATCTTTTCGTATGCCTTCCTGAACCGATTGGGTCAGCGCTAAGGATTTCCAGGCATCGTACTTTGTCGTTCGGAACTGGGAACGTATCGGTCAGGAACAAGGGCTACGGATCGGTTCAGGCAATTCCAAAGCTGATTCGGAGCCCTTCCGAACGAGATCGGAATGAGCCCCTAAGTACGCAATGACTGCTTGGCCAGCCCTCTCGGGCCGCCCAAAATAGTCTTGCGCACTTTGCATGTTCTCCATGCAGGCTGTATTACAGCCTGTGTGGCGAACATGCCCAGGCTCCCAGTCAGCGTCTGAGCACCGAAAAACAGCACTTAGACTAATCACAAAGCTGCTAAAGCAGGGTTGTGATTGGCTGACTGGGAGCCTGGGTGTGCTTCCTGTTGAGGCCGAGCAAGGGAGGACTGCGGAGGAGAGATGCGACGAGAAGGTAAGTTTTTATTTTAATTTTATTTTTTTATATCCGCTTCCTCCCACGTCCTCACCCCCTCCCGTCCCCACCCCCTTACCTCCGTGCCAGCCGCTGCTGCCTGCCCCCACTGACCCCGCCTCCACCTGACCCACCCCAACTCACAAGCCCCCGGCCACAAACCAGACTGTACTTTTGGCCTCCGCGAAAACGTTTGTGATTTTCCATGCTCCAGAATATCACGATTTTGCGATTAGCTAAATTATCGCAAAATCGGCACATTTAAAAAAGTTTTGCAATTTTTTTTTTTACAAAAGTACCTACAATGATTGTAATTTAAAAAAAACATACACTGATCTTCCTTTTATTGGCTCTGCGCTGCTGCTGAGCCAATCAAAGGAGGGTGAGCAACAAGCCAGCTGGCGGCAGAAGTGCTAAGTTCCTCTGTCAGTTGTCTGTTAACAGCTTGCAAATGCACAGAGCCACTTCCTGTTCTAGCATGCGCCGGCCTGGCTTCCCGCATATCTCCCCAGGCCCCCTCCCTCTCCAATGCCCTTTGTTTGGTGCCCCCCACTCCCCGGCTGCCCCTTGACTTTTCTACACTCCCTGCCCCCTCCTGTGCCCCTCTCTAGTGTGACCATTTTTTATGATGGGAACATTTTCTGCCTGCTGCAAATATATTGTAGATTTCGGGGTTTGGGACAGCATTTTTTTTTTTTTCGCACAATTAGCCATCCCAGGCCTCAAAATCCTGGGGGAGGGGTCGTCTTGTAAGTATCACGCATAAGATCAAATATAAGACAAGAAAATCTCACAAAGCGCTTCAACGCCTTGCTGGAGGTAGTAAGAAATATATACATGCAATTACAATAACTATGTAACCTGTAACGCACTGATCCTTATGTAAAGCGCTCTGATACCTCCGGGTCTAGCCAGCGCTATATAAAACTTTATCAATAAATAAATAAATAAATAAATGCAATTACAAAACATAGGCACACTGTAAGCATAGAAATGTCACTCAGGAAAAAACGAAAAACTTGGCACTAGCAACTTGACAGATACTGATAGTATCTTACATTGCTTCAAATCATATCTAACACATTTAGGTGCGCGTAGAAACACCCTAAATTACCATAATCGGCGTCATACAAATAGTAAATTCTCTTTGGCCTCTCAAAGCCAATGCATCGCCTGTTTCATTTTCTGCATACTGCGTTCTAAAAGTGTATTTGCGTCTCAGGGTCGCTTTAAAAAAAGAATTAAGAAAAGTAAACTTTTAAGACTGCATAATTGTTTCGATTGTTGGCTTGATTAAAGTTGTTAAATGTAGGTGTACAGCTTCAAGCTGCTGATGTATCCTACAGGTACACTAGTCTTGTGCCTATTGGTCCTCCTTCTGACATCCCCACCCATCAGAGGTTTGCCAATCTCAAGATGGCTGCCGCCTGCATGCGCTAAATGTAGTGACACGTCTTCCTCCGGTCCGAAATTTCGTCACTTCCCTTTTACCCCCAAGCCGTGGGATGGTGGCAGCCGCTGTTAGCAGGTAAAGTGGACCACAGGGCGACGATGGAGGCTGCTTTCTAGGGTGACCGGTCAAGCAACAGAGGGTGCTCAGGTATATCACGGCATCTCCTATACTTATTTGGCTGTTAAATAGGTGATTGACCAGTTTACCGGATGCTCGGCTCGTTGTTTCAGTGGTGAGCACCGCTTTGCCAGGCGTTCGTCTGCACACATTTGTTTTATGCTTAGCTTTGCATCACGTTGGTGCAGAAACTGCCTTTAAACTGCAGTATGAGTGCTATGTAAGTGGCCATAGCTACCTTCCCCCTTCATCCGCTGCAGATGTCTTGCACATACTCCGCGCACAGAAACAAAAGTGGCATCTATGTTGAACAGTTCTGTGTACAAGACTTACGTCCGTTCTCCAACATAAAGTTTGCTCTCCTTTTTGCAACGAACCAATCCGTGGAGTAAAGTGGTGATACAGAAAGGGCTAGGGAGAACGACGTTTTTGTGGGTGTACGTGCGTCCCTTACAATAATCGTTCTTTGTGGCTCCAGCTGCTAAATTCTGAACGCCCCACAAGGATGTTTCGAAGTGTCACAACAGGAGACTGGTTGGTGTGGGTCGAGGGTCTAGCACCTTCACCCCCAATACATGAAGTAGATTGGAAGTACCACATCAAGTGACTTTATAGGCATTACAGCCCCCTAGCCAAATTCACTTTGCGTGCTTCGACTTGGACCTCACGTCTTCCTAATTTCGGTTTGTGTTTTCTAAAATCAAAACCTTCCAAATATCGCATCACCTGTCAATTATAACTTTACCAGTAGAGGTTTGTGTTGAGTTTAATTTTACAAAATCATAATGAAGCTATGTTTCTATTAATATTGTGCTAATAAACCCTTCTGGCCACTGCAGCTATATCCCAATGCTTTCTTCTCCCCTTGAATATTTCACTAGGTATTTAATTGCCTAAGTAATCAATGAACATGCCTGAGTGATCCATGAGCACCTACTAAAAATCATAAATCAAATATGATAGGAGGGGTAAAATCTATAACTTCCACCATTTCAATTTCAACACGTTAAGTTATTTGCTGTTTCTTTCAAACATCATGCTTTTTTTTGCAAACCTGGCTTTTTTTTTCTCTAACTATGTATATTGTGTCTAATGCAGCATTAAGCCTGTAACTACATTTTGGCACTTTGAGAAGATTCAGTTCCTTAACTGCGATGTGGTTGGGGGTAGCCCTTGGGACTTCCTTCACACTACATAGTCTTGCCTGGTGTTGTAGTAATTCTGGCAAGGTGTATTGGAACCACCAGTCTTAGAGGCCCGCGAATGCCTGCACACAAACACTAAAATCTGGGAGGCTGGCGGGAACACAGAGGTATAATTCTGGTTCCAACGAGAAAAAATAGCAGCACTTGGGGCACATTGATTGATTAAGGTGGCATTCGGAAGCATGTGGATGCTGGGAGCCATGAGATGGTTGATTGGTTCTGCTGTTACCCAGCTCTCTCCAGTGATTATTTTTATATATGTTCAATCAATCAGGGGGTTGGCAAAGCGCAACTACTCACCTGAATGGGTCTCAAGGTGCTGAAGGGGGGAAAGGGGGGAACGGCACGCAGCTCCTGGATGATTCTGGGGTTTCATCGAAGAGCCAGGTCTTGAGGTCCCTCAAGAACTTGGGGAGTGTAGGTGTCTGTCATAGGTGGAGGTGGAGGGACTTCCAAGCCCTGGCCACAAGGAGGGAGAAGGAGCGTTCTCCTGTTCTGGTCTTCCTGATGCGTGGTACCGTCGCAAGGGAGAGCTGGGCTGAGCAGAGGGATCTTTAGGGTGCGTGGAACAAGAGGCGGTGGTTCTTGCAAGCGGGTCCGGTGTTGTGGAGGGCCTTGTGGGTGAGAAGCTTGAAAGTGATTCACTTCTCAACGGGGAGCCAGTGAAGTGTCCGTAGGTGTTGGCTGATGTGGAGCAGTGGCGCGGTAGGTTGAGGACTAGTCTGGTGGCAGCATTCTGGACATTTGGAGTTTGCGGATGAGGTTCTTGTTGATCTCGGCATAGAGTGCGTTGCCGTAGTCCAGTCTGCTGCTGATGAGGGCGTGGGTGACGGTTTTTCTGTGTTCGAGGGTGATCCAGTTGAAGGTCTTTTGGAGTAGGCGGAGGATGTGGTAGCAGGAAGAGGTGACGGTGTTGATGTGGCGGTCCTTTTTGAGTTCGGAGTCTAGGATGATTCTGAGGTTGCATGCGTGGTCCGTGGGGAAGGGAGGGTTCCTGAGGGCAGGGGGCCACCAGGTGTCGTTCCAGGCATCTGGGTGTGGGCCCATGATGAGGACCCCGGTTTTGTCCGTGTTGAGTTGTAGGCAGCTGGTCTTCATCCACCTTGCGACTGCTTCCATTCCGTCCTGAAAGTTGAGCTTGGAGATGTTGGGTTCATTGGAGAGGGAGAGGACGAGTTGGGTGTCGTCTGCGTACGATATGATGTGCACGTGTGATCTGACGATGGATGCGAGCGGGGCCATGTATACATTAAACAGGGTGGGGCTGATGGAGGATCCTTGAGGGACTCCACAGGTGGTCGGTGTGGGGTCCGAGAGGAAAGGTGGGAGTCTGACCCTCTGCGTTCTGCCGGAGAGGAATGAGCGGATCCAGTCGAGGGCCTTGTTCCAGATTCCTGCGTCGTGGAGTTTGTGGTGGGCGGTGGTGGCAGCTTTGAAGTTGTTCATAGGGGTATGAGAGGCAATATATGCAAGGTAACAATTCAAAGGTATATACAATAAGTAAGTTAAATATTGAGTCCACGTCGTAGCCTCCCTTGTGCTGTTCCGTGGTAGTTATAAGGGTATTTGATCAAGGTGCTCCGTGTTCGGGCAGTTTACGGCGCAATTCTTGCTCCGTAAACTGCCCGAACACGGAGCACCTTGATCAAATACCCTTATAACTACCACGGAACAGCACAAGGGAGGCAATTGTTTTTCCTCCTACTTTCTTGGACCATCCATTTGCACAAACACTTTGAGGTTCTTTACCTCCTAATTCCTCTGTCCCGCGACGGACTTGATGTACTTTGGACGCGCACTGTACCTTGCGGCGCTCTTATTCATACTCGCCTTGCCCTGAAGAAGCCCATGTCTGGGCGAAACGCGTTGGCTGTTTTGAACACCATTTATGAATAAAAACAACTAAAGATTACAAGCTACGACGTGGACTCAATATTTAACTTACTTATTGTATATACCTTTGATTTGTTACCTTGCATATATTGCCTCTCATACCCCTGTGAACAATATTGTGATTTGTGGTCATGTGGCAGCTGGCCATCTGAGGTGGGCAATATCCGACTACTCTTTGTGACTTGTCTTGACGGTGCAATCCTCTGCAACCCAGCTGCTTGCTTCATCTATCAGCAGCTTTGAAGTTGTCAAGGTCTGCTGGGGTTCTGGAGTTCCTCCACAGCTTTTCGAGACGTCTGCAGGTTTGTCTAGATTCCATGAGTTCAGTGGAGAACCAGCTGGCTTTCTTGGCGTGTAGGTTGGAAGTTTTCTTGAGGGGGGCGATGGTGATGGCGCAGTCGGTAATCCAGTTGTGTAGGGTACGGGCGGCGATGGTAGGGTCGTCGTCTGTGGCGGTGGAAGCGGAGCTTCTGAGGGAGGCGGCGAGCTGGTCGTCGGAGATTTTGTTCCAATTCCTGCGCTGGAGCTGGTGTGGACGTCTGCGGGAGATGGTTGCTTTGAAGGTGAGGTGGATGCAGCGGTGGTCCCTCCATGGGAGTTAGGAGGTGCGGCTGAAGGTGATGGAATTTTCTGCTGTGAAGACGGGCTCGAGGGTGTGTCCTGCTGAGTGTGTTGTTTCTGGTACGATCTGTTTGAGTCCGATGTTGTGGAGGTTGTCCAGGAGGGAGGTGTTGTTGGGGTCTTGGCGGTTGTCAAGGTGAAAGTTGAGGTCTCCCAGCAAGGTGTAGTCGGTGGAGGTGATGGCATGCGGGGTGATGATGTCGGCGATGGAGTCGGCAAAAGGTGCCGGGGTCTGGGAGATCTGTAGATGAGGGTGCCTCGGAGGGTGGTGGACGGGTTGGTCTGTATCTTGAAGTGGAGATGTTCCATCAGGTCTGTGGGCCTGTCGGTGTAGGTTAGCTTTGTGGGCGATGGCAATGCCTCCACCGGCGCGGTCCTTCCGGGTGATTTTGTATCCTTCGGGGATGGCAATCTTGATATCTGGCCCGAGGTGGCGTTCGTCCAGGTTTCAGTAAGGAAGGCGACGTCGGGGGTGGTGCTGTCGAGGAGGTCCCAGATTTCCATGGTGTGTCTGTGAAGGGAGCGGACGTTGAGGAGAATGCATTGCAGGGTTTGGGGTGGGGTAGAGTTGTTGCTGGAGGGCGTAGGTGGGTCCTGGGTCTCGGCTGTGATACGATTTGAGAGCTAATTGAAAAATGTGATTCTTGATGCCTTTGATGTCAATAAATACCAATAACCTGGTTTAATAAAAAAAAAACTATTACAAAAACTCATATTTTTGGCAAATTAATGAACCGAAAGGCTCATGGATACAAAGTGATTTGCCAAAGCATAGCTGACAAGCTTTCTATATGCTTTTATGTGATATTTCACTGTACTCCTGTGTGTGATGTTTTCATGTGTTGTGTGTACCACTTTTTATATTGCAGCATTTATATAGTGCTTACTGCCCCTATGTGGGGCGCTGCAGCACTTGCCTACATGAGTAGCATGCTACACTGTGTAGGGTGTATGGTGGGAAGGATGTTTTTGTTTTGATCCTATGTGAGAAGTGTTTCCAAGTCGAGTGTGATGACCCCCAAGGTGCTTTTGTTGTGTTATGGGACGAAGCACATAACCGTGTAGTGTATGTTGAAGTGTGATGGAAGCACAGTTTTATGGTTTTCAGTATGCTGGAAGCTTTGAACAGTTCTGGTTCAGTTTATGGTATTTCTTATAATATAGTCTGCTCAGCTAGTTATTGCACCGGGTTGTCCAAACTAAGATTTTGCATATAGTTGTGGTTCCGAGTTGGCATAGTTGGAGGGAGAGAGAAGTGGAGAGATCTGTTGGATGGGGATTTTTATTATCATCCCATATCTGAGTGTCTTTGTGAGATGTAAAGAAGTGGTCAGATTGTATAGATATTTGGAACCTGCAGTGGTGGACTATATTAAAGTCCTCCGAATTGTCCAGCAGTGTTTGACAGATCTCTTCAGTTATTCCATACCTGATCATTTGGCGATTGTTGGGATGGAAAAGTCGTCTATTGTATTAAGCACTTGTAAAGCGCACTGTCGCCCAAAGGGTATCCTGGTGCTGTCGAACATATGCTCAAGTCAGCCATGAATGGATAAGCGGCCATGAGCAGATTGATCGAGGCAGGCTAATTATGGGAAAGTTCATTCCCTGGGAAAGAGCCAAGTTTTGACTCTTTTCCTAAACTGCATCAGATCTTCTGACTGTCTGATATTGGTGGGGAGTTTATTCCAAAGCTTTGCTGCCGCAGTGCTGAAAGCTCTCCCACCTGATGTTATCTTTCTGAATTTAGGCACCTTAACCAAATTGGCCGAAGATGAGCGTAAACTCCGGGTGAGGACATACCATGCAAATTTGTACTGCATGGGTTTAGGTCCAACACCATGCAAAGTTTGGAACACAAGGCACAGGGATTTAAACTTTATCCTTTCTTACACTGGGAGCCAATGTAGCTCTGCCAGCGTTTGCGATGCGGATGAATGTCTTGGTCTTGCTAGAGCCATCTTGGCTGCCATTGTCTGGACCCTCTGCAGTCTCTCCATTAGGTACTTTGGAGACTAGCAGCAGTGCGTTACAGTAGTCTAGTCTACTCAAGATAACGCTTCTAACTACCAGTGCTCTGGCCTGTGAGGGTAGCATCGGTAGGATCTTTCGGAGCACCCTGATAAGAGCAAAACCGCATCCAGCAGTTTTGTTGATCTGGGTTTCTAGGCTCAGTTTATCGTCGAACAGCACTCCTAAATTGCGCACCGTCTCTGAAGATCTTAGAGGAATATCGGTCGGTATAGGCCAGAAATCATTTGGTAGTAGACGAGGAACTTTGCCTGCTGCGCAGCACAGGATCTCTGTCTTGTCTGCATTGAATTGAAGAGAGTTTTCTCTCAGCCAGCCTGAGGCATCCTTCATGCAGGTATGGAAATCTTCCAGTGAGATAAATTGGTCCCCCTCCAATGACACAATAAGCTGCGTGTCATCTGCGTAATTAATAAGGCTAACATTATGAGCTTTAATGTCGGCCAGCAATGGTCTCAAATATACATTAAATAATATTGGGCTAATAGCAGACCCTTGAGGAACACCATATGGGTTGTTAGTGAACTCAGATTGTCTACATGTCTACATGGTAATACATATGTACCCCTGCCCTGAGTGCTCAACTATAATGATGTCTGGATCCTCAATGAAGATTTTTGTCATATGCACACATGGATTATGCACATGCACCATGACATAGGCCTGCCTCACGGATTGCGGTCTTGGGCCGAGAGGAGCGCCCAAAGCGCTACCCTCATAGTGGTAGAAGGCTGCCTTCACCAGAAGTTAAGCAGCACAAGTGCAGTGGTGGCAGCATACCACCATCAGTAGGAGTGAACAGGCCCTTTTTAACCTGTCACTGGAGTGAGGCCTACAGGCTCTCTCACTTTTAAAGTTCTGCTGCTGTGTGCTTAACTCACCCTTGGCCTACATCAAATTGGTGTAAAGTGCTGCATAGTGCAGCAATGGTGTATCTGCGCTGGTTGTATGTGCTGCCTGGGAAGGGTGCAGTATATGGATAGTGCTCTGCTGAGCAGTGCGAGCATGGTATATGTATGTGCTGGATGTACATGTGCCTATGAGTGGTACAGTACCTGAAGGATATAGTGCTGTGCAGTGCATATATGTTAAATGCACATGCTGGATGTATGTGTGCCTATGAGCGGTATAATACATAAAGGATCAGCTGGGCAGTGCTTGACTATTAAATGCAAGTGTTTCATGTACATGTGCATCTGAATGATACTCTACATGGAGGATACAGTACCGTGCAGTGCATGTGTACTGTGTACATGCACTGGGTGTATCTCTGCCTGCGAATGGTGCAATATATGGAGGGCCCTGGGTTCCATTTTGGGAGACCCAGACCTGCATGGTGAAACATGTAGTGGAGGTAGAGAGATTTCCCCAAGAAGATTTGTGTATTTTTGCATTCCTGTAAGCTGGATGGGACATATACCGGGTAGGAGTGGGACAGACCTCTCCTGTACACTTCAAAGGGTGCTCTTTGATTCAGTGAGAGGTCACAAGGAAGGGGCCTGGCCACATCTCAGGAAGGGGATGGGGCTGATGAGAGAATCATAAAGCGTAGGGTTGGGGGCCCTAGGAGAACATATCGCTAGGGCTGACATCCAGGTGTTAACTCGAGTCACTCCCTTGGCATATGTTGTGGGAGTAACAGCTTTGGACACTCTCCAGCTGTGACAGACTGCTTTCCTAGAGGAAGAGGGAGCAGAGGAGTAGACACTTCAAAAAAGCAAAACTCAGCATAAAACTTCAGACTCAAACCCTAAATTGGGTTTGGTGCCTAGAAATGGACTATAAAAAGTGGATGTTGAGACCACAAAAAATGTCATCTGCCAAGCAGCCAGATACTGTGAGAGCTCTGGAAGCCCTGCAAGACTTCTGCTTGTGACCAGGACTGGGGTTCCAAGGCCTGCTAGTCTCCCTGCTGGGTGAGGGGACATTTCCCAGGGAATCCAAGACCACCTGCCCTGGAGCCTCGAGCACTAGTGCCTGCTTGCTTGCCAAGACCAGTGTGCCTTGTGAGGAAGAGGAGAGAGTTGGAGGGAGCAAGGCCCACTGGGGAGCCCTGTCAAATGAACTCCCTGTGCGAGATGTAATGAAATGGCTGCTGAACTGATCGGGTCTTGCCTGTGTGCTGGACAAAGTTGGTGACCCCCATATGCTAGGAGAGGGCTGACTTGAAGTTAGCTGCGTGTCGTTCTACGTCGATCGAGCCAGGTATTACATGGTAGCGCGGCGGCGATCCTGTTTGCTAGTAGGGGCCATTGGTGAAAGACTGCTGTGCAGAAAGTGGCTGTAGCCCTCTTTGGTATCGAAGCGACCACGTATGCCAGGAGAGGCCACCGTAGAGAGTATCACCATGCTGATTGGCCGTGGACTGTCAGTTGGGGTGACCCAGATTGCCAGAGGGGGTCACCGGGAGCACCAAAGACAGTGACTTGTTCTGCCCCACCGGAGAAGTGAGGACGCTGTGGGAGCACCGTCACCCAGGTGAGGGACCCAGGACAGGATCCTCGTAGCCACCTCCCTATTGGGAGCTGAACACACACACGCATGAGGAGATGCAAAAGCCTGCGGTGGCTTCAGGAGCGTGATCACGAGTGACACATTGCACCTGCTAAGTGCGTCTGCCTTACCTGAACTTGGCTGCAGCTGATGTGAGTTCCCTGGGATGGGGAAACCTCAGGAACTCCGAATGCTTCACTCTTGACAGTGCAGGTAAGGCTGGTTTCGGGCCTATCTGCCCCGAGGGAAGTTGCTGCTAGTAGTGCTGGAACACTGTTGACTTTAACTGAAAGTCAAAGTAAACTCTTGAGACCTGGACAGCTAATAGGGAATACCCTAGATGTTACCAATAGTGAATGGGGAATAACCACTATCACTAACGCGAAGAGAGAGTGGGACAGGGAATTGCCAAAGACACACTAGAGCCGCCCAAGGGGAATTGTGTAATCAAGGGGAATTGTGTAATTGTGTGATTTTTTTTTTTTTTTTTTGTGAATGTTGTAATTTTCCTTTGGGGAGGGGCGGGGGGGGGGGGTTAGCAGTACAAATAAAATACTTCTGTTTTTTTTCATAAAAGTGAGTATTGGGCTGGGCCCTGATTTATTTCTGCTACTGCGTGGTTTTTGAGTTGTGAGCCTGTGTTCACTACCCTGTATCCTCCCCTCCCCCCTTCCCCCTCCCTATTCCCCCTCCCCCCCCCCCCCATCCCTGAGGGATACATGGACTGCATACATTGAGAGTTAAGTGCAGAAGGTGTACTTGGCCTTCAGGATCCCTTAGTAAGTTGGGCCCAGACATCAGGAGTAAAAGGCCTCAACCCCCCACGGTTGGGCCCAGTAACCCCTGCCTGTCTTGTGGCTCTCTGAAAGGGGTTCTGACAGTGATGTTTGTTTTTTTGATTGTATAGTGCTGGTGATGGACAACCCTCATGGCAGATGTCTTATGTGAATTTAAGCGTTATAAGTTACAATTTGCTGCTGATCTCTGCATTTTAGGGTCTTAGTTTTATTGTGGGCCATAACTGTTATATATGCAGGTACCTAGCGATAGAATTCCATGACGAACCATAGGTCAGCCCTTCTTGGCTTACCTGCATATCGAAAGCAGTATGCTGGTTGGGTTGTTTCCAGTTTGTGGATTGTAAGCTGAGGATTACACTTGAGAGTGCAGCTGGTTTCTGTGCTCTGTTACCGGCGTATGGGTAATGAAGTTATCTAGGAAATAGCTTTGTTTTCAACTTCCTTTGGAAGTGCATATGCTCCTGGTACTTCTAATGTTGGCTGTTAGTGATTTCCAGAGCTTGGCGGCTTATACTGAGAAAGTAGTGCCTTCCACAGGTTTCATATGGTAAGGTGGTATGAACGAAAGTGGTGCAAGCCTGGAGCGCGGTGAGCTGTTTGGTTAATAAGCTTGTCAGGTGTGCTAATTAATTGAATAAGAGCAGTACTATCGTGAAATCGTTTTTTATCAGCACTGAAAGAAAGATGAAATGCTGCGTTTCACTTTTTTAACATTTGTTTAGAGAAGTTAAATATCCTGCAAATTAAGTCTGCACTGTGAATTACAGTCAATCAATCAATCATGTCACTTATAAAGCGCACTACATACCCGCGAGGGTCTCAAGGCGCTGGGGGAAGAGGGGGGTGGTGCTGCTACTGATCGAAGAGCCAGGTCTTGAGGAGTCTTCTGAAGGCCAGTAGGTCTTGGGTCTGTCGGAGGTTGGTGGGGAGGGTGTTCCAGGTCTTGACGGCGAGGTGGGAGAAGGATCTGCCGCCGGCGGTCGTTTTCCGGATGCGGGGGACTGTGGCGAGGGCGAGGCTGGTCGAGCGGAGCTGGCGGGTGGGGGTGTAGAAGCTGAGTCGTCTGTTGAGGTAGGCTGGTCCGGAGTTGTGGAGTGCTTTGTGTGCGTGGGTGAGGAGCTTGAAGGTTATCCTCTTGTTGACAGGGAGCCAGTGCAGGTCTCTCAGGTGGGGTGTGATGTGGCTGCGTCGGGGGATGTCGAGGATAAGACGTGCAGAGGCGTTCTGGATGCGTTGCAGCCGTCTCAGGAGCTTAGCCGTCGTTCCTGCGTAGAGGGCGTTTCCGTAGTCCAGCCTGCTGGTGACGAGGGCCTGGGTGACTGTTTTTCTTGTTTCGGTGGGGATCCACTTGAAGATCCTGCGGAGCATTCGGAGGATGTTGAAGCAGGATGAGGAAACGGCGTTGACCTGCTTAGTCATGGAGAGGGTGGGGTCGAGGATGACCCCTAGGTTGCGTACGTGGTCGGTGGGTGGCGGGGCTGTTCCCAGTGATGTTGGCCACCAGGAGTCGTCCCAGGCTGAAGGGTTGGAACCAAGGATGAGGACCTCCGTCTTGTCCGAGTTCAGCTTCAGGCGGCTGGTCCTCATCCATTCGGCGACGGCCTTCATTCCTTCGTGGAGGTGGGCTTTGGCGGTGTGAGGGTCTTTGGTGAGGGAGAGGATCAGCTGGGTGTCGTCGGCGTAGGAGATGATGTTGAGGTTGTGCTGTCGGGCGACGTGGGCGAGGGGTGCCATGTAGATGTTGAACAGCGTTGGGCTGAGGGAGGAGCCTTGGGGTACGCTGCAGATGATCTTGGTGGCCTTGGATCGGAAGGGGCGAGGCGGACGCTTTGTGTTCTGCCGGAAAGGAAGGATGTGGTCCAGTCCAGGGCCTTCTCTTGGATCCCGGCGTCGTGAAGGCGTGTTCGTAGTGTGTGGTGGCAGACCGTGTCGAAGGCGGCTGATAGGTCCAGGAGGATGAGGGCTGCTGTTTCTCCGTTGTCTAGCAGGGCATATTTGTGTGAACATTACAGATAGCACCATAGTCATATACAGCATAGAGTTACTGAATGTACTCTTGTGGCTCCATAGTATGGAAGTAGCGTAAGCCTTAGAGGCAAATGTGATTGTGCATGTTAAAATTATATGGTGCATTGTTTTCAAATAACTACATTTTGGGGTGCAAGTAGTAGTCCTACTTTTTTGTGTGTTCTTCTTATGTTGAAGGGTGAAAAATGAGTTTCTAGCCAAAGCATACCCTGATACATTTTTGCCACATATATGAATGAGATGGAAATCTCGACTTGCTCCATGTCAAAGTGTCCAGTACACCCAGTCCTAGTTTGACTTGCATTCATGTTAATTTTAGAAAGGTTAAGCTGCGGGTATTATCAATTAAAAAAAACAAAAAAACCGAATATTTCAGTGCGTCATTTACGTGTGAGTCAGTTGTATACTTCGCATTTCTGGAAAGCAAAGCTGTCGGTTTCGTCCATTATAATTGCACATTCAAAGTGTCAATCTGGGTACATTATTCCTTATTGATTCACTAATAAAGTACCTTTTCAAATAAACCATTCCTTATGATTTAAATGTTCGGGTTAATGCTTTTCTTCATTTATGCCAAATTGTTTCAATATTTAAAATAAAAAATACTGCAAAGTGTAGTGGGAAAGAAACATTCTCCTAATCCTCATCAAGGGCTTAAAAAACATGAGGTACACGGTTTGTGAACATTTTCTTTGTAGTAGTTTCACTTTCAGGCCACATTTTTAACGTTGTTGCATAAGCATTAGAAAACTGTACAAAACATTTGCCAGCAGTAAGTTATTATTTCCAACCCATCCGAATAGTGGGTTTTGAGATGATTATTATCTGTAGCTTGCTTTTCAAGGCTTTTCTTTAGATATCAGCTGATTTGTGAGATGCTGAAGGTTTTAGAGTACTTGAAAAAGAAAAGTGGAACACGAGGCCAGAACAGGCAGCTAAGGAAAATATATACTGCTGTAGTGAGTGTCTTTATACCCATGAACCGATTGGCAGTAGACCTGTTGCTTTGAAGGAGCTAAAAGTTCAGAAGATGTAGCCAGTGCACAGAGTAGTGTGCAGAAAGGGAGAGACCACTGGAAGTAACATTCCAAGCACCAGATAGTTGGTTATCATTGAGTAGCCCATGTATGTAGTTCATATGGTAAATTGAGTAGCTAATGGCTACAGGCCCCAAATCTCAGATTATTTTACTCCAATCTTAACCTGGGGTAAAGTTGGAAAATGGAAAGGGGTTGGACAGTAATAGCAATAAGGTTGTATGTTGGTTGGATCAAACCTAAGAGCTGTGCAAAATCGCCTTGCAACCCACAGCAGCCCTCCTTCCATATCTCTGAAGTAGCCTATACTCTCCTTAGAGGGGCCTTGGGTTTGTCATCACTGATCCTACTGCCCTCCTCTATAAAATGCCTTCAGGCAGATAAAAGTCTGGTCTCTTGGAGACTTGGTGGTTTACCTCAATTCTCAGGTCTGTGGTTCCAGTGCTTCGTCACTGGACCAAGTGTTGGTGGAGGCTATAGGGCTCGACACCCTGTAAGATGTTACCATTAGTACTCATTTTACCAGAAATGGCAGTGATCAGGTTCAAAATTAAAAGGCATCATGAGTAGGCAAGAAGATGGTAGCCCTGATGGTCCACAATAATGCTTTCAAATCAGAGAAGTCTATGTGAATTGCGCGAAAGATGGTCAACTTTAATGAGATTATAATCCACTCAATGGAGGTAGGAGAGAACACAGTACTGAGATTGAGTATTCTCAAGAGACCGGAAGAATGATAGACGTTGGAGTTAGGTAGATGGAGAGAAGTATAAAGCTGCATGCTGCATTTCTTTGCATGTGTCCTAGAGATGAGTGAGCAAAGAATACAGTCCCTTTAAATGTATATCTTTTGGCAACAGAAGCCTAGAGGTCGAGTCAAGTCTCTTATAAAGTATCTTTGCCACATTTGCTACATTAGAGGACAATTAAACTAGGTATTTGACATTGCAAGATGCCTACGGGCAATAAATATTCACAGCAGAAAGTAAAAACAATAAAGGTTTAATCTCATTACGAAACCATTACAACAGTATAACTGAATACAACAATAGCAGACCCTTCACCTTTCAGATGAAATGCATAAATTAATTTCAAACACAAAGAATAGCTATCTTTGCATTAAACATACAGAGGATAGTTTTTAATGCTAAGATGAGCAACATAGAGAAAACTACCAATTGCAGAAAGAGATTTGTGTTACAAGAATCACTGGAGAGGGGAAAAAACCTTAGTAACAGCCACTCGTTTGTGCGCATTCTTAACCTGTTAATGATATGGCTCCTTGGTCCCACGTCTTTCTTAGGTGTGTCAGTCTCTTGTACGTTCTGCTATTGTTCCAGTGAAACACCTTTACCCATCAACTGTCTGGAGCTCTTCGAGGGTTTCTTCGCAGTTCGCTGTTGGACCAAGGACAACATTCGATTTTGCGTCCTTCTCAAAATGGGCAACGTTTCTGCGGTGTGTTACATCAGTCACGTGGGAGGGATCCGGTCGAAAACACTGTCGGATCTACCGAATGATTTTTGGCAATGCTGCCTGGACCATCATGTATCGGTCACAACTGAGTATCTTCCCGGCCAGTCGAACCAAGTGGCAGATTGGCACTCTCGCCATTGCCACAACTCCAGTCTTTGGTAACTGGATCCGGATGTCTGCTCTGATGACTTCGGACAGGTGGGGGAAGTTTTCGATGGATCTTTCCTCCTCTCGCTTGGACCATCAGCTTCCCAGATTATTCAGTAGGAGGCCGGACCCCCTTGCGGTGGCAATGGATGCAATCCTCCGAGATTGCAAGCAGGAGAAAGGGTATGATTTTCTCCTGTTCTCTATGATAACAAGGATGGCAGTCCAAGTTCGCAGGCAGTTACCGGAGGTGGTGTTGTTGACACCCTGTTGGAGGTCGCAAGTTTGGTTCCCAGTTCTGATGGAACTTTCTTGGGATTCTCCAATCCTACTCCACCTCTTTCAGAATCTCCTCCTCGATCTGAACCTTCTGTCACTCCTCCTGGTGATGGACGGCTCTCACCGCCTCATGGTGTGGTGGATTACAGGTATAGATGGAAAATTTCGGGACTTTCGAGACAGGCTGAAGTCCTCTTGTCTAAGGCCTGGGCAGACAGCACAGTCAAGCGATATAGATCGGCCTGGACGCAATGGATGGGTTGGTGTATACAACGAGGCCTGGATCCCATGGATGCAGATATAGTGTAAATACTTAATTCTTTTTCGGAGCTCTCCTTTGAGGGCTTAGCATACTGGATTATTAATACTTTTCGCTCTGCCATATCAGTGGGTCATTTGCCTATAAATGGATCCCCTGTTGGGGAACATCTTTTTGTACGAAAGTTGTTGCAGGGCATTCACCTTTCTTTGTCGGCTGAGCCACAGTACTTTTCTCTTTGGGACGTCAACCAAGTTCTTAACCCTTTTTTTTGGCAACCCAATCGTTTATTGTCCTGTAAGGAACTTTTTGCCAAATTAGCCATGTTACTGTGCCTGGTGTCATGTTGTAGGGTCTCAGACGTTAGAGCCCACATGGGGTCTCCTTTACAGTTAGCAGAAGGATCAAATCTCATACGAGAATGATCTCTTATCCTACCTTTGTGGATTCTCCCAAATTATGTGTTGTCAGATGCTTGAAAGCATTTGAAGAAATGATGGCGGAATTCCGTCCGCCAGGTGAGCGACAACTCTTGATTTCCCTGTGAAAACCGGATAAAGCGGTCTCTTCCCCCACGATTGCCCGATGGGGTCGTTGGGTCATCAGTGAGGCTGGAATCAATGTAGGGATGTTTACGGCACATTTCGTTAGAGGAGCGATGGCATCTAAAGCTTTTTAGCTTGGTGCCCGCTTGGAAGATAACATGAACGCGGAGGATTGGTCCTCTGATAACACTTTCAAGAAATTCTACTTCAAGTCAGTGATGGATATAGCTCAATTTGTGGTTGATGAGCTTAGAACTAGCATAATCCTTGCCTCTGGTCCTGACATAGAATGAAAAATTACCTAGCTATGGTAACAGAAAGTTTCAATTCAATTAAGGACTTGGAGGTGAGGATTATCCAACCCGGCAAGTAATTAATCGGATGCTTTTCCCTCCCCGTATTCGGTAAGGAATAAGTTATTCTGAATTATGTTTTGATGAATTTGATTCTTAATTGAACCTTGCTTGCATTGATTGTGTTGTACAACTTGTTTCTTATATGGAAAATTGTTTTTTTCTAAGGATGCAGTTATGAGAGTTTTTCCTTTCTTGGTTTTATATTAGAACTTGATGGCTCTAAGCAGGACTCACAAGCAAATGAGGACTGCGTGATTAATGCGAAAAAAAGAGCCAGCATGGACAGTGACAGTGGACTACATTATGACTACATTTACTTGATTAGTTGCTGTTATATGCTGTAACCTCCTATGGACTTTTGGGAATGTTAGTTTTTTTTTAATAATAAGCTGTTGTAAATATGGCTGCTGTGAATCTTTATTATCAGCCAAGTAAAGATTTTAAAGCATAATCCTCACCTCCGAGTCTTTTATAGAATTGAAACTTTCCGTTACAATAGCTACGAAAAGTTTCATTCTACACTAAGCAATTAAAAGATTGTCTTTAGGTTTCCTTCTTAGGGCCTCATGGAGCCGCCTATTTGTAGACCTGCACGTCTTATCAAACCATGCATTACAGTCCTGATTCGTTGTTTTGATGGGTCTCATAAGGAGTTTCTTAACTGCCCTTCCCAGCCTACTAAAAAAGGCCATAGCTTCCGCTGAAGTATTATCTAGGGATAGACTACTAAACACAAGTGCAAAATTGTCCCTAGTTACCTTCTAGAGCAATTGGTCTATATCTTCACCCTTCAACGCTAACCGTCTACCATTGTCTTTAGTTTTCATCTTTACCCTGCCTTCATTTCTAGCTAAAAATTGACCTTTAGGAGTAGTCAAGATTACAGTCACAGGGTTATGATTACTATAGATGTTAGGAATGACAGACAATGTTGAAATACAGTAGTTAAGTGACCTGAAGATAAAAGCATGATAATTGAACCTCCTCCATGACCCACAAACGTGGGGAGCGGTGGAGTTCCAGAAGCATTGATTTCAGAGATGTTGCATAAGTCCTACTGTACTAGATAGTGAAATAATGAATTGCCTCTGGAGTTCATTGAGGATACAGACATTTACAGCTGGGCAGGTAAAAGGATTATCGTAAAGACACAGAAGTCCATTGCCCAACTTGGTGTTGAAATCTTTTTCTTAAATCCGTCCCTAAGTTAGGTAAATTCTCAATAAAAGAAAATAAAGCACACATTTTCAGATTATCAATGCCAGAGAAATCCTTATTATAAAAGTTAATTAGAACCACATCAAATTTATGTGGACACTTTAGCAAGAGTGCTGCATAAATGAGCTATTGACCGGCAATTTAGTTTTTAGACAGGGTAGAGTAGTTCTAAACCAGCACGCCAGTCCTGCTTTAGCTGTACCAGAAGGGGACGGTATAGTGCCTCGTGTGAAAAGCACTTAACTATCATTAAATACGTCCTCAATAATACATTGCTTGTAGCAAGATAATATCAAATTTGCTAATAAACTCTAGCCAGTTTTCATCCTTAAGTTTTGATGAAAGCCCTGCTGTGTTCCAACAATACCAGCAATTTTTATGCTAGCAGAATTACTTTCTTCCAGTCCCCCACATAGATGACATTGGTTTAATAGGATGGATATTCAGATTCTCAGTGAGCTCTGTGTGTCAGTCAATGGCATGCAGAACAGCTAACACATCCATAATCCTATTACCTTCCATATTTAAGGTTGTAACTTCTGCAGTAGTAGGTGATTGGGCATTAGTGGGCTTAGAAACCCGGCTGGGTGGACATACAGTTGCCCTCAAATGGCTATAGAAAAAACCTAGTGATCTGGCTTGAAGCACGGCTATAAAGAAAGAAAAGTGCAGTTTGGAGAGTGTAACATTTTGCTGAAAGGTTTATACATTTACAATTTTTATTTTCACTCAATGGGGAGGATTCATTGGTAGAGGCTTGCATTAAGGATGGGCCTGCAAGGGTGAGCTTGTTAGTTGTGCTGATTGAACTGTCATTGGGATAGTTTTTTCTTCTTCTACTGCCAGTGAAAGAAAGATGAAATGCTAGAATTACCTTTGTTTGTTTTGGTTAGCTAAATATCCTGCAAATGAATTCAGCACTGTGGCATAATGCACAATTGGACCTTTTTTCTGTGAAATATGAGCTTTAACAATACTGGAAAACTGTGGTGGTATTATTGGTGGTGGTATTATTGGTGGTGGTATTATTGGTGGTGGTATTATTGGTGGTGGTATTATTGGTGGTGGTATTATTGGTGGTGGTATTATTAGTGGTGGTATTATTGGTGGTATTATTGGTGGTGGAGATATTGGTGGAGATGGGATTGGTGGTGATGGGATTGGTGGTGATGGGATTGGTGGTGATGGGATTGGTGGTGATGGGATTGGTGGTGATGGGATTGGTGGTGATGGGATTGGTGGTGGTGGGGGTGGTTTGTGGTGGTGGTGGTGGGGGTGGTGGGGGTGGTTTGTGGGTGGTGGGGGTGGTTTGTAGGTGGTGTGGGTGGTGGTGGTTTGTGGGTGGTGGTGGTTTGTGGGTGGTGGTGGTTTGTGGGTGGTTTGTGGGTGGTGGTGGTGGTGGTGTTATGTGAGTGGGTGTGTCAGATTCTGTGGATGATGTCATTGACCATGTTATGAGTGATGTAATATGTGAGGTCATAATCGGTGCATTGCGGGGGCGCTAGTTATAGCTCGCTCAGCTAACTATAACTGCTGAACTTCACTGGTTTCGTATGAATGAAGGGTCAGCCGAACTATAACATTCCTGTAACCTTTGGTTTTTTCAGTGAATTTCTATGGTTTTTTAACTAGTAGCCATGTTTGCAGAGTGGTGGAGAAAGGGGGAAGGGCCTCCGACCAGCTTTCAGGAATTCTGCTGTGTAGGACTTTCAGGCGGTACCAGGAGGGCTTCTTGGCCCCCAAGGCCTCTCTGGAGTAAAGTGGACTTCCTCCTCCAACCAGTAGTGTGCCAGGAGCCGTGTTTGCAGAGTGGTGGAGAAAGGGGGCGTGGCCTCTGAAGACCTCTTAGGAATCCGCAGTGTGGGACTTACTGGAGGTAACAGGAGGGTTAGTTAGACCCCAAGGATATCCTTGGGGGCCAACTCCTCCTCCTGTTACCTCCAGTAAGTCCCACACAGCAGGATTGCAAAGACCTGGTTGGAAGCCACACCCCCTTTTCCCACCACTCTACAAACGCGCCTCCTGGCACACTGCTAGTAGGGGGACCCGGTGAGTTACCTGCTTTTTTTCCCATTTTTTTTTTTTTGTTTTTGTAGGAAGGAAGGCCTCAAGGCCCTTGTTACCTTGACCGTTTTGGGTCCTGGGGACCCTATAACCCGGGACCTGCCCCTTTAAAAAATAAATAAAATTATTATAAAAAGGGAGGGGGGATTCGCGGCCCCCCTCCCAGGCCGATTGTGGCCCCGGGGACCCCAGGGCCAGGCCTTAATTTTATTTTTAATCGGAAGGGGGTTTGCGTGGCCACCCTTCCCTGGGCCATTTACGGCCCCGTGGGCCCCATCCCCCGGAGCCTGCCCCCCTTTTATTTTTTTTCCCCCCCAAAAAAGTGAGGGGGCCGCGCGGCCCCCCTCTCCAGGCCGATTTCGGCCCCAGGGAGCCCATTCCCTGGGGCCAGGCCTTGATATATATTTTTTTAATAGGGAGGGGGGCCCTGTGTAGCCCTCCTCCCGAAGCCAACTTCGGCCCTGGGGACCCCATCCCCGGGGCCAGGCAACTTTATTTGGGACTGCGGGGGAGCCTCATGGCCCCTGCAGTCCCTGCCGGCTCACCCACCGCCTGCGGGAGCCGGCATTGCTCTGCGTTAGCAGCTCCGTGGATAGCAAAGTGTCTGTTTCCCTGCTCCCTTCACAGAGAGCAGGGAAACCAACTCGCCTCTGCTTTCAGCAACTGAGAGCATTCTTGCTTGCTTAAAGCAGAACTGGTTTGCTATGGCATGGCAGGAGCGGTGCTTCCGTCAAGCCATAACAAACTGCAATGTCCCGGGGGTGGGTACCCCGGGACATTGTTGGAGCCGGCCTGGGAGGGTGGAGGACCCAAAGGCCATCAAGGGCTCCATCAGGGGAACCGCGCGCCCCCCTCCTTTGTAAAGTAAGCCCCGGGGAGGTGGCGGTCCCCGGGGCAGCGGGGGAGCCGCGAGGCTCCCTCGAATATATTGTTACTGCCCCAGGGAGGTGGCGGTCTCTGGGGCTTTGATAAGCCCTAGGAGGTGGGCCCAGTGTGCCCCTCCTATATTTATTATATGCCCCCGAGACCTGGCCCACCCGGGGGTTATTTAAAAGCAAGCGAGATTTCGCAGCAAATTAAAAAAAAAAGTGCTTTATGCTGTGGCGGGGTGCCAGGGGGACCCCAAGACCATGACTTGGGGGTTAGGATATTCCTACCCTGCCACCTTTTCTTTATTTTCACTTTTTTTTGGGAGTCCCAAGATGGCTGCCAACACTTCCTGGTTGAAGTGTTAGCAGCCAATCCGAGCGGTACATTTACCTGCACGAGCACATCTTTTTTTGCGAAGGCTTCGCCACCAAAGCGATATCTATCTTTATCTTCTTAACTTTCTCAACAACTACTGAATGGATTTACACCAAATAACAAAAAGCACAATCTGTGTAATAACATCTACCTTTCTGCCGAATTTGGTTTAATTCCGTCCAGCAGTTCGGGCTGTAGGTTCGACAACGTGTTCCTATGGGAATTAACATTACAAACGCACCCTTATTTTGCGCCCCTATTTCTCGGTCCTCGCTGCATGGATCACCCCCAAACTTTCCATGACAAACAGAATCTACTTGACACTTTTTTGGGAAAATTTCATGAAGATTGGTCAAATGACGCCAAAGTTATAGACCAGTCATAAATTCTTTTACTATGGAAACTAGGTCCTAACTATAACTACCTACTGGCGACTGCCATTCTATATATATTGTAATATGTGAGGGAATTATCAGTGCATGGCGAGAGTTTCAGTTACTTTAGGGCAGGCCCTGCACAGAATGGGGGTTGGCCGCAGGGCCTGCAGCCAGGCCCTGTGGCTAACACCCCGCAGGCAGCCAACCCCACGCCATATACAGCTTTGGCTGTGTGCAGCACGAGGTTAGCCACGGGCCATGTGGCCAACCCCCTGCTGCGCAGCGGGGTTGGGCAGAGGGACTGGTGCCCACCTCCCTCCACCCCCTGGGCGAGCATGGCTTGAATACAAGGGATATCATTTTAAGTATGGCAGAGCCACTGACTGTCAACAGGCCACAAAAACAAAATATAAAAAGTGGGCCTATTGTCTTTATGAAGGGGTCACCATATCAACATACACAAAGCACACTTGTTTTCTTTGTCAAATCACCATTTAATTCACTCACACATTGCAATGTTTAATAAAAGTGATTGTCTTAAAAAATGTTTAATAAAGTTTTATTGAAAAAAATGTTCAACCTGTCTTAGGGAGTGATTGACTTTGGTTTTGGGAGCAGGGCTGCCATCCCGCCGCCCCTCTCCCACACCGTCAAGGCTCACTGCCGGCCGCCCGCCAGATTACGAGTTTTCTTGTTGTCTGTCGAGTGGTACTTTGGCGGTGTCTTTGAAAAAGGCACGCAATGGGAACGCAAAGCAAGTTCCTGCACGGCGTGGACTGTTAAGTCCATGCCGTGCAGGAACTGAGCATGCATACAGACAGGGGATCCCACCATGTGCCCCCTGCATGCATCCCCATGACCTGAGGCACCAGGGGGCCCTATAAAGGCCCCCTTAGTTCCCTCACCGCTGTCCTTTTCATGGCGGGCTTACCGCCATGAAAAGGCTGACGGTGAGGAAACTTGTAATATGCTTGGCGGTGCCGCAACAGCACTGCCACAATATTATTGGCGCTGCAACAGCGCCAGGGAGTTGCAGTGGGCCTGTGGCGGTCTGACCGCCAAACTCTTAATGGGGCGATCGGACCGCGGGCTTGGCAGTAGCCGCCGTGCCACTCCTGGTTTGGCAGTCCTTTGGACAGCCAAACTTGTAATCACCCCCTTAGTGAGTAGCTGCCGTGACACTCCTGGTTTGGCAGTCCTTTGGACAGCCAAACCTGTAATCACCCCCTTAGTCTTTAACAGTTTTCAGACTACAAAATGCAGACATAGAACAAACCACAAGAGGGCTCTGCACTTCAGCTGAAGAGCATAGAGCTCCAGCTAGGAGTGCTTTAAAAAATATGGTAATCTCTCCTGGGGTCAAGGATTTAATGACCCAGGAGACTTATTTTTATTATTTTATAACCCTGCTGAGAGGCTGCTACACTTCCTGCAGGCCCCCACATCATAAAAAAAAGTTTGGCAGTACCCCTCCCTCTTCTAGGAGTGCCACCAAGCTCCAAAAAACATAAACAAAAAGCACTTGCAGGGCATTATGGGGCAGTCCTTAGCAGAGCAGTGAATAATAAATAAGCGGCTCATGCCGCTTATTTATTATTCAATTATTTTTATTATGTATTTTAGGTGCACAGTACCCTCCCAGGGTACCTGCACCTTTTTTGGGGAGGGGGCTGTGGGGGGAGCCTCAGGGTCCACATGGCCTCGGTCGGCTCCCCAGAAACCTCTGTGGCGGGAGCTGGCCACTTTATTTTTTGGCGGTACCCCTACGCACCCCTCCTCCCCTTTTCAAAATTATCGGCCCCAGGGAATGGGGAGCCTGGGGCGTCTCGGGTAGGGGGAGCTGTGCACCCCTCCCCTTTTTGAAATTACCAGCCTCGGGGAATGCGGTCCTTGGTGCCTATTCAAGGCTCAGGGTGTGGGCCGCATGCCCCCCTCCCCTTATTTATTAATATGCACCACCCCTTGGTTTTTTGTAGCTTGAGAAGCCACATTTCTTTAAAAAAATATTTTTCATTTTACCTCAGATTTGTATATCCCCTGTGAATCTGCTGTAAAATGTTTTTGGTCCTGGAGTTCTCTCTGGAATCTCTCCCCCACCCCCCCCGTCCCTCCACCAGCCCTTGGGGAGCAGAGTAGGACTACCCAGACCTCTTATATGTTTTTAAACTTTTTTAGACAACAAAGGACTGAGTCCTGAGTTGGCTGCCACCACATCATTTGTTGATGTGGTGGCAGCCAATCTGATCTCGTCTTGTGATCTGCCGGCCCTGTGGATCCACTGTGGCCCGAAATATCTGTACATTTTGAGGCTTAATTTCTCAGTAACTACTATACAAATTTACACCAAATCACAAAAGCACACTTTCTGGACCAGGATCTAGTTTTCTGCCAAATTTGGTTTAAATCCGTTCAGCCGTTTGGGCTATACCTGTCTAAATTTCCTGTGGAAAACAGAATGGGGAAAATGCGTTTTGGGACCTTCCTTTTTCTTCGCCCCCCTGTGACTGATCACACCGAAACTTTCCAGGGAGGCGCTGAGGTGGATGAGACATTTTTGGGAAGTTTTGTGAAGATTTGTCAAATGGCGCCAAAGCTATAAGTAAACCAAAAAATGCTTTTCCCTATGGAAACGTGGTCCTAACTATAACTACACACATATATACACACCGACCTCTTTGAAGTAAAAGAGGCTTTGGAGAGAGTGAGTGAATTAATTTTAATGTTGCTCTGCGCAAAGAAAACAAAATAACAAATGCATTTTTACTTGCTCCGGTCTTGGTCACGGTTATTCAAAGTCAGTTGTCTTTGTTCTTTAGTATATTTAGAACCATCATGTCATATCCTTATGCACAAAGTCTTTCTGGCAACTGTAGTCCTCTTTTTATTATTTCAGTTTTCTACTGTTCTTCATGAAGTGTGTCCAGTGTTTAAAATTGTATACATTCATGCAGTAGTCCATATTCACATTTGTCGAATTGATAATTGTCCACTATAATCTAAATCAAACATGACGAGAAAATATTTTTGCATTTCATTTTTAAATATGATTTCAGGTAGGCATTGGTTCATGGCAGTCCTTTTCTCTTTCATCCCAATGCTATAACTTTTTATTTGTTTAATAGTCACATAATACGATTATAAACAAATGAGAGAGCTATGATGGTATTTGTCTGCACATAATTAAATCCCTCTGGTAGGTGAGTCTTTCTTTTATTGCTCTGTTTATTTACGTTTATGGATTTTCTACATAATCCTCTACAGTTTGGCTAACGGTTAGTTTATGAATCTGATTATCCTTGGTCACAAAATAATTCTACTCTTTGATAGGTTAATGTATCATCAATATAATTTCATACACCTAATCACTGTTTTCTGTTGATTAATAAAATCAGAGTGGTTGCAACGGTTCAAACCAATTCATGTTATTTTAATTTGTATCTCTCTGATCTCATTACGCATAATACTTTTGTTTTCAATCTTCCGTATTTTATCAATATTAAAGTAGCTGCACAAAGAGCTCTTCATTCTGATTTTAATCATTTAGAGTACATTGTTCCAATATATAAGATGTACCATGTTACCAGTTTTCCCAAAACTGTTCCTATATTTCCTCTATTATTTTCTCTACTGTTTCAATTCCACGGAATTGTTTTTGCAACCTATCACATTCATGTTTTTCCTTAAAATGACCCGCTACCGGTTGGCTCCCTGGAATCCTCCTGCATCGTGGGCCCTGCTTGCCGTGGGATCTGCTGGGGCTGTGGCCTTCCACGGGGAGATACCATCGGTGCCTTTGGGTGGCCTGTTGGGAGCGGGGCTTCCCCCCCCCCGCCATCCCCTAGGCTTGAGCGACGTCACTGGAGGTGTAGAACCTAAGGAGGCCACGCGGTGAGGTCGGCTCGATTCCTGCCTGCCCCTGTTGGACTTGGGGCCTGTGCTGCTACTGCGGGGCCCCGCCGGCGGTCGGTGGGAGGCCTACGACGAGCTCCTGTGCCTTGGAGTGGAGGTGGGGAGTGGGGGTGCCGAGGCATCGGGGTTTGGGTGGAGGATTCGGCCGTCGGTCGGGCGGCTGGCGGGTGCGCGGGGGCCCTGGTCGGCGCTTCCTCCTTCCGTCCGCCCCGTCTCCTTCCCCTCTCCCCCACTCCTGGCGCACCTCCTGTGACTAGCGGTAGAGGCGGATTGACCTGACTGGACCTCTCCTTCCTGGGCCCGGCGCCGCCCACTACTGTGCTCCCGTGGTCGCCTGTCACAGCAGTCCCAGAGCTGTCACCATCCCTGCGGACGCTGGGTGGGGTCCGGAGTGGGAGCCGGCCGGGGGGTCATTGAGAGCCCGGTCATCCCTGGGGGCAGAACATGGGCAGAACGGACAGATCTGCGAAGGTCCCCGCCACCCATACCAAAATGGACCGCTTCACTACCCCAGAGGGGGGGGCTACTGGGGGAGTGGCTGGGCAGGATGCTCCTCCGTCCGCCGAGCTGGCCACCATCCTCCAGGCCATCCACACATCCCAGACCTCGGTGGAGGGCAAAATCGCCAAAGTAAGAGTAGATATATGACTCATCAGGCAGGACCTTCGCAACGCAAATGCCCGGATTAAAGAGACTGAGTCCAGGATCTCCTCGGTGGAAGATGACGTGCAGCAACTTAAGGGGCAGGTGGCCCATCTTCAGTCCCATACTCAGGAGTTGCACCACCGGGCGGAGGACGCGGAAAACGGGTCTAGACGCAACAACCTCCGCCTGGTGGGCTTTCCGGAAGGAACGGAGCAGGGTCGTACAGCGGACTTTCTGGAGAGGTGGCTGAGATCGTGGGTCCCCGAGGGAGCCTTGTCCCCGTGGTTTGCGATTGAGCGGGCTCATCGGTCTCTGGCCCCCAGGCCAATGCCTGGAGCTCCATCCCGCCCGATTATAATGCGGGTCCTTAACTTCAAAGACAGACACCATCCTATCTGATGCCCGCAAGCAACAACCGCTCCTCCATGAAAACTGCGCCATTATGATCTTTCCAGATTATACCCGTGAAGTCCAGAGCCAGCGGCGCTCCTTTGGAGAGGTCAAGCAAAAGTTGAGGGCACTTAATATTCAGTATCGGCTCCTCTTCCCGGCTCGCTTGAGGGTGGTATTTGAGAACAAGACAATGTTCTTCGACAGCCCGACGGAGGCTTGGACCTGGGCGACAGAGGAACGCCCTCTGCGGGCTGAGGGTTGTGCCATGGGCGGGGGGGATGTGGGGGCGGGCCAGGCCGCTCCGCAGCCTCCTCGTAACCGCTCCCGCAGGCGCCGTGACCGGAGGCGAGCCTGCTCGGACTCCCCGCCGGGTCACACACAGCGGCCAACCCAGGTTGAGGAGGGAGCGTCGAGTGGGAGGCGCTCAGGTTCATCCGGCCGATTGGACGACAGAGGCGACGTGTCCCGGCCCTCCGTGATTGACCTTCCAGACACAGACCTTTCCTGTAGCCCGATGCTGTTGAGGAACCCAGCTTGAACCGGTCTCTGCCCGCCGGGCCTTGCTCCGCGGCCGGAGGCGACGCACTGTCCTTGATCTGTTCCTAACTTCCCGATGGTCATTGTCAATAAGCATCCGCTCATGAGGAGGGGTCCTCCACGCTTCCCCATTCCCAGGCGTTTTAGTTTGGTTGTTCGCCCTGAGTACTGGGTGTTGTTTACTGGGGGGTCGACAGATGCTTCTGTTCCTGAAGTGTAGGGTGGGGGGTGGGGGTGAGGGGAGGGTTTGGGAGAGTTTTTCCCGATATGTTGTTCTGCTTTTGTTAGTTTTTGTTTCAGCTATCACGGAATGACGCAAAGTACCGGTGGGAGGGACGGGTGTCCCCCCGCAGTAAGCGATCACACACACCGCCATAGGCCCCCAAGCGCGCCTGTACACCCAAAGCCGCGCGCTCCCCCTAGACCAAGAACCGCCTATCATGACAGATAACACTTCCCCAATGGCGTCTCTCCACGTGTTGTCGTGGAATGTCAATGGCCTGTTGGATCGGCATAAACGTACAGCGGTTTTAAGGTACGCGCAGCGTCTCCACATAGACATCCTCATGCTTCAAGAAACGCACCTCTTGGGTAACTGCTGCCCCTTCTTGGCTCGTTATGGCTATGATAGGGTATGGCACTCCGGCTTTTCCAGGGGCTCGCGAGGGGTTGCAATACTTCTAAGGCGCACACTGCCCTTTGTCCTCACCCAAGCGATACATGACCCTCAAGGCTCATCCGTGACAATTTGTGGGTCGCTGGCTGGTACACCCCTTACACTCATGTCGATATATGCCCCTCCCTCTAGGCTTGCGCCTACACTCGCACACACTGCTGCCCAGCTACATAGCGTGCCAGGAGGTAACATGGTCATTGCGGGAGATTTTAACGCAGTTTTATCCCCGGCCCTTGACACATCGGGACCTCCATCTGCCGCTCGGGCGGCGAGTGCGAAACAATTGAGAAACTGGTCCGAGTCCCTGGGGCTTTGCGATGCATGGCGCACATGGCACCCACGCAGCACCCAATTTACACATACCTCTGCGGCTCACCATACCCAAGCGCGCATAGATGCGATCTTTGTCCCCGCGCCCGACTGTTCACTGATTGTTGACGTTCGTATTCTCCCCAGAGGCATTTCTGACCACTCCCCGATATTCATTAGCTCAGGGGCCCCCCCTCCCACGGCCCGCCAAACATGGAGGATGAATGCCTGGTTTCTCCAGGATAAAGGTTTCCGGAAAGAGGTAGGGAAAGAGCTCGTACGATACTTTGCTACCAATGAGGGAACAGTAGCCTCTCCGGGTACCCTTTGGGAGGCTGGGAAGGCGACCATACGAGGTTTCGCAAAGCGACAGCTCAAGAGCCAGAGACCATCGCAGCTGCAGGAGATCTCTTCCAAGGAAGCGCAGGCACTTCACTTGGAACAGCTACTATCCACATCAGACGATGCCGCTCAAACCCGACAACTGGCCCTCATCCGGGATGACATTAAACAATTATCCCTGGATGCGGCTAAGCTCCTCTGGAGGTCTTCGGTAGCTAGAGTTTACGGCTGGGGGGACAAGAACGGTACGATCTTACACAGGTTGGCTACATACCCCAGGGCGAATCGTATCATCCCAGAGGTGGTGGACGCAGCTGGAGCGGTGCAATACGCTCCCGTGGCAATGGCAAATACCTTTGCGGCATACTATCGGAAGCTGTACACTGCACAAACCCCCGAACTGACCGTTGCTGCTCTCCTAGACCGGGGTGGGGTATGCCTCCCTAGGCTGGAATCAGCAGCTCAGAAGGATCTAGAGCGCCCCATCTCCTTGAAGGAAATTGAGGAGGCGATCGCCCTGGTCTCCCCGGGTAAGACCCCGGGTCCGGACGGCCTTCCGCAGGAATATTATGCGGCATACCGAGATACCCTAGGGCCCCATCTAGTCAACTTATTTAAAGAAACCGTGGAAAGAGGTTTGTTTCCGCCAAAGGCGGACATTGCCACCATCGTGGTTCTCCCGAAGTCTCAGCCTCCCTCCCGACTGTGTGCAGAGTACCGCCCCATATCCCTCCTTAACACCGAGATTAAACTTTATGCCACTATCCTGGCCCAACGGCTAAAACCCTACTTGGCCTCACTGGTGCACCCGGATCCATGCGGGTTCATGCCCCAGCGGGGGACCCGCCACTGACTCCGAATGCTGCAGTTGGCTCTGGCAAATCGGCACCTGCTCACCCCATATTTGGCACTCCTATCCATAGACTTCGAAAAAGCGTTTGACTCGGTGGACTGGACATATTTACAGGGCGTGCTGACCGAGATGGGGTTCGGGCCCCATTTCCGTTCCTTGGTCCAGGTCCTGTACGCCCGCCCGAGGGCGCGAGTCTTGGTTAACGGGGTGCTGTCGGAGGCCTTCCCCATCGCCAGGGGCACTAGGCAGGGATGTCCCCTTTCTCCCTTGCTGTTCGCCCTGGCGATGGAGCCCTTGGCATCCCTGGTGAGGGCTGAAGACCGCCTCCGTGGATGGGAATGGCCCAACACAGACAAGATCGCACTATACGTGGACGATGTCCTTGTCTTCTTGTCCGACCCCGCCTCCTCCGGGCCACAATGTCTCCGGATCCTGCATTCCTTCGAACAGGCCTCAGGGTTGCGGCTAAACCCCGGGAAGTCAGTGTTGGTCCCCCTTCATCTCTCTAGAGAGTGCTTCGATTGGCAGTCCACCATACCACTCCGGAGGCAGTCCTTTAAATATCTGGGGATTTGGATCACCCTTCTTCCGGAGCTGGGCTGGTCCCTCAATGTGGCCCCGTTAGTCAAGAGGGCTAAGGAAGACCTCCTTAAATGGAAAACGCTGCCTCTGAACCCACTGGGGAGGGTGGCCCTGTTTAAAATGATGATCCTCCCCAGATTCCTTTGTCCTACAGAATACCCCCTTCTGTTTCTCCAGGGCCTGGTTCAGGGAACTGGACAGTCTAATCACTAAGTTTCTCTGGAGCGGAGGAAGGGCCCGAGTGGCTCTGTCGGTTTGCCAGATTCCCTCCTACGACGGCAGCATGGGGATGACGCACCTGTATCTGTATTACCTGGCGGTACGCCTCCTAGTAGTCCACGACTGGTTCAATGGGGGCTGGTCGGACCCAGCCTATAGGCTTGAACTGAGCGAACTGGGGCTCATGGATATCCAAGCCATGTTGTATGGGGAGCCCATTCCGACCCAATTGCCTGATGTGACACGCTCTGTGTTGTTAGCCTGGCGGGCCTCGCTCCGTCACACTGGGTGGACCAGGAAGCTGATCCAGTGTACTCCCCTTTGGCAGGGGGCTTGGCTCCGGGAGGTTAGTGGATTGCGGGGGTTTAAAACTTGGGACCTTATTGGCATCTCCCAGCTAGGGGACGTATGGGCAGGGGGCCATATGTTGTCCTTCCAGGAACTCCAAACTCGCTATTCCCTACACTCATCCCAGTTCTACAAATATTTGCAGTTGAGACATGCGCTCCACATGCACATCGCGGGCGACACGAGGCTCCCCGAATAAAGCCCCATTGAGGCTCAGACGACGATGGGAGACTTGGGTAGGGAGGGGGGGGTCTCCCGCATTTACCACACCCTAATTAACAACACTCCCACGTCCCTAGACAAGCTGAGGGATCAATGGGTGGACTGGGTGGGCCCCCTTGATGAGGTGGACTGGCGCGATGCCCTTATGGCCCCCAGAATAGTCACCGTCTCCGCCAAACTCAAGCTGATTCAGCTTTACTATTTACACGCTGCATACCTCACTCCCATGCGTCTGCATCGAGCGGGTTTGCGCCCAGACGCATCATGTGCAAGATGTAACCATGCCCCGGCCGACTTCCTCCATATGGTTTGGTTATGCCCCCGCTTGAGGCAGTTCTGGGGATCCATTGAAGTGGAACTAACGGAGGTATTAGGTTGGGAGGTTCCTCACGACCCACGGCACTCCTTGCTGGGGATCACTGATGGGCTGGATGGGTCCAGGAATGAAAAGTTAAGTTTCAACACAGCTATGATGGTGGCCAAGCGGGACATTGCGGCGGCCTGGATAAGCCCCGACCCACCTACCCTGGAGAAGTGGTGAAGGGGGGTAGACTGGTGTGCGACCCAGGAGAAAGCCCTTTATAAAGCTAAGGGGTGCATCAAGAAATACCGCAAATTGTGGGGGGAAGTGGTTGGGGAATGTGGAGGGTCCCGATTAACCTGACTCCAAATTCCGCCTATGTAATTTTATGGGAATCGTGATTGGGGGGTATAGTGCTTGTGTGAATGAACTCATACTTGTGATTTCCGTGTATTGGCTGAATTGTTCATATGTTTTTAAAATCAATAAAATTTGCATATAAAAAAAAAAAATGACCCGCTACTAGATAGTTTCAATTTATTTCTGATGCCTGTAAGGGAGTTATAGATTTCTTTTCTTCATTTCACAAGTTGACCTCCTACATAGGTCAAATTGCTTGGTCATACCCAAATGTACACTACAAATGTATTATTACATGTTATTTTCTTATTTATAGTTATTTTCCTTCCGTTTCTTAACTCTGATCCATTTGATGTGTACCCGATTTGACATTTGAAAATTATTTTCAATTATTCCACCACCCGATGGCATTGATTTCTTTAAAGCGGCTGTGTGCCAGTTTGTCTTTAATACTTTTGGCTTTCTTGAAACTCACTGTTGGTGTGTTATCTAGGATTTTATGTAATGTTTGATCACTTTTTAAAATCTTCCAATTCCTTTTTAGGATTATCTTGATTTTGCCAATTTTCTTTTTGAAAGGCGCTATCATTCTCACCTTGTTTATCCAATGTTGTAACTTTTTGTAATTCTTAATCACTAATAATTCATGTTGTTTTCGTTCTGCTTCTCGTTTTGCTCCACTTTCTACTGTTTTGCAGTGCATCCTGTTTGCATGAACCGGTTTTTTTGTTCTGTATGTTCCATGTCACCAATTCTTTGTTTGCAGGTCGAAACACACTGGTTGTTTTGTTTTTGCGGACCAGCATTAAAATAAATTAGCTCACTCTCTTGCTAAGCCTCTTTTTTACCTCAAACAAAGGGGTTGCTGTCCACCCTCTTCATCCATTTGTCTGTTGATGTGTCATTTCCATGTTTTTGCCACCTGCTACAGCAGAGGGTAGTGGGCCAGCCCACTTCATTCCATGGCTAACTTCACTGTGAGTGACTGCATACTGTTCTTTCACAAGAAGCATATCTACTCTCAAAGGAGTAACCTTCTGTGTTTGGGACTACTGTGGAAGTATGTGCTTTTGCTCCCAAAACTTGTATTACTTTTAGCCATTTTTTTTTTTTTTTTTTTTAAATATTGGGGAGTGCTGACAGCTCCCACTACAATAATGTTTTATAACAAACATGACAAAATAAAACAAGCATTGGCAAAGCTTGGCAGCGTGCACCAGACATATTGGCTTTGCCAATGCTTGTTTTCTAAAAGTTTTGATGTCATTAGATGATTTCTAATTAGCAGTAATGCCGTTTAGAATTTTTTTTTTTATATTCAATAAACATTGCTAGCCTTTTTGATAGCCCAATGTTAACGATTCCCTTTCCAGTGATCAAAGATGGTGTTTGTTGCATCTGTGAAAACGTGTATTTGTAAGCTCTCTATTCATCAGTTACTCTGCTTTGGGTGGTTATATTGCGTTGATACACATGTTGTATTTATTTTGAGTGATTAATATGCATGTTTGAGCTCAACTTTTCTTTCTTCAATTTCAGGGCGGCTTTAAAATGGATTTGTTTGGGGACTTGCGGAGTATGAACAAACGGCAGGTATGTATCTATTTTGTTTTAGTCGTGCCTAATTAGCCACGAAATAATAGTACTGTATCGCAATGGTACACACATCAGCACCGTGAAGTGATTCTTGTTATTAATGTGTGTGGGAGTAGCCATCGGGTTAAAGCATTATTTGTCTTAATGGACTGTGATCTTGGCCCAAAATATCCATGAGTCACCATAGCATATTTGCGCTGTTAATGCTCCCGAATTTAAAATTCTGTGCTCATCCTTCATTTATAAGCCAGATCTATATTTTTTTAAATGTTCGGCTATGTTTTACGATACGATAGCCCTTGTGGTATTTTTTCAGATTTAATATTGTTTCAAATAAAGAGAAATATTTGTGAATTTGGCAGCTACATAAAAAGCACAAGTTGCAGAATTTGAACAGCTACAATTAAACAATTAAATAGGTGTAAGAAATATATCTTATTGAGTTGCCAGCTAAGGTTGGACTTTTAAAATAAAAACAAATGTTGAAAATCATGGGAAATCACAAACACTGACTTTTTATTTCTTATTAATGGGTATGAGATTTTGTTTAATACCATTTAGTATTTTTTTAAATTATTTTTACACTAAGTGGACCTTCTGGTAAGGCAGGAATGCAAAAGGGATTTCACATTCTACATGTTAGAAGAGGGATAGCTTTACTGGAGCACAGTTTACAGCAGCCATTAATTATCATTTTAAAGGGAACGTTTATATTTTGTTTTAGGTTTTCAGTGGAAAATGTTATTTAGTTTCTTGCACATGCTGAAACATAGTAACAGAGGCCTGAAACCAGCAGGCTTGGCCAATGATACTATAAAAACAGGCATTGGCAAAGCCAATAGTTCTCGCCTTTTGGAAAACGTTGGTTTTGCCAGTGCATTTTAGCAATGCAGTGCAGGATAACGAAGAGTAAAAAAAAAAAAAGAAAAGGGAATAAATAAAGGTGTAATGACGCAGCCACATTATTTTGTAGGCACATGCATGATCTATTATGCATGTACCTACAAAATTACACTGGTGCCATTTTTTTCATTCACCGATCCAAGATGATTTGGTTAAAAAAAAAAAAAAAGTAGCAAGGCAAAATGCTTTTAATACAGTTGGGCAGTAACCCCCAAAAAATGTGCATTAAAAAAAATGTGTAGGGAGTAGCAACGAGAGGTGGGCGGGAGCAGGGTTGTGAGCAGGCTGGGGAGAAGCACGAGTGAGAAGCAACATAACTGGGTTAAACGGGAGTGCAACACTGAGCATGTGGGGGAGAAGCACACTTGTAAGGGGGGAAGAAGTACACGAGGGAGACAGCTGGAAACAGATACACTCTCATGGAGTGCTCAACCAAAAAGAATAAAGTAGTTCCTGAAATGTAAGCAGTAGAACGACCCAAGGAATGAGGTCATGTTCAAGGGAAATAGGTGAACACAAGAAGAGGAAGGGAAAGCTCACATGATTTAACAAATAAAAAGCAAGCAAATGAGAGTGGCAATAAACCCAAGCAATGGATGGGCTTTAAGCCCACTGTAAACTGACAATAAGCCTTTTCACAACCATACAGCTTTCAAAGTCTGTTAGGTGAGACTAAAAGATAAAAAAATAAAAGCAGGGATGTTCCTACTTCTTTGCTAATGATAACCAAGTTTTCTAGCGAGACAACTTTAATTTTTTGTTGTGGTCTTGAGCGACCTTAAATGTAAACATTTGTGGGACACCTACAACCACAAGAAAGGAATTTCCTAAATCTGGCACATCTGGAAATACAAAATCAGAGGTTATTCCATTATAATGATGCAAGGGAGGATTAGGCACTGCACACTATGATGTGCCTAAATTTCACTGTTTCTGTAGAACACAGGTTCAGGAGACCAAGTATTTATATTAAGAATCGGATATCAGTCCCAGGTTTGTCCCCCGCAGTCCACCTCGCCGTTCCTGCAGTCTCCAGTGCTGGCTCTGGGGGCCCGGATCCGGCAGTTCACAGCGCGGCAGCGGCGCCACTCCCGAGCCGCGCCCTCCCACTGCAGGACTCGGAGTGGAGCCTGGAGCGTGCCGAACTCTGGTGGGCCCGGAGTCATCGTTTGGCCGCAGCGAAGGGGAAAGGAGAACAGGAAGGTATTGTGGGGAGACACGGGAGCGAGAAAACAGGGTGCGGGGAGTTAGGGAGGCCCTCAGGAAGCCTCCGGTATCACATTACCCAGCCAGAGGGACCTCGACCCGCGGCCGCTTAGTTGACGGCCGCCATGTTCCCCTGATTTCACAAACCAGGGGGTGAGGTCCCTGAGGTAGGAGGAAAAGCGGCAAGGGCTGAGGCAAGGTCCGAGGCCAGAAGGGGATCAACAAAAGACGGTTCAGAGGGGAGGCAAAGCTGAAGGCCTGTATGTGTCTTCTCCCTCGACTCCTCCTGATTATATTAAGCAACAGGCACCTCCCGAGGTAGGTGTGGAGGCCTTAGGGTACACCCTACGAGGGGAGGGGTAGACGGGAAGGGGGAGAGGCTTGCATTATATGGAGAGAAGCAAAGGCCAGCTGACAAGATTAGACACATCGACAGGGAAAGTGTGTAGGTACACACTTCGTACAAGGGCCACACAGTTCCTTTCTATCCCTGAAGCAACTAACCAGGACCCTCCTCCCCCCAGCAGCACAAGCTGCGCGAGCAGGGCTAGGTCATCTGAGGGGTAAAAAAAGAGGAAAAGAGGGGGGGGGGGGGAGGAGAAGGGGGAAAGAGCAGAGCTCTATGAAGGGGTCAAGAGCCCAAGTCGTAGAGGGAGAGGGAAAAAGGCCTCTATATCAAGTGCGAAGATTACGCCTTCGTTGAAATCCTATTACAAAGTCCTAGCCGTGCCAATCTCAACATTAGTTCCAACGTCGGTCTCAGCCTTCGCTAGGGCAGGTGCTCCTGGCTCAGTAAAAGACAATATGGAGATGAGTCTGCTTCAAGAGACCCTGGGAGTAACCCCCCCATCCCTCTCCCCCTCCCAAGCTCCTCCACATTTACCTGAGGGGACTGTAGAGGAACCTAGCAGCTTCAAGACGATTCTGCAACTCGCAATTCCTACTTCAAACAGATTTACTGTACTGGAGTCACAAGAGGGGGACGATCAAGGGGACCAGTCAGCAGCAACCCCAGAACCAATACAGTGTGTGGTGAGCCCACATCATACACCTAAAACAAGCCCTGACTCCCTGGCGGACATCCTTTTAGCCCTTAAGGAGGAGATGGGAAATAGGTTTACAGTCTCTGAAAACAACCAGGTGGCGATCCAGGCTTCCTGTGTAGCACTAGCACAGAAGCTAGAAGACGTGTCGTTAAGAACAGATACTCTGGAGCAGGAAATTCCAAAGATAAAAGAGGTGCTCGACACAACCTCGTTAGAAGTGAGTAGATTAACGAGGCAAAATAAAGAAATGAGGGACGACTTAGAACGCCTTGAGAATCACTCGAGAAAGAATAACTTGAGGTTGATCAATGTTCCCAAGGCCCTAGAAGGATCGGACATCAGGGCCTTTGTGATCTCGCTGTTAAGAGACACAGTCCTTAAAAATTCTCCGAATATAGATTTATCTATGGAGATACAGCGGGTTCATCGGGACCCATACAAAAGGAACCCCGCAAGGCAGAATCCGAGAAATTCTGATAAACTTTCTCTCATCTCAGTAAAAGAAACCATCTTATCAATGGCACTTAAGGAAGGCCTACTGTCGTCTGGATCATTCTCTTTCTCCATTAGATCCGATGTGTGCCACACTACTGCCCAGAAGCAGTGGGAGATGGGCAAGCGGATGGAGGAGTTGAACAAGCTGGGTGCTAGGGGGCAATTGAAGTTTCCGGCCACACTCCGTACTATGTGGAATAATCATATGTATGTGCACCGCTCAGTGGAAGAGGTTGATGACCTGATAACCGAAATTAAGAAGGGGACTGGAAGCTAGAAGGGAGAGCGAGGGAGTGAGGAGTGGCCGGGGAAGTGGGGGAGCCCTGGAGGAGGGAAAATGTGCAAAATGAAAACAAGTTAACCTGCCCGGGGGGCCGAGACCCATTAGGCTTTTAGCCTAGTATAGAAGGAGGTTCCCCAGGGAGATATGGGGGGTTGATTGGGGCACTGGGGTAGGGAGGGGGGGAGGGGGGAGCACGGGGTGGGGAGCAGTGGGAAAAAATCCCCAAAAATATTCCTCTATCACGTCTGAAACTAGCCCTAGGACCATTACAATAACTATAGCCATGATCAGTACGATCTTCGGAGGGACGACTTGTTCGAATGGGAGCTAAGGTTTTAAATTTTCTTTCATGGAATGTTAACGGTTTAAGATGTATGCGCAGACAGAGATTAGTCATGAAATATTTAGAGCAGAGCTCAGCCCAAATATGCCTAGTCCAGGAAACTCATCTGGATATTTTAGAGAGCCGATCCACTTTCGGGCGATATCCCTGGATAGAACTATTTTGTACATCAGAGCAGACTGTCCACTGCAAGGGGGTTGCTATCCTTATCAAACGAGGTGCTGGGTGTGTAATTAAATCTTTTAAAACAGACAATACAGGAAGGTGGATCATTGCTATATTAGATGTTGGAGGGGTAGAGTTAGCCTGTACATCTTTTTATGGCCCAAATATAGATGACCCTACATATTTATGCAAACTACAATGTAATTTGATGGAAATAACTGCTTCTATAATAATAGGGGGAGACGTTAATGTTTTGCTTGACCCCCTGCTTGATAGATCGAATCGGAGCAGACATGTAGGGGCGCCTCGGGTCCGTCAGGCTTTAAATAACATGATGCATGATCTGGAACTTTCCGATGTATGGAGAGCTAAGAAGGGAAGAATTAATGGTTTTACTTTCCATAGCAGAAAATATGGTCATTTCTCAAGAATTGATTATGTATTGGCAGATAGATCTATCATGGAGGCCATAACATCGATCACTGGGCATACAAGCCACATATCAGACCACTCAGCTGTTGCCTTCTCTTTAGTAGGAAGAAGCCAAGTGCCAAAACCTAGGTGGACACTTAAGAGAGCGATGTTGACGGACCCGGAGATTGCTGGAGAGCTTAAACGTGCATCTCTCTAGTACTTTGCATCAAATATAGGATCTCCTTCTCTTGACTTTGTATGGGATGCATTTAAGGCCTTCTTGCGGGGTACCTTACATAGTCTCATATGTACTAAGAATAGAGAGGAATCCCGAGAACTTAAAACAATGGAAGACAAAGTTGGCCAATTAGAGACAAAGCTCTCCCGGCTGAACCCGGGGATGGCTGAGGCAAAGTTACGAGCGCAGAGGCAGCTGGATGAGGCTCGTCAGGAATATAGGATGAAGTTAGACCAGAAGTGCAAAGTACAATGGTTTGCAAAAGCAATGCAGAATTTTGAGTATGGAGAAAAATCAGGGGCGCTTTTAGCTTGGAAGGCTAGAGTGGACCGGTCTAGAAACCATATAAATGAACTAATAATAAATAAAAATGGAGATACATCTAATAAACCGGAGGATATGCAAGCCTGTTTACTCACCTTATTCTCTGAGCTATATAAGGAAGATGTTTTCCCAAACCCTGAGGCCCTTAAAATCTGGCTAAGGGAACAATTATGACCTATTTTAACACCATACAGCCGCGATCTGCTTGATGCCCCAATAACTAGAGATGAGATTCTTTTAAGCCTCGGGAAAAGCAAGAGGAATAAGGCAGCAGGCACGGATGCGCTTCCGAATCAAGTTTATAAACTCCTTATAGAGGAGCTAGTCCCGATAATGGAAACCCTGTTCAGCTCGATCTACCAATCAGGGGGTCAAGTCCCTAGATCCTGGAAAGAGGCAACCATTGTGCTTATCCTGAAACCCGCTAAAGCCCCCTCCAGAGCAGACTCTTACAGACCGATCTCCCTGCTGAATGCAGATTATAAGATCTTCATGAGTATTTTGGCAGGGAGATTGTCTAAGATTATACCACAATTGATCCATCCAGATCAGAAGGGATTTATCCCCAAAAGATATATTCAAGAACAGACCCAACAGCTCATAGGCACTATAGATCTTGCATCCGAACGAGTCGAGCCCCTGGCCGTGGTAGCCCTGGACGCGGCCAAGGCGTTCGACAGAGTGTGTTGGGCATATCTGTGGGAACTGTTGAGAACAATGGGTTTTGGGTCTGGTTTTTTGCGCACGTTAGAAAAATGTTATGAGGGTGCCTCAGCCAGGATATTGTTAAACGGGGTTTTGACATCTAGTTTTAATATATTGGGAGGAACAAGACAGGGTTGTCCCCTGTCTCCCTTATTGTTTGATCTATACATAGAGCCATTGGCTCAGGCGATAAGATTAGATTCCTCAATAACCCCTTTCAAATCTCAGTATTATAGCAGCAAGGTCGCTCTGTATGCAGACGACCTGCTGTTTATATACTGCAGGCCCTGTTGTGGCAATACCAAGGGTTGAAAGGTTACTAGTGGATTTTGGATGTTTATCAGGTTATTCAGCTAATACACCCAAAACCGAGGTGATGTGCTGGAATATACAGGATTGGGAGGGGGGATGTCAGCCAGGATTTTAAATACCTGGGTATCGCTATTGTTAAAGAAATAGATAAGATTCCACAGATCAACCTAAAAAGGGTTGTAAAAGAAATAGATCGACTGTTAGCAAGGTGGAAAAACCTACCCCATACCATCTATGGAAGGGTCAACCTAATTAAAATGGTTATACTTCCCAAGCTAACCTATTTGTTTAATGCCATCCCCCTCGGTTTTCCTAAGTCAGACATCAGCAAAGTCCAGGGGAAGATCGTAAGTTTTAAATGGGCTTATAAGGGTGCGAGGCTGGCATGGAAGAAGCTGAGACGAAGGCTCATTAAAGTAGGTCTGGCTCTCCCTGATATCAACTGGTACTGTGCAGCTTTTCAGTTTAAAAACATTTGGATGTTGCTTGGTAAGGCGGACGATTCAACCTGGGGGAGACTCCTGGGTGAAATGACGAGGCAGGAGGGTGAGGATGGTTTTTTGTATAAATACGGGGCCCCTAGGTATTTAAAAAAGGTGCGTTTAAAAATACTGAAGTCTGCCCTTTATCTATGGTATAAAGTTAGGAGCAGGTGGGGACTAGGGTATTATTCAGATTTTGCCCCAATTTGGGAATCTCCGGGGACCCCGTTATGTCTGAAAGATAGCCTTGGTATACCAATTAGAAGGGCAGGTATTATGAAATGGTCAGACTTGATATCATCGGAGGGCGTTCATCCATGGGAGGTTTTAAGCGCAAAGATAGGGAATGATTTCTCTAGGTTTAAATATATACAATTAACCTCTTGGTTCAAGTCTGAAAAGAAAGAAACTGACGGTGACTGGGAGCTGGAGCTCTCTCTGCAAGATGTTAATCATAAAAAGGAGATATCCAAGTGGTATGAGAAGCTCCTGGAGGCAGATGAGAAGGAGTGCCCACCGCAACACTCAGTTTGGAATGGGGTCTCCCTAGACTGTGATATAGAGGCAGTGTGGGAATACTCCCTGAGGCTCCTATATAAATTTATAAAACCTTGCAAACCTGAAAAAAAATAATTTTTATATCATAAATCGCCTATATTGGACTCCGGCCAAGATAGCAAAGTTTGCCGCTACCCCTCCCCCTAAGTGCCGTAGGTGTAATTCTCTAGGAGCCAATGATTTGCATATATTCTTCGAATGTCAGAAGCTGAGAGACTATTTGGGTGGAATCGAGAATGCTCTTAGGGGGATATTTGGTAGAGAAATAACCCTGAACTTGGCACTTGTTTTATTTGGAGAAGATGGTATAATTAGTAAGAGACTGAAGAGGGCTGTTGCTATATCTGATCCTGATAGCCCGGAGAGAAATCTGCATAAAATGGAGGGATCCCCTGCCCCCAAAGGTGGAAGATTGGGTTAAGGCAGCCAGCAGAATTGCCCGTTTGGATCAGGCAGTAGGGAAGGAGAATAACCTTAATATCTGGCTGGACTTTTTGACATGGAGTAGAGCTTTGGGGCTCGTATTTCCCTTCTCGCTTTCTTGATCCTATGATTACACCATGGCACCAACAAAGGTGTGGGTCTGGTAAGGTTTACAGACTGAAGCGAATGCAGAGGCCGTAGGGCGCACAGGTCAGAAGGGCAGCTATACAAAGTATTGCAGACGCTTTTTGGTGATATGAGGGGAAAAAAAAAAAAGAATCTGATATCAGTTAAATGGTAGGATGGACTTTTTGAGGATCACGCAAAGTAGTACTACTTTTAGTGTCTGTGACTGCTATACTCGGCCTTTGACACTGCTAACTGGTGATGGCAGCTGATTTCTAATCATTAAGTGCGAACCTTTTTACCTGAACACCCCCCCCACCCCCGTAGGGGATTGTCTATTGTCCTTGGTAAAGCGGTTTAGTAGGTCATAACGTGCCCCCAGTCTTCTCCCTGAGTATATGTATGGGGGTGTTTATGAGTATGTGTGAGATGAGATACCCTTGTTGAGGTCTGTTGTAGAAGGTGGGGAAATGGTCAGATGCTGTCGGCAAGTGATGGAGAATCTAGAGCCCAGATCTTGGGAAACACTTTGTACCAAATAATAAATTTATTTCCTTTACCGTAAAGGACTCCGTAACAATGCTAGAGAACCAGCACTTTAGTGAAGGTAAATTGTAGGCTACAGATTAGTTCAGAAGTAGCCTGTAGAGTCTGGCAGGTCAGGTATGCTCGATTGAATGACAGAGTTGGTAGGTGAGATGTGATGACAGGGGACCACCCTGCGACTGATGGGGAGGGTACTGTTATTATATATTGGCTAATGGATGTACACATACTCGTGTCTCTGTTGTTGCAATTTCTGCATCTCATGTTTTACCTGCTTTCACCCTGATCCTGTGAGTAGTTGTGCATCCTTAGTTAGGATTTGTAAGAACATGGATTAATATTTGGGGTGGGTCACTGCCCATCTCCAGGAATGAGCACAACTCTTGTCAAAGTTGAACCCCTTAAGGTTACTAAATTAACCTGAGCTCAACACCCTAGTAGCTAGGGCACAGAGCAACCAGCCTTAACTTCGGGTACTGTGTAAAGTATTTATACAGTACCAAAACAGTAATAAAGTCAAAACACCCAAAAAATCCCAAGCCAAAATAGAGTAAAATTAAATAAAACAAATTACAAAAATCCAATAAAGGGAACAGAGATATTAATTTTTAAAGTATTAGGTAGATATAGCACCTTAAAGCACAAAGCATTAATCATTAGAGTTATAGACTGGGACCTAGGAACGATTTGAAGCCAACCGCGATGGTAGCCCTGGTTGGATTGGCCCCTATGAAAAGTCTTGAAGTAAAAAATGTACCAGACTTTTTTCCGGTGCCCCATCAACCACAAAAATCGACTATTAAAGCCGCCTCCTCTCAGGGTAAAGCACTTACAGACTCTCAGTTTTTCAGGCAGATCCCAACAGCAAAGTCTAGTCCAAGTCCAGTTGGCACTGGTCAACTGGGCACTTTAGGAAAAAGGCCTCTTGAAGTTTGTTGTGCCCATGTACCCACACAGGAGGTCAACCAGATGACCCTCTGAGGCCACTTTTGTTTTGCTGGGTACAATGGGGGAACATGTCCAGTCCTTCAGGCTCTTTCTTCCCCAGGTCCAACAAGTGGTCGGGAAGACTCCCAAGCACTACCTTGCCAATGCAGTGAACGTTTCTGGATGTAGCCCTACACACATTTTTAATAGTTTGTTTGCTTTACTTAAGGTAGGCCCAAAATGCAATGTGCCAGGGCATTTTCAAGATGGCAGAAGTCTTTTCCCACATTAAATGTGGGCACGAGGATCGAGTGTGTGTATGTAAGTGTCATATGGAAATCACTAGTGTCCTCCCACATCTAATGCTAAAATCTAATTTGAAGCAGGCCCTTGGCCCACAACAAACCAGGCGACAGAAGTCTGGTAGGTCAAAAGAAGAGTCCAGCAGCACCCAGACAGGAGACGCACATGAATTGTCCTGACATCTTGTTTGCTTCCTTTCAAGTGCACCAAAGTTTTACATGTGCTTCAGACAGACTGGTGAGGCAGAATTTGACACTGTTGTGCATAAAAGATGCCCACAACCCGCCCCTGAATCTTCATTTGAACTCAGATGAGTCATCCCCTCCCATTCAGATCGACCTGTCAATCAAGCTGACATATTGAATAATTCCTGGGAGGAAGTTCACACTTTGTTCACACCTCTTTCATGCCAAGTACCGGCTGGAAGTTGGTAGATGCTAATTAGCCTTCTGAAAGCTCACACAGGTAAAGGGTAACTTCCTAAAAGTCACATTTACAATATATTTAATAAATATCTGATTTTACCATTAGATTGGATTTTTTAAAATATAAAAATAAGTCTTTGAAATAGCATCTTCAGGTCAGGAGTTGTATATTAAAGTGTATAAACTATAGTTTGAATTTTTGTATGTGTTTGTTATAAATTAAAATGTATAATCTATACTGGGACCTTGTCCATGTGCCAATTATACCCTGACCAATGACAATGTCATTTTGGGCCTTATCATTGGGGGAACAGGACATTTATAAAGCCACACATGTTCCACTCTTAACTGTTATGCACCCTTCCTTCTGGGCAGCAAAGTATACTTAGGGGTTTCTTATTTAATATTTAGAATCTTGTTTTTCCTACACGTCAAAATGGTGATTTTGACAGGTTTGTTCAGCAGGGTTCAAGTTTCTGCCGTCATTCTACACAGGTTAGGCCTAACACCATGTTTTCACTGCAACTGTAGTGAATGGCAAATTATGTGCTGCAGACCCCAAGTGAATTTTAGCTTTCCAGGGTGTTGGTGTATTTCTGCACCATATACTATGGCCTTAATGGAAAGTTAAATGTACCAATCAGGGTTAAGCCAATTTAACCATGTTTAAGGGGTGCATAGGCATATTACTCCTGGTTAGCAGGGGCAACAGACTAACAAATATAGGGTCCAGAAAAAGATGAAAAATCTGAAGTGACCACTCAGAAAAGGAGGATATCCCACAAGCCTTCAATAACGCTTACATTAGAGCTACTGAAATGCAGTTGTAAAGGGCTAAAGAGGACACCTTTTCAGAGAAAGGAATTCAGGCTAGAGGAAAAACAGCTTTCAAAAGCTAGGCAAGTAAATGTGCATCAAAATGATAGGTAAAGAAAAAGACAGTTAAAGGAGAAAACACTTTTCAATTCTGTAGAGCTGAAAAAGTCAGAGCTAGAAACTGCAGATGTAGCTGTTGTACTAGTATTGAGCACTACAGTTAAGAATATCTGGTCCTGAAAGTCTTAGTTCCCAACTACACTTAGTGGATAATGTGATTTTTGTCTCTGAATTGCTTTAAGCTTACACATGATCTTCATCAGATGTAGCATGGTGATAAAGCTGCTACTTGACTGAGCTGAGTGCCCATTCAGCAGAGAATGCTGCCATCCAGAGATGTCTCTGGCCAGGGTAGGTACTTCAGATGTACCCTTCATTATGGGTTGAACTGCCTTCCTCTATGGAACAGGAGACAAAACTGCCAGTTGCAGACCAGTTACGTGACCTGACATTCCTGCTACATGTGCAAGAGTTTCTTGAGCCTCAGAGTGACGGTATAGTGTTGCAATTCTTTTAATATTCTGTTCATGAATATTTTTCTTTGCCACTGTTTTGTTTATTTATATAGTTGCAATTAGAAGCAGTTTATATACTAGGATTGGACTTTGATTTTAATAAAATCCTAAACCATATCCTTTTTGTGCATTCTTGAGTGTACCTATTGATGGTGAAAAGAGATTCAGAACCTACTAACAGCAAATAGTCCTGTGGATTCGCACAGGACTAATGATTACCCAGCAGGCACCATCCTCATCCACAGCTTAGATGGTTAGTGGTCTAAAGTCCACCAGGTTTCCTGGCTCTAGTTTGTTATTTGGCATTGAGCATGCACTATTGCCAGAAGGTTTAGAAAATCTAAATTAAGGGCCGTATTTTGCATGGAATTACAAAAAGCATATTAAGGGTTCCTTGAAAGCTGAGTTCACAAAGTACTACTCTCCAAGGCTTCCACCAGGTGGCTCTGACACGCCTAATGAAGGGAAGTTGGTCCCTTTACAGTTACTTGGGAAGATGGGTACCGAATCTGGTAGTTCCCATTGTTATGTTATATTCATTTCTGTACCGCACTAATGTGCTATATAGAGACCATAATGGACCATATACTGCTGCACCTAACCCGTGTTCTAAAGTATAATTCCCAAACCTTCAATTTTATAACTCTGTGAACTCCCTACAAGCACCTGCGGCAAAGGTGCAAACCTTCAAACTAGGTTAAAAAAATAATGGAAAGCGAAGAGGTGCACCACATTGGCAATCAACAGAAAAAGTCCAAATCACATATGTGAATTATATAAAAATCTTCTCTTTTTTTTCATTTCTTAATAGTCAAACGTATATAGCATAGACAGCCAACGCTTTTCGTCCATAACAATGGCCTTCTTCAGGGCCCAATGGAACTGAGTCTAATTTCTCCAGGTCGGGTGCTTCAAAGAAGACCTCATTCATAGTCCAAGAAGATTTCCTTTGACAGATGTGCTCGTCCTTCTCAATCACTGTATAAGTCAGCACCAATAGCTTGTTATAAACCCTCCAAAAATATGTTTGTCACTATGCATCGATCACCACGTCCAAATTCAGCTTCATGGAAGATCCAGGCCAGTCATTTCTATACCGCACTAATCACCCAAGAGGGTATCTAGGCGCTTGGGCAGGTGTGTAGGTTTGTGGTCCCCAAGGTGCTTATACAAAGAGCTAGGTCTTTAGCTTCTTGTGGAACTCAAAAAAAGAGGCGGAGGCTCTGATGTGTTGAGGGAGGTCGTTCCATGTTTTGGGTGAAATATAGGAGAATGAGCAACCTCCAGTTTTGCTTTTGTGGATGCGGGGAATGTGTGAGTGAGGGAATGTGTGAGATTCCGGCATAGAGAGTGTTGTCATTGTCCAGTTTGCTGGTGATGAGTGCTTGAGTGACGGTCCATCTGGTGTTCTGAGGTAACCATTTGAAGATTTTTTGCAGCATTGTGCACTGAACTTTTTTAAATACTGGGCCAAAGGATTCCTTTGGCTGGACACATTGGGTTAGAAAAGCATAAGGAGATCAGAATATTTCCATTCCTACAGGCCTGCAGGGGGCATAGAAATGTTGTACAGCACAAACCTATGCATAAGACAGTAGAGAAGTAAGTCTAGAGGATGAACAGAGGCACTTCTAGTACCATTGACAGTGGTAGGAGTACCTTTCTAGAGGGTATGGATCAATGATGAGACTGGTGTAATTTCCACCACTTACCACCACCAAACCAGTGGAACGGTTGAGAGGTTAAACAACCTCTCAGAAGGACGATTACGTAGTGAAGCACCCTCATTTCATGACTATTTTGTCTGTATTAGGAAGTAGTAGAGAAGGTTTTACGACCCTTTGAGCTTCAATACAGATAACCTCTATCCAGCCCATTGGCACTTGTCAAGGTACATCTTTGTAATACATGAGAAAGAGAGAATGGTTAGACAAGTTAATTGCCATTTCTGCCCTATGTGCAAATTGGCCTGCTTAGTATACATAGAGACTTCACTTTAGATTTCTACTCTAGAGACATATGTTGCACCTGAGAATATACATTTCATAGACACCACCCTTTTTAATGGTTGTACCACATATGACCAGGTAGAGCAGGATTTTTTCACTAGATTTGAGATGGCCCCATGTACTTAACTACTGGGGCGACAACTGCAGAAGGCTTTCTTAACAGTAAATTATTGTTTCATTGAGATGTATGCCTCCTTCGCTTATCTGAAGTATACTCGGTGTCGAAAGACCGTTCCTGGGCTACACTTTCAATGTGTCTGAGATGAATAGCTATACATTGGTTGAGAGGGCTATACACACCCACCCTTCTGCCTGCTATGCAGACTTGTTGAGGGACATCGCAATAATTGAATGAGCCAGGAGATATGTATTGCCGGCCAAAAAAATATATGCGATGATTAAACAACCCACCTTCTTATACAGACAGGGATAAAGTGTTTATTCAGTTTGGGGAACTATCTACTCTTTGAAATAGCCTGTCAGGACAGTTCTCTGGATCTTGCACAACTTAAGGATGGTTAAGAAACAAATCTAACAAGTACTGCCGCTGTTCTTTACAATGCAGACATCACATACAAATGCAAACTCATTGAAATGCAAATGACCTCACTCCTAGGCTTTAATTTCCAGGGACTACAGGGGTAGAACAGTCAGAGCTTACTCTTGTATGTTGGTGAGGGAGTAGAATTTTAAGATTAGGCAGCATCACTCACAAAAATAGATTGTCCAAGCAGTTTAATTCTCTTTATAAAGGCTATTATAAAGGTAACAAATCAAAAGCAAGAAGTGACAAAAAATAGAGCAAATCTGTTCAATAAGTGAGAATTTCTCTTTAATGTAAGGTCCACCATACTAGATCTCCAAACGTGTAGGCCACCCAAGGTACCATACAATCAAAAAAATTGATAGGTGTGGTCTCGGCCCCCCCCACCCACAATCCCGGGCGTCATTCTTTATCATCGGCCACACCTTATTCACCAAAAGATCTTACAATGGTGAAGGGGCTCCTCATTATGATTAGGATTACTTGTGAGAAGGCTGATAAATGTAGAAACAAGATCTAGATCAAGATTAGGTATCGACAGCAGTCGCACCTGCCATTGACCAAATGTCAGCGGGGTGAGCCATGCAGAAGCAACACAGATACTTATTACCACCATTGCGAGAAATAAAAATTCGAAATGTCCTACATTATCCCCTTCATCAGTATCGTCATCCACACCCAACAAAATAATTTGTGGAGTTAAAGCAATATCCCTTTGAAGTTCACCACCAAAAATCGAGCCATTTCTGATTGAAGAGAATCAAGCATGGGACAGTCACTAAGCATATGTACTAACTCTGCTTCTCTCTCTCGGCATAGAGGGCAGCAAATTCCAGTCTGCCCCTAACCCCCACCTGGCAGTTTTTGCTGGGGTATAATACAAATTAAATATGGTTTTAAAATGTTGAGCCTGCAGTCTTTCAGACAAAAGGAGAGTGCGACCAAGTCCAAGTGACTGATAGAAACTGTTGTCACTAAACCCTAAGTTTATCTGCCAGTATGAGGAATGCTTCTGTAAGTCATCAGCTCTCCCAAATGACTATAGATCTAGCTAAGTGTACATTCAGCATTTTTAAATAAAAGCTCCATCAGTGAGTGTTTAAACTGTCCAGTAGTGTCAGCACATTTTTTAAATAAGAAATCCTGGATCTGGTGGTATTTAAAAAAATCCCTTTTATCTATACCATATTCAGATTGCAATTCTAAAAATGAGATAATATCTGCCCTATTACAGAAATTCTCCAGCCCACTCTGCTCCCACCTAGAACAACAAGCATCGGAGAAAATAGAAGACAAGACTTCCACAGAGGGGTATAATAATTAAATTGGCCAATACCAATCCTTCGTCTGATACTAACCCAGGTTTTAAAAGCCACCAGTAAAGTCTTGAATCTGTTTTTTTGTATTAGCTAATTGACACACATTGTAAAAAAAAAAAAAAAGACCTCATTTGATCCCCTATTTTATTTATTTAAAGAGTTTTATATAGCGCTGGCTAGACCCGAAGGTATCAGAGCGCTTTACATAAGGTTCCACATAGTTGCAAACTTACATCAGTTACAAGTTACCAATGATACCAGTAAAAACATTTGAGGAGCATAGAAGAAAAGGAAAGTGGAGTGAGAAGGGTAAGGGGAAAAAGGGGTAGGGTATAGATATGACGGAGAGACGAAGGGAAAGTCTGCCCAAGGTCCGGCTAGGTAGGTGATCGAACACTGAAGGGACTTCCTCTGCTAGTGAATTGCACCCAGGCCTATCAACTATGAGCACTTTCATATACTGGAGAGCCACAGCCTAGTAATAATGCCTACAAGTAGGCATTACCCACCCCCTTCTCTCTCCTGGTAGCATTAGCAACTTTAATGCTCTTCTAGGCTAAGCATAAAACTATATAAAGTGTTTTGTTAGCCTCTCCATTACCTTTAACCGTTTTTTTTTTTTTTAAACGAGGAATTGCTCTAAAACAATGTACCACATTGTATCTTCCAACAATCAAAGATGGAGGAAATCCTTCCTTGAGTTTTCTACAACTGACTCTAGAATCCACTCTACCACTGCGCAGAGATAACCCCCAAATACCCAGCATGGTCCATAATACCCAGCATGGTCCATAATCCGATCATCAACCATTTGGATCGTATCATTACCTACAATTTGAGTCTCATTATGGTTCAGCTTATTCCATGAGAACTCCCTGGAATCAGTAGCTCCCTTAGCCAGCTCAGTTAGTGCCCTTTCTGGATCAGGCGTTACAATGGCAATGTCGTCCGTGTATGCCAAAATCTTAGTTTCATATGTCTGTGCCTGCATAGGTTTAATTAGTGGGTTAGCTTCAATCCTCTTTATTAGTGAGCCTATGTACAACACAAACAGAAGGGGAGAACAAGGGCACCCCTGCTGAGTTTCTCTTGTGATCTTAATTGAGTCCGATTGCCCACTCGGCATTTGAGGTCTAGACGTGGGGTTAACGTACACAGCACGCACGGCGTTTATGAATCCCGGTCCTATATTATTGCCCTTTAACGCTGCCCATAGATAATCCCATGATGCCCTTTTGAAAGCCTTTTCGGCGCCTAATAAGTTAAGGTACAATACCTGTGCCTTGTCAAATAATGTAATGACGCTCTGGATATGATCTGTCGTCCTCCTCCCTGGGACGAACCCATGCCGACGAGGAGAGACTAGTTTGGAAATAACAGGACTTAACCTAGCAGCTAACACCTTAGTATAAGTCATCAAATCGCTATTAAGCAGCATTATAGGTCGGTATCAACCTGGTTATCTGTTTCCTCCTATAGCCCCTAAATATTTAGTGAAAGCACAAAACCAAGTCTTCCATTTAATTGGTGGCTCACTTGGAGACTGCAAAAAGGGTGGTGTCGTATTTGCTGACTGCATATTGTACTACAGTTAGAAATAACCACAATCAAAATGAAGAATAGGAAATCACGTGGCTGAAAACGTTTCACTACCTAAAACAAGAACACTAACAGTAGTTTTAAAAAATAGTGTAGACACTTTTGTTTTTATAAACATGCATTGACACTGTCTAGGGAACTGTGTAAAGGGGGATTAAAAAATACAAATGCGAAAATGTAACTCTAAACTGCACTATAATAACCACACCCTAGTTGTTTTTTTGTTTTTTTTAAAGAAAAAAAGAATGACTTCGTGGCGTGTCAGTTGATATTCAAATGTGCAGTAACATGCTGTTCCTGAGAAAGTGTGCGTGTAACTGACTAAACTCCAACACCGCGTTAGTATGCGTGAAAATGTTGACATTCATTTTGCAGTAACACGTTGCCCCATTGAAAGTGTGCGTGTCTCTGAGAACACACCAACTCCGTTAGTGTGAGTGTCACTGTTTCTACATTTACAACTACAACATGCTAAATTTGAGCTAGTGTGCGTGTCACTGCCATGAAACTGCTTGAATTGATGCCTTGAACGTTGTCAAAATCGCAACTAATGCTGGTATGCGCATCACCGATCTGTGTGAAACGCACGTATCCAATAACACTTCATATGGATCTTCCCAAAGATCCAAAATGGCCGCCCGTGCGTCGTATTGCGTTCTATTCTAAAGGAAATAGAGCTTTTGCACTCGACATCCGCTGCGTACTGTAGTACGCCTCTTTCTATGGCAAATCGACTGTACTTCGAGTTGCACGCATTCCAGATCATGAGCGCTGAAGTTTAACTGGAGAACGTTCTTGCGCTGATAACGACCGTGTACTAGATGGCCTTCGCTGGAACACACAATAAGCACAGTGTACATATATTTTCGCGTGAGCTTGTCGATTTGTGCTCTACTGTGGTGGTAACCAGTGTGAAACCCATAGGTGATCCAGGAAAGCTATACATTTCTGAACAGTAGACAAAATTCCGAATTGAGCAAGGGGTCATATGTGTAGATCCCACAAAGTTTTCCCAAGGAAAATAACTTTTGAAATAAAGGAATTTTGAAAATGAGTAGGGGAAAAACTGGCATTTGTCACAACATTTTCATCTGTAACTCTTTGTCACAATGGTCGATGTACAAAAGCAATATACCATTGCGTCTGCTAGACCCTTCTGGTTGCGGGGATAAATAGGATTTGTCGGCTGTCCAAGAACCCAAGGTACCCATAGCCAACAACTGAGCGGCACCTTTTAATGATTCTTCATTGAATACCAAGTGTAGACCAAGTCATATAGCGAAATAGGCATAGTGGAAAATGGGTATCTAGGAATGCTATCTATTTCTGAAATGGGCACAAGCTACGGAGTTTAGGAGCAGTTGTTCTTTGTAAATCTCTGAATTTGTGGGTACCAGTAACTAGCATATGATTCAGAGGGTATTTTTCTAAATGTCATCTTTTTTTATACACTGGCTTACATTTAAAAGGCACACATGCAGAGAAATCCAATTGCTAATAACAAATGTTCTACTATTCTATGCTCCCACAAGTGTCCCAATAAAAATGGTACCTCACTTGTGTGGGTAGGCGTAGTGCCCGTGACCGGAATCTGCCCAAAATGCAACGTAGACGCATCAAATTTTTCCACCATTAATTGACCCTTTTTTCCAATGTGGGTAGCTCTAGGTTTTGGACCATAGCCCACCTGGCACCTGGGGAAACCTAGCCAACCTGTACATTTTTGAGAACTAGACACCTAGGAGTATTCAGGGTGGGCTGACTTGCGTTGCTTTCTCACCATGTTTTTTTACACAGAATCCCTTGCAAACCTCAAACTTTTGACTAAAAAGCACATTTTCCTCACATTTCTGTGATGGAAAATTCTGGAATATGCGGAGAGCCGCAAACTTCCTTCCACCCGGCATTCCCCTAAGTCTCCCAATAAAAATGGTACCTCACTTGTGTGAGTAGGCCCAGTGCCCGCGACAGGGAAGTTCCCAAAACGTATTCTGGAGACATCAAAATTATCCATCACAAAACAACCTGATTTTGCAAGGGGGACACCTCTATTTTTGGTCCCATGAGATATAGATATATATATCCATATCCATACACCAAGTTTTACCTTGCTATGAATACACCACACACGTGGAAGTGAAATCCTTTTATTGATGTAGGCAACAGTGATACTTTGCTTGCCGCAGCTGAACAGGCGCCATACGCGTTTCGGGCGTGCTGCCCTTAATCATTGGCATACAAGTAAAGTCCCGCCAGTCTTTGCTGCATTTAAAACATCTCTCGGGCCCGCCCTGATGGACATGTGCCCCAGTGCCTTGTGGATATTGCAGTTCAATTCGTTAACCACAGTGGGTGCGGACAGGACTTCTTGCAAAATATTTACATCTCCAAGTGGTTATTCTGCTGTGCAAACAGGTAGGTACACTGCAAATGTCAATCCCACAACAACGGACTTCCACGTCCCACTGACACCCAGCATGACAGGCGCCGTAGGACCGCACTTGCGGTGGGGCTTCCTCACGACGAGGCTTCGCCGCAATTAATGTCCATACACCAAGTTTTACCTTGCTTTGAAGACGCCACACACGTGGAAGTTAAATCCTTTTATTGATGTAGGCAACAGTGATACTTTGCTTGCCGCAGCTGAACAGGTGCCATACGCGTTATATATATATATATATATATACATATCAAAGTTTACCCCAACAGAAAGAGCCCTCAATCAGGTTGGTGTTGCTTTATTCAAATGAAGGCTGCAGTAAAAGAGATCAGTTGATCCAGCGCAAGTCTTGAAGCCTGACGCGTTTCGTGATTGTAGCACTTCTTCAGAGGCTTCCAACAGGATTTTGCGAGCCTTTGTTGCATCTACGGTAAATAAGATCTCCCGCCCCAGTGGGCGTGGCTGTTCTCACGGCATTGTGGGATCTGTAGTCACAACTGGTATTGCTTCAGTGAGCTGGCACACAAACACGTTGAAATTCAAAATAAATAAGTATCCACAGTGGGTTGCTGTAATCAATGCACCTCTGATATTGCACATTCCTGCCTTCATTTCTTGCACCTGTCCCAGGCTGTTGGGGTAAACTTTGCGATATATATATATATATATATATGTGACCAAGAGCTGGATAGCTCGAAACGCGTCTTTTTGCCTTGAAATAATAAACATCATTTTGTCAAACTTGGATCGGTGTGGCTCGTGCTTACACGAATCAGTAAGCTATTTGGTGGCGATATGTCACCTCAGGCCCCGCCCCCTCCCTTCACCACTGTGCAAACGCGCACCGTGGCGCATTATAAGTCGGGGGATTAACTCCCCTTGAATCCTGAGGGTCCCTGGGGTGCAACTAGCCCACCAGCTACCTCCATTAAGCGCCACAGAGCTGCGTTGCACAGAGGTGTAAAAAGGGGCGTGGCCTCTGTCCACCTCTGTGCAACGCAGCCCCTGGCGCATACTGGAGGTTCCTGGTGGGCTAGTTGGCCCCCAGGGACCCCCAGTATTCAAGGGGATCGTTCTCTCTCTGCAAACGCGCCAGGGGCGCGTTTGCAGAGTGCTGTCAAAGAGGGGCGTGGCCTCCCTCGCGATGCCGTTTTTAAATTTTTAAAAAATTTTTTTTTAAAGGGGGCTGTGTGGCCCCCTTTTAGTAATTTTTGAGCCCTGGGGACCCCATCCCCAGGGCCTGTCCCTCTTTTTAAAAAAATAAAATAAAAAAGGACTGGGAAGGGGACCGCGTGGGCCCCCTCCTGTGGCCAATTTCGACCCGGGGACCCCATCCCCGGGCCATAGCCACCTTTTTTTTTTTATTTGATGGAGGGGGCTGCCTGGCCCCCTCCTTAGGCCCCGGGGACCCCATCCCCCGGGGCTGGCCCTATCCTTTTGGGGTCCGTGGGGGACCCCAAATCCCCACGGACCCTGCTGGCTCCCCGCCTCCTGCGGCATTGCTTTTCCACATGGGGAGCTGCTAATATGCAGCTCCCCATGTGGAAAGCTACTCTGCTTTGAACTTTGGAAGCAAGAGCAGCTTCCCTGCTCTCGCTTCCAAAATTCAAGCAGTTTGCAATGACAGGACGGGAGCCGCGAGGCTCCCGTCCTGTCATTGCAAACAGCAGTGTCCCGGGGTAGGCACCCCGGGACACTGCAGGAGCCGGCCCTGGGGGTGGCGGTCCCCAGGGCCATCACTGGCTCCAGGAGGGGGCCGCGCGGCCCCCCTCCCCACATTTTCAGAGCCCCGGGGAGGTGGTGGTCCTCGGGGCTTGGGGGTCCAAAACGGACCCCCATTTTCAATTTTGTTAGTGCCCCGGGGAGGTGGTGGTCCTCGGGGCATGTGGGGGCTGGAGTCCCCCCACACAGGTTAATTTAATAAATAAAGAAGCCCCGGGAGGTGGTGGTCCCGGGGCTGCGGGAGGGCTCAGAGCCCTCCCGCAACTTTTTCTAATAAAGCCCCGGGGCTGGCGGTCCCCGGGGCTTGGGGGCCCTTAGAGGCCCCCATACATAAAATAAACCCCCCAGCATGCCCCCGGGACTTCGCCCACCCGGGGGCAATTAACATCGAAGCGCGGAGACCGCGCTTCGATTTTTTTTATCCGGCAGGATCCGCGCTCCCTGAGCGCATCCTGCCGATTTTTGTTTTTTTAAAAAATGCTTTTTTGCCCAGGGGGTCCTTGTGGGACCCCTGAGCAGGCCTAGGGGGTTAGGGTGTTTCTACCCTGCCCCCTTTTGCGCTTTGCGCACTTGTTTCTGTCCCTCGGTTCTACCGAGGACAAAATGGCTGCCAACACTTCTTGATTTGGAGTGTTGACAGCCAATTAGCATGCAGCTCGTGATCGGGAGGGTACGCGGATCCGACGCGCCCATAGATATATATGTGATTTTAATTGTGAATTTCTCAGGAACTACTGAACGGATTTACACCATTTTAGCAAAAGGCACCAGTCTGAACCAAGGGCTACCTCTTTGCCAAATTTGGGGTAATTCCGTTCAGCAGTTCGGGCTGTAGCTGCGACTAAAGGTTCCTATGGAAAAATGAATGGGGAAAACGCGTTTTGGGACCCCCTTTTTCTCGGCCCCGCTTGACGTACCACCCCGAGACTTTCAGGGTAGGAGCGGACCGGAGCGCCCCAACAAGTTGGAAGCTTGCGAAGATTCGTCAACCGGCGCCAACGTTATTGCAAATAGAATGTCGCGGATTTCCTATGGATAATAGGTCCTAACTATAACTATCTACTGGCGACCGCCAGTAGATAATATATATATATATATATATATATATGTGTATGTATATATATATATATATATATTATCTACTGGCGGTCATGTGATCAAGGCAGGGATCTGCCGAAACGCGTAATGGCGATGTGATGGTGTGCAGAATAAACTAAAAACTAGCACTGAACCTGGGTCTGCGCTCGTTCTTCTCCTGGCAAAGGATTTTCAAGGCGAGGATTTGGCATATATATATATATATATATGTATGTATATGTGTGTATATATATATATATATATCTATATCCACCACCACCACACTTACACTGTCAAGTAAGCAACGAGCCACACCGATCCAAGGTTCTCAGATTAGATTTATTGACGGGCACAAAAAAGACGCGTTTCGAGCTCAACAGCTCTTGGTCACATGACCTTTACCCGGAGTACACATTTTTTTATAACTTTAGCTAGCGTCTCACATGACGCAGACATAGAAAAAAGACTATATACACACCCAAATCACCAATACTAAAAAAGTGTAAAACATATATACCACACCTTTGTACAAAACAAAATCATCGTGCGTTTGACCTTGTGTTTTGCAAACCAAATTAATTTTATACATTTTCACTAAATTTTCGTAATATGAATGTCATCATTATCAGACCAATTAAAGATTAAATATGTTTAGTTAGAAAGACCCTACTTCATAAATCTCCACACAAGTCATTATGGGTATAGTACCCCGTATATATGTATCACATTGCATACATTTCTATTTAATTGTTTTAACGCTTTGCAAAAATAGAATGGTTTCTTTCTCAGACCCTTCATAGATTCAACATATAATCATGGTTTAGTACCTTCTATAACATGATATCCTAATTCACTAGCTTTAAATAATACTAGATGATAGAGAGCGGTTGTTCAAAAAAACATCCGGTTCCCCGTGCTCATACTTTCTATATTTAGCTGTGAAGAAGGTGATCAGGTAAATCCATAATGGATCTGTAAAAAAACAAAATCAACAATTCAATTAGTAACATATTCTATACATTTTATACAGATAGTGTATTCAATATTCACAATTCCTAAGAATATTGGTGGAGTTGAAGTGTGCAATCATAAAGAAACACACTCAAATTCTAAAAATAGTTTGTCATTGTATCTAATATTCTCACACCTAACTTTGATTTCTCAAATTAGCAAAACACATGTCAAATAAGGGATACAAAAAAGAAACAATAAGGGATGGGTTTAAACAGTGAATATTTACAGTGAATTTAAAATGATTTCTTCATATAATGTGTAAACTCCAGTTCCTGAATTCATTATTTGTAAAAGGCAGAATTACAGATGCACATGCATCTCCTCATCATTATTCATTCCAAATGGAGAAACACTCCCTGCTTGCAAGATAAACCTAGATTCGGATCTCCTAAGCGATTGGACTCGATTGCCGGTTCTTGGGGATAGTATCTAAGGCAAAATATTTGGCAACGGTCCAATCCCCATTATGTGCCTGGTTAAAATGCCTAGCAGTACTGTAACTAAAATCTTTGTTCGTGATGGCTCGCCAATGCTCTAAGAGCCTCTTCTTCATGGGAAATGTGGTGGATCCAATGTACCACTTGCCACAAGGGCAAGTGATTACATA